>CAXAJV010000612.1:0-511064 GCA_963969225.1 Xylocopa violacea | reverse complement strand
ACACCAACGTAGTAGAAATTACGACACTGGGTTTGATCTGCAACGACTACAGTCGCAACAAATCGAGGAAGCTTTTCCATCAGGAAATTGCAATTTCTTCGTTCTGGAATTTCCGTTGACCCGAAACACGAATTCTTTCAAAGCTCCGTTTCATAATGAAATCGATAGCTCGATCCCAATTGTTTTACACGACGCCCCACGAGTTACAAAGTAAATTCCTAAAACGCTACGCGAGAGGGAATATTTTAAAAACCTAGCAGCCAACTTAATTTATCCTTTGCGAAATATTGCCAGCGTGCTTTTTAAGTAACGTAGGGAAACAGAGAGGGAGAGAGGGAGAGAGAGAATACGAGCAGGGGCGAAAAAATAGATAAATGCATCTAACAGAAATATGGAACTATTTCAAAGTCAGTTTACCAAAATATGTACGTATCAGAGAATCCGTAATTTTTTTCTCGTTTGCCATTTTAATCGATTTCAGTCTTTTAGAAATTACATTTACGTCGTCTGATATGGACACGCAAACGTACTGAAATTTTCAACCGGATAAACATTGTTTTTATCATATCAACAAGTTTTTACTAGATCGTGGCATTGCTTCGATTTTGTCATTATCACCCCCCCCCCCAACTTGAGTTGGTCGCTTCATGAAAAATGGAGGTTCTAAACTGTTTGTCCGGAAGTAAGTCGTGACAAATTATCGCGTTCACTGTTCACAGTAGCGTTATCTACGCGTATTTACGTGCACCTTCTGGCCAGAAATTGATGTTTCCTCGCGGTGAAAATTAATGGAAATTTAATATCAATCCCCCGGTTGTACGCGAATAATAGAGCCGATATTCGCGTGGGAACGTCGCGAAAAGTATCCGCGTAATCGAGCGTCTACATTAGACGATATCAATTGGAAATTTCTGCGAAATAACGAAAATTCTCGTTAATTTATATGCGCGATTTCCCTGACTGTGTTTATACGAGAATATAAACGTTTCCAATTTAACTATATAATTATAAAAATCGTTCTCTAGGGATCGCTCGACGGTGCCGACATTTTTCTTTTCTGCGCAAATCGTAATTAAAATTGAAATGCGATTCGACTAATTTCAATGGGAAAGTTAATTATCCACGAACAGCTAGGACGAGGAAAACGAAAAAGCTGGAAGCCTTCACGTGCAAAAGGAGGTCAACGTGGTATTACAATAATCATATGCTAACTCAACTAGTTTGCCGTTATATTACATTCATTACCATCGGACTTTCGTGTAGTTATTAACTTCAACCTGTGTAATTTAATAAAATTCACGTTCAGTAAAGAGTTCATTTGCAAAGCAGCGTATTTGACGTGTTCCTTTATACAGAAGAATTTTATACAGCCAGTGCGCTGGGCACAAAAGTTTGTTCCTTTACGCGAATAAAGTACATAATTTTCATACCATGATTCCTTTTTCATCTCTCTGTTTTATTCAATTTTAGACGAGGTTTTCCTCGAACGCGTCACGATATCGTGGCCAACCAGTGGGTTATGAAAATTGTTGAAATATTTACGCTATGGAATTACGTATGTTCCCTACGTACGAATCTCCCGATACGTATACGTGTTCCACGTTCGCTGAGAAGCTTTAAAAGAAAAAGAAAAAAACAGGAAAAAAGAGGACGTCGGAAAAAGAAAAAAGTGGAAAAGGCTAGGCGAGAGTGGAATAGCAACACCTCCACGTCCGATCTGCAGAATATCCGAGTGCACGCGTTTTAAGCACTGCCCATAAAAATATTAATAAAAACTCGAATACTACTTTGAATATCAACGAGATTGCGTCAGCAAGAGTAACTGGGTGGAGGAACTTGGACGTTAAAAACTGTAACCCGCATTACACCTACCATTACTTTGTAGCGAGATTAAACGTTGAGGTTTGAATATTTAATTGAACAAGTAGTGAGGAACGGCATTGCACCGACGATAGACATTCGCGGAGTAATAAAGCGTGCTTCTTATTGAGCTCGTAAAATTTCTGCATTTATGGCTAGCGTGCTTCGTGTTTAGTTTATAATATAGGCAAGTTTCTGGAAAATTATGTGTACGATTGTACAATTTTTGTTACTTTTAATTTTGCTCTTGTTTGAGGAAAATTGTTGGTCACTTAATTGCCAGTCTGGTATATTGATTGATATCACTGAAAATTAGAGAAAGAATAAATGGTTTTATATATCGGCAAATATTTCTAAATCTAATTGAATTACGCAAATAGTTGTAACAATTCGAGTTTCGTGAAGATTTTTAAAAGTTATCAGATTTTGATATTGGAGAGATTGTTGTTACCGGTAAAAGCTACGAGTTAGCAGTGAAAGCTCTACTACTTCCCTTACGACTATGATCAAAGTACGATCACCAAAGTCGTACAATTTTACTGTCTTTCGAAATGTTACCAATTCAGCATATGGCTCCAAATAGGTACCGGAAGTAGCAATAGTGATCCCAGTAGATGCATCTTGTCCGCGATAATAATACATAAATGATTAAGAAGTAAACTCGCGAAAAATAACAATAATTCTCCTTTAAAACGTAAATGTAGCTTTAGTTTACATAAAATTTATAAATCATTATTACCAATAGTTGTGAGTAATCGTTAAGAATATTAATTGGTAAAAAAAATTGCGAAAATCGCTAAATTACGGCCAATTTTAACGAAAAATCAATTTAAAATTTAAGCGCAAGGGTGGGGAGCCATGGGTATATAAGGAGGGCACTTCCGCTGTTTTAATCAGTTGCTCGATAGACGCGGTACCGATCGGAGCTCCTCTTGGGCCTAGTTCAGGAAGATGGACCATGATCAACGTGTTATGATGGTGGTGGGGGACCACGAAGAGGGTGCTGCCCTCCATGGTGGCGGACACTGGTCAGCCTGATGATCCCTTGGTAGGTGACAGTGGTCAAGCGAGCTGAGTCGATGGTGGTGGATCACGGAGAGGCTGCTGAGCCCCATGATAGTGGACACTGGTCATCGCGATAACCCCTTGGTAATGGAAAGTGGTCAGCGAGCTGAGTCGATGCTGGAGGATTACGGAGAGGGTGCTGCCTGCTTAGTAGTGGACAATGGTCAGCTAGCTGAGTCGATGGTAGAGGATCATGGAGAGGATGCTAGCCGCTGATGACGTCACTTGTCTGCGAACGGTGAGTTTGTACAAACCGAATTTTTAATTAGAGGTGGTGGGGTAGATGAGGTAGCAGTAGTAGTAATTTTGATATATACTTGAACAAACTGGAGGGCTATCAGCTAGCGCATTCGACTGAATGCTAGCATATATAGCCCTCCTATTTTATATAATTGTAATCGTTCTTTTTATTAGTTTATCGGTTTAAAAAATGAGAGATTGTTATGTGTTGAGAATAGTTTCGCGATTGAATGACTAGTGTATATCGCGAACACTCTTGGGATTGAACGATTAGTTTTATTACTTTTATTAGTTTTATGATTTATTATTTGTTTTTCTTATTTTTCAATTTTAATTTTCTTTTTGCTACCAAACTTTTGTATTTGAAGAATTTAGCTTTTTGCAATTATTACCGAATTTTTGACGCCGAATTTTTGTCTCCGAATTCTTGACATATTACTGAAATATTTTTGGACTTCAGAGAATTGAAAGTCCACACCTATTATATGTTAGATTTATAATAAAAATAGTTTATTAAAGTAACGATATAACAAAATAAAAATAGTGTATTAGAGTAACGATAAAAGAATTCCTAATAAGTTGCGTGCGTAAGCAAATAGCCGTGCTGCGCACCGTATCCATTTGGCATTACACAAGTTTAAGAGAAAAGTTGAATGAAATCCTGGTACCTCAGTGCCGAGGCTGCATATAATGGAAGGGTGGATGGGATTTGTGTTTGGGGATAGGTCCCTGCGTACTCATCTCTAAACGTGGAGGCAAGTATGCAGGGACCTAATTCCTTGATAACGTTTTTGAAAGACCGGTCTTTCTAAAACGATATCGAGTAACATTAGATTTAAGACTTAGATTTAAGAGTTAAATTTAAGAGTCAGATTCAAGAGTCAGATTTAAGTTATTTGCGTAAGGATATCAATGTTCGTTGCGATGTTCTTGTCAAGTGTCGATATTATTCCATTATTCCATATTCTGTTTTATTTCGCATCTCTTTTCGTTCGAATTCTTACTCTGTCATTCTTCGTTGGTATCTGATCTCGCTCCTTTATCTCGTACTTCAGATTTCTGTGAAAATAAATCAAATTTCTGCGTTACTCGTGGGATCGCCGAGGGATGAGAATACATCTTTAGTTAGAATTAATTTAGATTTATATGCTAAATAAAATAAATAATCTTACCCAAAGTAAACACAACCTATCCCTATTTTTCTTATACTTCTCGTTTAAGAAAACAGAATTACTAATTGATCTAGTGCAAATCAATTCATATTTGCTTGGTATTAATAAATCATTTAGCTGCGCATTCGCTTGCATGCATCGCATGCTGCATGTAAGTAAGGGTCCCTGCGCAGTCACCTCCACGTGGTGGACCTGGGCCCTTGGTAACGTTTTCGAGAGACTGCTCTCTCGAAAACGATATCAAGCTAAGGACTACGCGCGTAGACATAAGTATTGTTGTAAACTCGGTGCTAGAAGTACCAAACTAGTTAGAAGACCATGCTTCGTAACTTCTGATAAAGCTAGATAGATTTTCCACTTGTACAAAGATTACATAGATTTACCTTTAACAATTTTCCATGATGCTCATTCATTCTATTATTTCATTAACTTTACGCGAGATTAGAATAATTTAATTACTGGTACTTTTAGCACCGAATATTTTGCAATACAATTTAAATTTTCCAAGTCCTTTTCAGGACGTTGAAACTTTAAATTGGACAGCAAATAGTTTAGTTTAAGTTAATTTATAAGATCATATTTGTACTCATATAATGTAAATTTATAATTGTGTGAGCCTTTCCCTCTTATCCTGACTCATTTAAGTTAATTTTTACTATTATATTTGTACACTTGTGTAATGTAAATTTGTAATTGTGTAACCCTTTCTCTCTTATCCTGACTTCTCTCACTTATCACAACCGAGCGTAGTTATTCTCGCTTTAATTAGTTCGTAAGAATGGTATCCCAGTTCATTGGGTACTAACAGATTCTTCGATATGTGGTAGAATAGTTGTTTCGAAACCGGTATCTCGCATTTCTTTGTTGTCAGCGATAAAATCATTCATTTTCTATTCATATTCTATTCATAAAAACACGTCGGTCAAAACTCAGGGGCTCGTTTAAGAGAATCCTGCATAATCTATGGCAATTTCTATCTCTTTGTGGTGTTTGTTCTCGAAAGAGATTGGTCTGATTGTTGGAAATTCACTCCATTCCTAATTTATTTTAATTTCTACGTTCATCGTTGGAACGTCGTTGGATACGTCTCTGAACGTAAAGTTTAATCAATGATTTTATATTTACCTATTTTGTGATCGCAAAGTGGTTTCATTATTCTTTTTACATTTGGAAATAAGAAAATGATATTTTCGGTGAATATAACGTTGGAGATATCACTATGGTATTGTTTTACGTCAAAAAGTCTCCATTTCCACAATCTTTAAGATTCTTTCCAATTGCTTCACGCAAACAGGCTATACGAAATTCTATTAGGAGAATCACTATTAAGAGAATCTTGAAATTGGACGTATTTTCTCCGTTCTTGTCAAAAATTCATTGGTTTTGGGGCGAATTTCAACAACTTCACCAACTTCGTCGAGAATAATACCCCTAATCCTTTCCACTTCCTTTGTTATCAAATTTATATGATTACTATGATGAAATTGTTATGACTATTGTAATGAAATTGTTATGATTATTGCAATGAAATTGTTATGATTACTGTACCAAACTTTGTATATGTATTGTACTGATTATTGTAATAAAATTGTACGGAAACACATTCTTCTTATTCAGAGGGAAACACATTCTTCTTATTCAGAGGGAAACACACACTTTGATTTATTCCGTTTAATTTTGAGTCGTTTTAAAGTAGAATAATAGAATTTAAAGTATCCTTTCGTGTTGCTTTTTGTGCAATACTTTAACTTTTGTAAAATAGAATCATCGTATAATCATTCTATAATAATGTTTCTCTCTGAATAAGAAAGTGTTTCCTTTTGCGAATCGTAAAGTCCATACTGCAATTTCTAGAATTCTTTGGTAGATTTTAGAAAATGTATTATGGATCTCGGTTTTTTAACTGAAATAGAGTCAGATCTCGGTACCTTCTGTAACGAGATCGTAAATATGTAATGGAGAGTGGATGGGATTTGGGTTTAGGGGTGGGTCCTTGCGTAGTCACCTCCACGGGGTGGACCTGGGCCCTTGGTAACGTTTTCGAGAGATTGCCTTCTCGAAAACGATATCAAGCTAAGGACTACGCGCGTAGACATAAGTATAATTGTAAACTTGACGCTAGAAATACCAAGCTGATCAAAAGATCGTGGTTCGTAGCTTCTAATAGAGATAGTTTGATTTTTCATTTGTATAAAGATTTCATAGATTCACTTTTAACAATTTTTTATTATTTCATTAATTTCGTTAGAGATTAGAATAATTTAATCACTGGTACTTCTAGCGTCGAGTCTTTTTCAGTACAATTGAAATTTCCAAGTCCTTCTCAGGACTTGGAAACTTTAAATTGGACTGCGAATAGTTTAGTTTAAGTTAATTATTGCCATCCAATTTGTACATTCATGTAATGTAATTTTAATAAGATAATCATCCCCTTTTATCCCGATTTCCCCCGTTTTTATTATTAATTATATATGGTGACTTCTATCTCGCTATGGTGTCCCTTCGATGAAGGGTTGTTTGATCGTTCGACGTCTGATGGTTTGACGTTTGAAGGTTTGATGGTTTGATGGTTTGATGTTTGATGGCTTGATGTTTGATGGCTTGATGTTTGATGGTTTGATGATCGATGGTTTGATGATCGATGGTTTGATATTTGATGGTTAGAAAATCACTTTCTTTCTGGTTTATTCTGGTTTACTTAAATCTCTGTTCGCCGTTGGAACGCCGTTGGATCGCCGCTGGATCGCTGACGGATGCGTGCGTTTTTAGTCATAAGTACTTGTATATTGTATATCTCTGTAATTTAATTGTAATCGTATTGTAAAGAAATACGTTTTCTTACCCGGAGAGAGAAATAACTGCTCCCCTTTCTTGCACCCCTCGTTTATCAAGACAGAACTTTTAATTTTTCTCGCGTAAATTAGTTCGCGTTTATTTGCTCGAGCACTCTAACTTTATGCTTCGTAAGATCGCTTCACGTAGATTTCCTCTTTTTTTCTTCTTCCTTTTTTCCCTTTCCTTTTTTTCTCCTTCGCTCGAGATTTAGATTTTAATCGTCACGCAGGGAAACAGTTGCGACTCAATCAAACCGATGCGTGCTTGTCGTGGCCACCTGGATCTTCACGGGTTCAGCCGTGGACGCGCTCACGATGGAGCGGGCTGAGTGGTTCCCAACCCGAGGCGCTGGGGTCTGACCTGCTGTAAGACGGATTCGGGCGGTTCCACGAGGTTCGTCTCTATCGCAGAGCAATCCTAGAGTTGGGCCTCGCTGGGGTTCAGATGGACATCTCACTCACCGTCGGGGAGAGCGCGGTTGCGATTGTTTCGACGTAAGACGTGGCATAAAACTTGCTCGCGATTCGCGTCGGGTACGGTTTGCCAAATGGCTAACGCGGAAGCATCGGATTGGAATGCTCTTTAATATAATAGTAGAATTTAGAGTATCGTACCGTAGAACCTTTTGCGAGACACTTTCGTTTGTCGAAAGTGTTGGAAGAGTCACTTAATAAATCTCTCTTCGGGTAAGACAGTGGTATTTCTCGTCACCCCTTTCGTAAAGTCCATACTGCAGTTTCTAAATATCTGATAGATTTTAGGAAATGTATTATGGATTTCGCGTGTATTAAATTCAAGTAGAGTCAGATCTCGGTACCTTCTGTAGCGAGATCGTAAATATATAATGGAGGGTGGATGGGATTAGGGTTTAGGGATGGGTCCCTGCGTAGTCACCTCCACGGGGTGGACCTGGGCCCTTGGTAACGTTTTCGAGAGACCGGCCTCCCGAAAACGATATCATGCTAAGGACTACGCACGTAGATTATATAATTAGTGTAATTAGAGAATAAGATATAGTTTAAGTTAATTTTTGCGTTCGCCGCTGGATCGCCGCTGGACCGCCGTTGGATGACTTGATATAACTTGTTAAATTTATCGTGCCTCATCGAAGGAGGGTTGTTTGATTCTTTAATGTTCGATGGGTAGGTGATTGATGTTCGGAAATCCGCTTAGTTTTTGGTTTATTCTGATTTATTTTAACCCCTGCCTTCGCCGCTGGAACGCGGCTGGATGTCGTGATATAACTTACTACATATTCTCCATTAATATAATTTAATTACGTTCCATCTTTGTTCCTTTCCCATGACTATTCTCATGCTAATCAATTCATTCGGTATTAGTAATCTATTCAGTGATCGGTAGATGAGTTATCTTAAGTATTGAAACTGAGAGCAGGTGTAGTTGAAATAGAAGTAATCATTCTGTGATTAAAGAAATATATGCGACGGTGGAAAATCAGGGAATTGTTTAAATAATCCGGCATCTCTCTCTCTCCATCTCTCTTTCTCTCTCTTTCTGTCTCCATGGTATCTTCCCTTGATCAAAGGTTGGCTCTTGATTTCAATAATTACAACAACAGAAAATTTAATTCTGTAGTCGCAAAGTGACTTCATTATTCTCTTTAAATTTGGAAATGAGGAAATGATATTTTCGGTGAATGCAGCGTTTGACGCATGGTATTGTTTTACGTAAAGAAATTGCCATTTCCACGTTTTCCAAGGTTCTTTCCAATTGTTTCACGCAAATGGGCTGTACGAAATTATAATTGAGAATGATTATTAGGGAATCGTGAAATTTGACGTATTTTCTCCGTTCTTGTCAAAAATTCAATGGTTTTGAGTCGAATTTCAACCAATCCTTTTCATTTCCATTCTGTTATCCAATTTTTATGATTTCTATAATAAAATTCCTGTGATGTCAATAAATAATTTCAACAGATATTTCTACGTTCGCCGTTGGATCGCCGCTGGATGCGTATATTATTAGTCATAGATAATAGTAATTATAATTAGATAATAGTAATTGTGATAATAATTGTAATGAAATTGTAAGGGAGTATGTACATTGTCTTATCAAGAGCGAAACCATAGAATTTTTCCTCAAAATCCCCGTTTTATCGAAATTGAATATAATTATTCTTAGTCTCCATTTGCACACTACTGATGTTTATCAGTAATAGTTTTATTACTCTGCGTACTCGCTGGCATGCATCGCATGTGGCAAGCAAGTAGTGAGCACGCTAACTTAATGTTACACGTAAGTCGCTGCCATGAGTAGCTCCATGGGTCGAAAAGACCGTGGTTTGGAAAGTGGACAGCGCCGGAAACATTTAGTTAGCAAATCTACGTGATTACGTAGTACCACGTGAGTATGTAGAGTACCTTTGGTCACGTCGCGAATGTTATGTTCACTTTTCTCTTTGATTTATTACTTATCACAAGTTTGCCCAACTTTAATTACCTTTTTAATTTCTTTTTTTCAGAATAGAGTATAATAGAGTTTAGTGTTTATCGCATCGTAATCCCTTTTGAGAAACGCTTTAATGTTTCTAAAGTGTCGATAAAGAGACTTTGTAAATTACTCTCTGGATAAGAACATGATATATACTTCCAGTCCCTTCTTCCCTTTCGCGATTCGTAAAGTCCACGTTGCAATTTCTAAGAAAATGTACCATGGATTTGGCGTGTATTGAATTCAAGTAGAGTTGGATCTCGGTACCTTCTGTACCGAGATCGTCAACATGTAATGGAGGGTGGATGGGATTAGGGAAATATGGATGTGTTCCTGCGTAGTCACCTCCTCGTTGGTGGACCTGGGTACTTGGTAACGTTTTCGAGATCCTGGTCTCTGAAAGACGATATCATGCTAAGGACTGCGCTTGTAGACATAAGTATTGTAGTAAACTTAATGCTAGATGTACCACACTAGTTAAAAGATGGTGGTCGTAGCTTTTGATAGAGATAGATAGATTTTTCACTTGATCAAAGGTTTCATAGATTTACTTTCAACAATTTTCTATGATACTCATTCATTCCATTATTTCATGAACTTTGCGCGAGATTAGAATAACTGGATTACTGGTATTTTTAGCATCGAGTATTTTGCAGTACAATTTAAATTATCTAAGTCCTTTTCAGGACTTGGAAATTCTATTTACGTTGTACTTCAGGTAATAGTTGAAGCCATAATTTAAATTAAGTTAAGTAAAATTTTACTCTCGTGGCATCAACCTGGAACCGTCGAAGAATTCTACTTTCTCTCTGGTCTTTTTGGATTTTAATTTAAATCAAATCTTTATCTGGCAAGAGGTTTTATGTCTGCAATAATTCACATTTTATGAGCTTTGGAAAATTTTTAATTCGGTCCTCCCTTTTGCGTAAAATATATCCACGAATCTTGCAAGAACTGCTACTTTATCAATTTCGAATCCTATATTGTACAGGGTGTAAAAATTTGTACGCGATCAATATTTCGGACAGTAATGGTCATAAAATTCCATTAGATCAGTGGCCTATCTCGTAGCTCGTCGGTACTAGGATAAATCGAGACGAAGTTGTCGACTTGAGCTTGCAGAGTATCACGAGCTTACCGACAGGCGATACTTGAGTTTGCAGTGCACCGTGGAAAGCTTCACGACACCTCCGTATCGACTCGTCTCGATGCCTGCATGTTATCTATGCGGGATTCTAGATTTCTTCAGAAGCAAATTTCTTTGTAGATACAATCGCAGCACGGAGCAGAAAATCTCCTTACCGATATTCAATCAAATAGCGTATATGTTGCAAGTGTATTATATTCGTACAAGAATTCAATTAGTCGATCAGAAATCGTTAGAACCGCGCAACAAGCAAAGACAGAGAATCTCGCGAATTTTTTGAAACATTCGCGACATCAATCTCGAAATTTGTATTAGCATTGCATTCTCATACAGCAACTTATAAAAGGAATTCAGTAATTCAATACTTCTGCCAGAGTTTTTCATTTAGAAACGCTATGTCCGCTCTGCCTCATCTTTGCAGTGTTTGCACGTTTCGTTCGCCTGCTTTCGCATTCGTGCTGCGGTGAAATTGTCAGTATCGCGACGTGATCTCGCGGAAACACATGAATAATGTCAACTTTCAATGCGAATTCGCTTTCACCGAGTGTCGGGCTATTGCTACGGACATCAAATTTTAATATCCGCACTTTACTTTACCGCCGAGTGCATGGGAAGTTGTGTTCTTTTCATTGGAATTTTTATGCCTCGTAATGGTCCAGCCGCTAGCGACTGAATGTCTTCTCTAGTTAAGACATGATCTACTCTGGGGAATGGAGTTCCCCTAGCCTGTATAATGGAAGCAAACGAAACGTCAAGTATTCTTCGTTACACGGAAATCTAACAATGGCGAAGGGTAGGAAAGATGCTTTCATTCGGATGAGGCGGTCTTCTATACACGCGTTATTACACCTTTTTTGTACGTAAAAGGATGAGGCTGTATTGTTCTGTTTTGTTGCATCTCGATGGGTATTTAAAAGCAGTGTTGCATGTTTTTGGTGTAGATTCTGATTGTTTCAGAACAAGGGAAATCCTAATTACCTATTTTTGTAGGAGAGTGCAGTATCGTGATATAACGCACGTCTATCACGAATGCAAACTATCTCACGGTAAACTAGCAGTGTGATAGCTCTGCATTTACGATTTCCTTTTCGAGGAAATTGAATTCTATAGAGCTTATCGTTTCAGAATTGTCTAGTGCCGCTTCTTGTTATATTATATCTTAATTTTTATTCTAATTGAAAGGCAAATATGACAACTACTAGAAAACTTTGGAGAACGTGTATTAATGTTAGAATCATTTTGAAGTTTCGACATTTAGATTAGCGATGTTAACTATTCAGTTGATCTTCATTGTATTTGTGACACAGTAATAATTCAGTAGTTGCGTACGTTAACAATTTTAAACACCAAATTACTTTGTGAAAATGGTTCGATTAAAGAAACTTCGCTCGACACACGATAGGCTTTACAGCGAAGCAGTTTGCGCCCTCTGAATTGTGTTAATCAGAAACTTGATTGTAGGTCCAGCGCGCGTTTTCGCTGGAGCTATCATTCACGTTAATTAAAATAGCTCTGCGCTAACAATTCGTTAACTGGTTTGCTTCAATGCCCTGCGAAATTACCCACTAGCAAAAACGTAATCCGTGTGTTGATTCCATTCAAAGGAAGCAAATTAGATTAAATATCCAGGATTTGAATCTCTGGGGACACGTAAACCGTATGCTGAAATTAATTCATAATTATGTAATGGTCGCTAGGTCATAGATGTTTCTATTGAAGTCTCATTTTCGAAGCGTTGAGCTCGTTAGGCATTGCATATTTTTGGAATCTGAAGTAGAAATACAAATTTTTCTTCTCCGTTCCGAGCGGAGTTTTGTGTAACTTTCCGTTCGATATCCCAACAGAGTATACTCTTCTTTCTTCAAGGGGTACAATTTTTCATCACCACTGAATCGCTATAGAGGCTCATGTTCACTGTCGAAAGAAACGGTCCTAGAATCTATCAAACCTGGTCGCGCATCGATAATCGTGTAGAAAGGATAAATTAACATCTGGAATTGGCCATATATCTAGGTCGAGAATTTACTGAAGAATCATTAGAGAGAAAAAACGACAATACGAATCTCCGACACAATGTATACAATGTATTCACACTCGCTTCGAAATGAGAAAGGGTGATAAAATGAAATACAAGAAGTAAAAGCAACGGTTCGGTATTTCCACAGACGAATTCGTTACGTCAAAGAACGCGATGTAACCGATGTAAAATTCGACGAAGTTCAAGTACGCGTGACGAGGCTTCTTTTATTATACTACGTTCGTTCTTTGATTTGAAGGTTGATGAAACTTCCTGTCGGGTTGATTCATTTGGTAAACATGAACCTGGCATTTCGCGGAGAATAATAGATTAACATGACTCGTGACAGAGAGGAGAGAACGGAAATGTTGGAAGAAAGTTGCCGCAATTTCATCTAGCACCGCGCCGCGTAAGTTCGTTACACGAGCGGAATTTTCCATATAAAGCATCGCGCACGCTGAACATCTTATCGCTTCTTTGAGCTATCGCTGTGAGATTCCCCTAGCCTTTAAAGCAGTTAAAATTTTCACAGTTTCAGTGGAATCGTGCCCACAGCGTGACCTACATTCGCGGAATTTCATTTTTCTCCCTATAATGTGAATGCATGTGATTGTATTGTTGGATTGAAAAATTCAGAGTACGCAATGGTTCCGTAGACCTCCGTGAGATGTTCGCGAAGTTTCACATTGTCAATTTCACTTGTCGTATCTTGGAAATGAACGAACTTAAGCAAATCGAACATTCTCTTTATCTCTCAAAAAGAATGAAGTCGGCAAATAAGCGGTGTTCTTTCCATTTTTCTGATCTTCGCAAATAATTAGTAACAATGTGGTGAAACGGAACATCTTTTTCCTTTAAAGAGAAATTCAATTTTCTTAGTCGTTTAACTCGAATTGTTTCTCTAATCAAAAACGTATTAAACACGTTGACAGTTGCTCGCGGGTATTGCTGAAACTCGTACGAATTTACATTTCCGACGCGCGAATGCATCGCACTCGTCAATCATAACATCAATCTACAACATCGGACACCGACGACCATTGAATTATCAGCCTTCAGCTAATCAACTGACAAAACAACACGTACCTTTGATAAAGTCCACAGCCATTCCCAAGCCGTACGTATCCTTGTCGTAATCGTCGAGAATGTAGGCGCCGATCTTAACACCGGGTACAATTCCACGATCGTTGAGCCTGTCCAGAGTGTAAAGCATCACCTCGAGCGCTTGAACGTCACGTTGCGGCATCACTGGCCCGCAGGTAATGGTATCCTTCCTCTCATGGACCATCATTAGACGACTCAACACTAGATTATACTCGACCATCGCGCTGTGCTTAACTGGCCACTGATTCGGCGGTTCCAGCTCATGCGACGAGTTGTTCGTCGTTTGCGAGGACGCCTCGTCCATGGTAACGGTTCATGGTCAGAAGAAGTGGCGATCATGTCAAAAGTGAACAAAAATTGGTTCACGTCGTTAATCAATCCGATGGTCGACGTTTCGGCGGTAACTGGAAGTTGTTCCCTCTCTGTAGACAAAAGCGCGAGATTTTCGTTAAGGTAGTTGTCCAGAGAACCATTCGTACTTTTCAAACGGGAGCGAAACCTTTGATCAATCCTGCACTCTGGAGACGAATTCTAGTGGACGTGTCAACGAGACTCTTAGCCCCCCGGGAGCATCGTTGCCGGCATTCGCTTGGACGTATTCCATTTGCATGGTCGAGGCGGTTCTTCGTTGGACCTCGTCCTTGACCCACGTCGGCGTAGAAGTTCGTCCCGACACCGGGCCTCCGACCTTCATAGATGAATCAAGTTTCAGGCTCGTCGATGTCGAAGTTTGCACCGTGGACGACCTGGACTTTCGTTCTCTCGTAGGATGATCGATCACCGGGATGGGCATCGTGCTCAAGGAGTTAAACCCGTCGGACGGATTAACTTCATTCACCGTTCCATTATCCAACGAGCGGGTTTGAGCCCTCTCATTTTTCGAGCTAAACCCGACGGACGGTTCATCAGGCTTAATGTCGCAGTCATGTTTGAATATTTCGATTCAACGACTCTGTCGCCCTTGAACCGACGGGTTGCCGTTTCTTCGAAACCATTAGAGGATCGTTAAACGTTACTTCATCATCTTCTGTCAAACCATCCGTAGCTGTATCGAACCGTTCCGCCTGGTCGTCGATTTTCCTATTTATCGTCCCAATTGTTTGGATAACGGCTTTTCTAGACGGGGATGGTCGTTCAGAAAGGGTTAAAGGAAGCTTCGATTTCGAATATTTCGTTTTATTCACGAGCGATTGCTTATGGTTCGCGTTTATTTTGATATCCTTCGTAATCTTCCGCTCTTGCTCAGTCGAAGATGAGTTCCTGAACGTATCGTCGGAATTTCCCTCGCCGAATTCAGGAAGGCCACTGTTCTCCGACGTATAGCCCCTTTCGGTTAGACAGTTCATATCGTTTCTTAGGTACGAGGCACTCCTTGGCGCCGCAACAGAGCTATGCTCGGAGTTCACGAGGACGCCGTCAGACTCCTTTGTCACGTTACTTTGCGCAAAAGCCTCTTCCGTTGTCGCTTTATTCGCCTCTTCTTTAGCCTTATCAATCTCGCTCCGCGGAGCGTCTAATTCCATATCTTGCGACGAATCCGCGCTCAAATTGAGTCTTATCGAGATCACATCGTTACTTAGACTTGAAACGTTTTCCGGTAACTGTGCATTGTCATTTCAACGTCGAATTCGGTTTGCCATTTAACATCGAGCTATCCGATAGCAGTGAATCGTTCTCACTCACCACATCTGGTGCTTCGAGTGTTACTCTGTTAACTCATCCTGTGCTTCCGTCGTGACTTGTTGAACTGAATTCATTGCTCAATGTTAAAGTACTCAAATTTAACGTCGAATCATTCCACTGCTGTACGTGTGCTGCAGCATCTCGATCGTCCAGTGAGTTATACTTAACGTTCTCTGAAATGAAGTCGATCTCCAATTCTGTCTCAACAATTTTCGCATCGTTATCCAAAAAATCATTTGTCGTTTCGTTGAAAGTAACATTCAATGAAGTTCCATCGTATTGCGACGAATTCAACGTGACCGCGTCGCTAGACGGAATAATATTTCTCTTCTCGCGGATCGAAAAATTTCCACGGGTTCTCCTGTCTGCCTCATCATCGCTTCCATTTGTTGATATCTGTTTCACGGAGATTCCATTCAACTGGCGCGTATACTCCATCTCTCTCCGAATCAACGTTGATTTACGAGACGTCGACGTTCACCAGGAACCTTCGAACTCTGAAGAATGAGGAGTCCTCCCTTCTGTCTTGATTGCTTTGACTCTTTTGCCTCGCGGCTCGCAATTCGAGGATCCCGAATTCTGGCAGAGGTACGACCACTCCAGATTTATTACATCACCAAAATCGAACGACCTCGGCTCTTCGTCAAGTTTTATTCCCGAATTTTAATGGACCTTCTGCTCATCAACTGATACATGGAATTATCATGCCCGTCGACTTCTATTTCCGATTTCCCTTTTGGTATCAATTCTCCGTCGAACAGTTCACTAATAGAAGCGGAAGATTTAGGAGTTTCAATGAAATATCGTTTCTGGATGTATCCTTTGGGCTCAACATCTCGCGTATCTTTCTTACCTTTCGTAGATGCTCGTCTCTTCGCGTCTTTTAATCTTTTTCGACCCGTCAGCGTTTTCAATTTCAACCGTCGAATCCTTAATAGTTGATTAATAGAGGTGGAAGACTCGGCAGAATCGATTAAATATTGCTCAGCCGAGCCTTCCGACGGCTTCCTACCACTCAATCCCCCTGGATCCGCGAATTTCTCCGATTTCAATCCTGTTTCGAATGCTTTACCGATAGAAACAACGGATTCAGGAATCTCAGTCGAATGTCGCTTCCATTGCGGTTTCCTCGCCATCTCCCAAGCTCCGAGAACCCACGATACCGTCAGCCTGAAAATAGTCCATGGTCCTTTGACCGTCCACCCTATAGGATCTTTTCATCCGAAGACGTCGAAGCTCGCCACTGAATCCCCTTTGCCTTCTCACGTCCTTGTTCTCTCGTCTGAAAGCCTTTAGCGAGTCGTCATTGCACGAATCCACAACAACGTGACCGTAATCAACGGTCGCATCGCCGCCTCTCTAGCGACGTCTTTCATCGCGACACGGGAAACCCGGGAGGATAAGCGGGGCTCTTCCGGAATATTCACTGAACTCCCGGTGAATCCGGTCGATCCCCTCGCAGTTGGCCCGGCTCGGCGTTTATCGCGTCGTTTCTTGTGGCAGTCGTTCGACGGGTCGGGATCCGCGAGTCGACGATCGCTCGACCGGATCGATCGATCGTCATCTTCGTCGGTTTGATTCGCGCCCACCGCCTGGGCGGTTCGCCAGGAAATTGCTCTCGACGACTCCTCCGTGATGTCATTCTTGACGAGTGGACGGAATGTTTGCCGAGCGGTAGTTGATGGCAATGATAACTTTTAAGGGTGCCGGGATGACGGAGTATTTGAATGGTTTTGGAATTTCAGGGATGGTTCATTAGCGCCGCGAGCCCCGTAAGCGACTTCGGCGCGGTTAACCGACAGCTGGTTGTTACCATAATCGAGCGGATACCGTTCGCCCGCCAAACTGTTTCGAAGAATCGATAGCACCACTGACACGGCCAGTACGGCCAGCCAACAGTTGTTCCGCCGCACCACCTGCCTCCCGTGACAAACATGTCCTGGTCCTGCAAAAATACGCAGCGTCTCTGTGAATCCACCACATCGCATAATAAGACCTATCGATCTAGTAATCTTATGCTAATCGAGGAGAAACGTATCGAATATCGTTCTCTACGAGATGTACGTGTTTGTTGCACCGAGACGGTTCGAGGCAATTTGGTTGAAACTATTTGAATGGTACAAAAGGGTTAAATTTGATTCGCTCTGTTTGAGAGCGGTTTAATCTATTTGCAGAGGAATGGAAATGTTTGAAGATTAATTTTTCATACGTATATTGTGTATGCAATCAACTTAGAGGTTAAGGGTTGAAGCTTTGTATTACAGATACGTGAAGTGCATTAATATCGTGGAGTTTATTTTGAGCTAAGTTATTAATCATGATGCAATAACGAACCAGTAAATATCTCTGCGAGTGTTGCACATTTTCGAAATTACAGAAGAATACCGCATAGTTGGAACTCCGAGCATTACACGTGCATAGTCAAAGCAGGAACTAACCTCGATCAAACATTGGCTATCAGTTAAGCGTGGAATATTACCACTAAATTTCTCGTATCCAAATCGAAGGAGCCAGTGGCCGCAACAGGCGCATACAGAGTCCTGGTGCACCGTTGTACATATTTTAGCATCGGTGTATTGATTAATTGTGTTCAATGCGTTCATATTAAATTCTCCATCACTTCTGATAGTACCTTCAAGTGACTGTAAAAGATTAATACCCTGGAAATCCATTTATTTGAACAGCGTCGGTGGAAATCTCGCTCGTGCGAATGCTTTTTGTAGCCATAATACGTTGATCCGATTACTCTTAGTACAAGCGTTTTCATTTGGTTGGCACGGAGCCAAACTGCGATTTGATCGAGAGTGATTTTCCTAGTTTCTATAAATCAGATTTATCGATCGCCTTTCTATAGACCGATACGATCAGCAGTATCGTTGATGGATCACCCTCGCGCAGTTAATCGAATGAAATTTTAATAATCCGAGAATATGATAGCTTAGGAACGAAGCTATCGCGATGTCGATATAATCTATACAATTGATGCAGAATTAATTACCACTCGGTTAACGCTATCTCGAAAGCCAATATAATCTCTTTAAGCGACATCTTATTGTTGCCAGGCCGCGCAGCGATCCCCTAGTCGCTCTTCCAGAAAATTAACCCCTCGCGCTATAACCGTTGTATCCTATCTAACCGTGGATCGTCGCGATTCAACGCGAGCATCCATTATTTTAATACTGCTTGCGCGTTAATTAGTCCGTTTCGAGGCACGGTCTTTCCTCTTTGTCCAATAAATTTCGCGCGGCTGCGAATCCTGAAGGAAAGCCTCGGAAACGAAGGTTATATTACTTGATCTCCTTTCCGTGCTCGTGTCCAGGTTTGACGCGTTCGTGGGCTAAATATCTGTCGGAACAATGGAGTTACAGGGCTTTAATAAGGCCGTTACTTTATCGAAGGGCTGCCGCGCTCGATAGGATTGAATCGTACGAAATGGACCCCGTTTCGCCCCGTCTCTCGGAGTAGGCACATGCCAGGTTTATTGTCAGATGTATCGACGGAAACGGTGATTTCGCGGGGACAGCGATAGGTTGGTAGGAATCGATCGAGCCCCGTTAAACGGTTATTGGACGATTTAGGTGAGGTAAGCATACTTCCTTGCAGAGCGTATTAAACTTGGTCTTCGATTCTCACGACACTTTCCAGCTTAAATTGACATTTTGGAGGTCTCAGATGTCTTTAATTCAATTATCTTCACGGGTAATTTCAACGGTAACTTTGATTTCCTAATCTTCTCTTATCCGTGGGTGATAATTTGAATGGAATATCCGAAGGATTCATTTTTTACCTTTCAGTTGATGAAATCAGTAATTCACGTTGTAAGTAGTTCATTTCTGTTTTATCGCTTGACGAATTCACTAGAGAATTTGACGGTTTACGGAAAGGAACCAGCATTAGTAAGAAACTTGAAAATTTGTATGAAAAGAGAGCAACAATAACTGGATATGGTGAATACTGGGTAGTACATATTACTATCTGGATGTGGATTTTGGGAGCGATGCCTTCATCAAGAGAAAATAAGAAGCCAATATTGAAGAGGAAGAGAATAAGAAGAACAGTATGCCGCGGGAAAAATTCAGGGATTCTTCCATTCTTCGTGTTTGAACATTTTTTTCATCTACCCCCGTATTTCGAGGTATAAAGTTAAACTGATAACAAATATTACATACAAGAATGCATGTTTTCGTGAAATTTTATCACGACAGTCTATCATTATCCTCAACAGCGAAAATTAGTAGCCAATATTGTGTTCCGTTCCTTCTCAACCCCTGAAAGAGAAATTACACTTTCTAAAAGACATTAGACATCCTGTAGAATCCGCAACTGAAGGGGTTACCGTAAATACCTTTCGTGGTGTTAAAATTTGACACGCGTGTGACAGAGATAATCTGTCGTGAATTTATTCAAACGGAATCTGAATTGTCATCTTTTAATGATCGATCTCTTAATCGCGACCAGTAGAAGGAATTCAGCGCGAAGTGATCAGCAAATCCTCATTGTTGGATCGTTTAACTGGTGCATGTAATTACGACTGTATATTGTACATTTGTATCAGCTCCTCGCCCTAATTGGTCTGGTTCGAGCCGCTGACATCTGCATTGTCTATGACAACATATGTTGTCGTAACTTTCTCAATCGTATTCGGGATCCGTTCAATTATACAGGCTTGCATAAGGTACATGTGCGCGAAATAGATGGGTGTGATCACTCCTTGGTTCGATTGAGGAATCCGCGTGGCATTTTTCTAAGGATTTTAATCATTTCGACGAGTTCCATGACGGCGTTTCCACCTGGCATTCAAGTGCTACAAAATATTTTTCGTCAAGCGAATTCCACGGATACAATTTCGAACGTGATCGCGTACGTTCTTTCGTCCGCGAGAAGAAAGAACCCATAGAATGGAGTTCCGCGGCGACGCAGCATCCCCTGCAAGTCAAAAGGGGACCAAGGTGGGAACAAAGGGAATCCTTAATGGCACGCAAAGATCGTCTACTGGCAAATAATTGGAGACAAAAGTCTCCATTCCCGTGACGTGTAAAGTGGATTGATTATTCTTCTGACGATATATCTTTATTCGATTATACGGAACTGCACTTTAGAAGAGGGAAGTTGTTTTTGTTCTCGATAGGTATCCCTCGTTTACTTTTGAGAACACTCGCTAATGGAGCGATTTTTCCATTTGATGGGTTTACATTGGTTCAGCGGCCGTGCTCCTTTTGTTTCACGAGCGACTTCGCGGCCGGCGCAAGGGTCTCCGCTTTAATCTCCCGCATAGACGGTGAGAATGGACCTTTAATCTTCTCCGAACGATCAGTGCTACCTCTTTTGAAAAGCAAGCAATGTATTGTTAATATTGGATGCTTTCCAACCGACCTTTTAAATCGGCGCTATCATTTAAATTCGCAGCTAGATTGGTCCGTGATCTGTTGGCGAGCTTAACTGCTCCCTTCTTTTTTTGTTTGTCCGCTACGATGTACCACTGTTGATAATCTGTGGCGAACGATGACTGGAATGTGATAAGAGGAATTTTTATCGGGAGCCAGCGAACGATTTTTTCCCAGGGAAAAGCTTCTATAAACACAGCAAGGTTTTATTTCTTACGAAACTTTAATGCTCTTATAATTTCTCTTAAAGTTTTTATTAAAACTCCATGAAGATTTAAGCTGAGTTTTTCTCCCCTCCGCCGATGGGAGGGATCGCGAGATTTTTATTAGAAATTTCGTAGACTGGCTGTAAGCAGCTTTCGTTGTACCTTGGATTTTCTTATCGTCGCGTATAGGAAATGATACCATGAACTATTTGAACTAGAAGTTCGTTGATACAGTTTTATAACCGCCTATAACGCCGTGTAATTGAGGAAGGGTAGCACGTTCGCGTAAGCACACACAACGCGATATAGGACACGAGGAATTCATTTTTCCATTTTCCGCATTGATTGGCAAAGCAGAAAGTCCAAGAAAAAGCGCGAGGTCCTAAGAGGCGACGTTCCAAACGTGGCTAGCGTAGAGTCATAATGCTCGCAGATGTGCCTGCGAACAAAAATTGCGACCAGTGACATTTCGCGTTTGTATCCGCTTCACGGATCTCGAGATTTCGATACTCCTTGACACCGAATGATTCCGCGATTTTCGCAATAAATAGCGGAGACACGCGTGCATCGTAACGCATCAGCTACCGGTCCTACAAATTCTACACCTAGGAGATGACATACCGAATCTCGGGCCTCTAGAATTTTTTTCATTCAAGTACATATTGTCTATGGGCCACTAGTGACCGCTCCAGGAGTTCGCTCTCCACATATTTCGACTCCCAGAGCCAGACATGCCGTATCTGGTACCCCTAGAATTGACGTCACTTATGTACTGATTCGCTCTGCGCCATTAATAACCAATCCATGAGTTCTACCTCCTTATACGAAACATAGGGTCGGACATATCATGTCTGTGGACCCTAGTATTGGTTTGATTTAAGTATATATTGTCTGTTGGCCATTAACGACCCCTCCAGAAGTTCGTCAACCTCCACTTACTTGACACCTAGGGCCGGATATGCCGTGCCTGGGGCCCCTAATATTGGATTCATTTAAGTACTTATTGGCTCTTGGCCAGTAGTAATCGCTCCAGGAGTTCTATAGCCGACTACTTCGAAACATAGGACCGAACATACTGTAACAGGGGCCACTAGAATTGGATTCATTCAACCCCCTATTGAAGCTGTGCTATTACTAACCGCGCCAAGAGATTCCCTGCCACCTAATTCGACACCCAGGGTCCGCGATGCTTTCCAAGGGCCTGTAGTGTTGGTCTCATTTAATTACTTATTGGATCTGGGTCATTCGTAACCCCCTAGCATTTCGTAGCCCGCATATTCAACCCAAGGTATTCCAAACATGATACATTTTATCCGCTCGACAATTATATATAAATACAAACAAATATAACCTAACCCAACAAAACCTAACCTCTCGACGTTAATATTTTATAAAATTCCTGACGTGTCGGCCCCAACTTCTCGGCGGGAACATTATTTACGTCTACAATGTTATATATCCTAACCTAAGGCAACCTAACATCTCGGCAGTAATATTTTACAACATTCCTGACGTGTCGGCCACTACTTCTCGTAGGGAACATTATACATAAATAGAATCTAAAATAAATTAACCTAATTCCACGCAGCACTTGTGTAGTAGTGTTTCACAGCTATAACGTTATATATTATAACTTACGGCAGCCTAACCTCTCGGCGGTAACATTTTACAACGTTCCTGGCGTGTCGGAACCTACATCTCGGTAATAACATTATATACGTCTATAACGTACTATAACCTAACCTAACCCATCTAGCCCCACGATGGTAGTGTTTTAAAGAATCTAAAACGAAACATGACCGCCGAGACCTCAGCTTGCGTTAGGTCCGGTTACATAACGTTTCAGACGTATATAACGTTCCGACCGAGAAGTATGGGCCGACCCGCCACTAATGTTGTAAAATATTACGAGCGACAGGTTAGGTTGCGTTACGTTAGGTTATATAACGTCATAGAACGTATATAATGTCCACACCGTGAAGCAGGGACTAACCTGCTAGGAATGTTGTTAAATATTACCCTCGAGAGGTTAGGTTGCCTTAGGTTATGACATATAACGTTATAGACGTATATAATGTTCCCACCTAGAAGAAGGGTCTTGCTTGCCAGGAATGTTGTAAAATATTACATCCGAGATGTACGGTTACCTTAGGTTAGGATATATAACGTTATAGACGTATATAATATTCCCACCCAATACCTAGGAGCTGAAACGTCTGGGCTTTTGTAAAACACTACAACCCAGTGACTAAGTTGTGTCATGCTACGTTATATAACGTTACAAGCGTATATAATGTTCCCACCCAGAAGTAGGGGCCGACACGCCAGGAATATAGTAAGGTATTATGGTCGAGAGGTTAGGTTGCGTTAGGTTAAGTTATTTAACGTTATGGACCTATATAATGTTCCCATCGGAAAGCAGGGGCCAACACGCCCGGGATATTGTAAAACATTATTACCCACGGGATAACTGGGTTAGGTTAGGTTACAATAGGTTATAGACCTATATAATGTTCCCACCAAGAAGTAGTGGCCGACATGCCAGGAATGTTGTAAAATATTACATCCGTGATTGTTACATTGGCTTAGGTTAGGATATATAACGTTATAGGCGTATATAATGTCTCCACCGAGAAGGACGGGCCGACACGAAAGGAATGTTGTAAAATATTACCGCCGAGAGGTTAGATTTCCTTATGTTAGGATATATAACGATATTGACGTATATAATTAGCCCGCCGTGAAGTAGAGGCCGACGCGCCAGCAATGTTGTAGAATATCACGGTGGGAATATCATATACGTCTATGACGGTATATATCCTCACCTAAGGCAACCTAACTGCTCGACGGTATTATTTTACAATATACCTCGCGGGTCGGCGTGTTGTACCCGGTGGGAACATTATATACGTCTATAGAATAATATAACCTATCCTAACCTATCTAGCACCTCACGGGTAATGTTTTACAGCATCCCGGGCACGTCGGCCCGTACGTCTCGGTGGGGATATTATATACGGCTATATCGTTATATATCCTAACCTAAGGCAGCCTAACATGTCGGATGTAGTATTTTACAACATTCCTGGTGGGTCGGGCCCTACTTCTCTGTGGGAACATTATATACGTCTATAACGTAATATAACCTAACCTAACCCATCTAACCCTTCGCTGGTATTGTTTTACAGAATCCCGGTCGTGTCGTCCCGTACTTCTGGGTGCGGACATCATATAAGTCTACAACGTTATGTAGCCTAACCTAACCCATCTAGCCCCTAGGTGGTAATGTTTTACTGAATCGCAGTAGTGTCGTCCCGAACTTCTCGGTGGGGACATTATATACGTCTATAACGTTGTATATCCCAACCTAAGGCAACCTAACATCTCGGATGTAGTATTTTCTAACAATCCTGGCGGATCGGCCCTTACATCTCGGTGGGAACATTATAAACATCTATAACGTAATATAACCTAACCGAACCCAACTAGAACCTCGCTGATAATGTTTTACAGAATCCCGTTCATGTCGTCCCGTACGCCTCGGTTGGGACCTTATATACGTCTATAGCGTTATATATCCTAACCTAAGGCAGCCGAACCACTCGAATGTAGTATTTTACAACATTCCTGGGCAAGTTGGCCTCTACTTCTCGGTGGGAACATTATATACTTCTATATCGTAATATAACCTAACATAACCCATCTTGCCCCTTGGTAATAATGTTTTACAGAATCCCGGTCGTGTCGGCCCGTACGTCTCGGTTGGGACATTATATACGTCTATAGTGTTATATATCCTAACCTGAGGCAGCGTAACATCTCGGATGTAGTATTTTACAACATTCCTGGCGGGTCGGGCCCTACTTCTCGGTGGGAAAATTATATACGTCTATAACGTAATATAACCTAACCTAACCCACCTAGCACCTCGCTGGTAATGTTTTACCGAATCCCGTTCGTGTCGTCCCGTACTTCTGGGTGCGGACATTACATACATCTATAACGTTATATATCCTTACATAAGGCAACCTAACATCTCGGATATAGTATTTTCCAACACTCCTAGCAGGCCGGCCCCAACTTCTCGATGGGAACATTATACACGTCTATAACGTAATATAACCTAACCTAACCCTTTTAGCCCCTCGCTGGTAATGTTTTACAGAATCCCGGTCTTGTCGGCCCGTACTTCTGGGTGTGGACATTTTATACGTCTATAATGTTATATAGAGTTACCTAACCCAACCTAACACCTCGGATGTAGTATTTTCGAACATTCCTGGCGGGTCGGCGCCTACTTCTCGATGGCGACATTATATACGTCTATAACGTTGTATATCCTAACCTAATGGAACCTAACATCTCGGGTGTAATGTTTTACATCATTCCTGGCGTGTCGGCCCGTATTTCGCGGTGGTAACATTATATACGTCTATAGCGTTATATATCCTAGCCTAAGGCAACCTAACATGTCGAATGTAATATTTTACAACATTCCTGGCGCGTCGGCCGCTACTTCTCGGTGGGAACATTATATACGTGTATATCGTAATATAACCTAACCTAACCCATCTAGACCCTCGGTGATAATGTTTTACAGAATCCCGGTCTTGTCGTTCCGTCCTTCTCGGTGGGGACATTATATACGTCTATAACGATATATATCCCAACCTAAGGCAATCTAACATCTCGGATGTAGTATTCTCCAACATTCCTGGCGGGTCGGCCCCTACTTCTCGGTGGGAACATTATATACGTCTATAACGTAATATAACCTAACTTAACCCATCTAGCCCATCGCCGGTAATATTTTGCAGAATCCCGTTCGTGTCGTCCCGTACGTCTCGCTGGGGACATTATATATGTCTATAACGTTATATATCCTTTTTTTTCTTTTTTTTTATCGTGGGGAAACCCTCATGGGTACTTCGGACTTTGGGGACTATCCGAGGTTATGTCGGACTCTTGCCGACTAAAGCCCCACGGTGGCCATCATCTGCGCGTGTCGGACGGGAGCCGGGAACTCTTAACGGTCGACGGTCGGCATCCTCCTGCGCTGGGGTCTCCAGTTGACCTTCTGCTCGGCTACTCTTGCCTGTAGCCTGATCTTCTACCATGGTGACGCGCAAAGATATCTGTGTGCGCCAAGCGCCGCTCGTGAGCCACTCACGAGCGGCGCTACGTCAAAGGTACACGTGCAATCACGATCGCAAGCCCAAACATGTGACCATCTGTGCTTACCTTGACGCACAGCTGCCATACTCCTGTTTGCTGCTGTTGCAGCTGCGAGTCTTTCGCAGCTGTGCATCCTTCCGGTCCTGGCCGTCTTGGCCTCTTGTGACGGTACAGCTGCAAGTCTTTCGCAGCTCGTCGTCCTGTCCAATCCCGGTCTTCTTGACCTCTTCGCCGTCTTGGCATCCACTTCGGTCGTCTTGACCTCTTCATCTCTTCGGGCTCTTCTTCGCCCATCTTCCGGATGAAGATAGCCTTTGAGATGAGGTGGTTGGCGGCGAAGTTCCGTTCCCCGATGGGATCTTGGAAGTGACCCCCGTCCGATAACGGGAGTCCTCTATCTTGAAAGGGAACGGGGCAAACGTCAAGGACGCCGACCCCGTAGGCAGCGTTGAGCAGGGACACCGCGCTCCCTTTCGCGCTCGGCGGCCTCCTTCGCGGCCATGACTTTGTCGCAAAACGCCGTCACGGCCCGCCAGTATCTCTCACCTTCGAGCATCTTTGACATGATGCTCTTCAGTGAGAGATTCCACCCTACCTCGACTATCAGTAGTCGATGCAGCCGTTCCCACGCTGGACACCTCTCCAGTGTGTGCTGCGCCGTGTCGTCCTCTTCGCCACAGTGTGGCATGCAGCCGTGTCTTCCTTGCCAATCCTCTGCAGGTACTGACCGAAGCATCCATGTCCGGTCAGTATCTGCGTGGTTCTAAAGCTAAGTAGCCCTCTTCGGCGGTCCACCCACTTATCTAGGATGGTTAGGACCGCTCCGATCGTCCTGTGTTCGGAGCGAGTGGAGAGGTGTCTCTTCCACTCCTCTATCGAAGCCGATCTTACCGCGTCCCTGAGTTCTTTTTTACTCAGGGCTGGTGCGTCATCGTCATCTTCCTGGTCCACGTTTCGAAGCGAATGGTAGACGAACGCATCCTCGCTGACCATGTATTCGATAGACACCAGCCCAGCAAGCGCGGTGGCCACATCGTGTGATACCGTCCTGTATCCTCGTATCGCACGAATGGCCATCCTCCTCCACGCGCTGCGCAGGGACGAGATCCTCTTGTCGGTGTGTCTCCGCTCCGCGATGGAGCTGTACCACACCGGAGCTCCGTACAATGCTGTGCCACGGATCACCCCGGCGTATAGTCTTCGCGCCCTCTCGTTAGGGCCCTTCAGGTTGGGCATTATGCGGCTTAGCTTGAGTGCCGCTGTCTCCAACCTGCCGGCAAGTTTCTCTATGTGGCTAGAGAATCTCCAGTCCTCGTCGAGCCGAAGGCCGAGGTAGTTGATGTCTCGGCCCGGCTCGATCCTTGCCGGTCCCACACTTACCGCCACGCGAGGTGTTCCTCTTGTGGGTCTCCTCCGGCTCCGTCTGCTGAAGCACACGATCTCCGTCTTCTGCGGAGCCAGCTCGAGGCCCATCTTCCGGATGCGGTTAGCCACGACTGCCTTTCCCAATTCTGCCCGGCAGGCAGCTCGCGTATCTGTCTTACCGGCGGCGAACACAAACGTGTCGTCTGCGTAGCATATCAGGCGCACGCCCGCCGGCATTGCTGCTGTCAACGCGGCATTGTACCCGATGTTCCACAGGAGCGGTCCTAGCACCGATCCCTGGGGTACGCCACGGTTGACAGGTCTGCTTTGTGGCCCATCCTGGCTATCGCAGACTATCGCCCTGTCGCTGAGATAGTCTACCACCACGTTCCTGATGTGTGGTGGGATTCCATGCCTGTCCAGGGCTGCGTAAATAGCTGGCCATTGCAGGGAGTTGAACGCGTTCTTGATGTCTAACGAGACAGCGTATGTAACTCCCACCCTCGACACAACCATCTCGGTGAGTCTCTTGACTTCACTCACCGCATCGATCGTGCGTCGACCTGCCCGCCCTGAATCCGTACTGGCAGTCCGCCAGTGCAGGTCCGACGCGCGACAGGTGCTGGACGATTCGTTCGTGTATTATTCTTTCGAACAGCTTTCCTACCTCGTCCTGCAACACTATGGGCCGGAACGCTGATGGTGAATCCTCCGGTTTGCCTTCCTTTCGGAGGAGCACCAACCTGCCGGACTTCCATCTTCGAGGGAGCGTCCCCGCCTTGATGCAGGCTGAGAACAGTCTTCTCAGTCTCGAACCAAGGACGCTCAGCGCCATCGTCCAGACACGGCCGGGTATTCCATCCCGGCCGGGGGCTGTGTTCTTCTTCGCCATCCTCTTGACGGCCCCGGCCAGTTCCTCTTCGGAAACCTCCAACTCCGGTGTCCACCCGTATCGGGCCGCTGCTGGGGGCTCTTCGTTCCCTCCCTCGGGAAAGAGGTCGTCCAATACCCTCTCCAGCAGCGGGACCTCTAAGGTTTCCGTCAACGGGGGCGCCCATGGTCGCAGTTTGTCCACCACTATCTTGTAGGGACGCCCCCATGGATCCTCTTCGAGAGTTTGGAGGAGTCCATCCAATGCGCGTGTCTTGGACTTCCTGATGGCAGCCTGCAGCTCCTTCTTCTTGTCCCTGTAGCTGTTGTACGGCTGCAAAGTCCTCGTCGCGTCCGAGTTCCTTTTTCTTCTCTCTCTGGTGTACTGGCGGCGCCCAACCGTGCAAGTTGCACGGAGCTGCGCGATCTCTGCGTTCCACCAGTATACTGGACGCTTCGGCGCACTGCCGCGGGCTCTTGGCATGCCCGTGTCGCATACCGCTGTCATCGCGTTGACAAACCAGTCCGCCTCGGTGTTGACATCTTCTATCGGGCTGACCGGCGTCTCCTGCCAGCCTACCGCGAGGATTGCTGCCATCAGGTGGTCTTCCTCGATTCTCCTCAGCGACCACTTCTGGCGGTGGTGATTAGCCTGCCGGGCCGTGTGTGGGACGGAGACATCCATGGAGATGTACAGATGATCGGACAGTGTCTCCTTCTCTTCCACCCTCCATTCTCTAATTTGCCGTGCTGCCTTGCGGTTACCAAAGGAGAGGTCCACGATGCTTTCTCCCTGGTACCGCACGCATGTGCTGGCTGAGCCTTCGTTTAGTAGCGTCAGGCCCAGGCCAGACGCCCAGTCTAGCGTGGCGTGGCCTCTTGCGTCCGTCCTAGATGATCCCCACGCCGTCACGTGCGCATTATAGTCTCCTAGCACTAGGACGGGCGACTCTGCATATCTCGCAACTGTCCGTCCCGTCCTGTCCAACAGGTCTTCGTACTTGCTGATGGACCACCTGGGAGGGGCGTATAGTCCCATAACGGTGATTCCCGCCCAGGTTATCGCGACGAATCCTTCCTCGCGTGCGACCGTCTTGATTGGTCGTACACGTGTCCGTGCAGACTGCACGATCACCACCGAGCCGTCTCTATCTCCTATCCACGCTCGATTGTTGCGGATGGAGTACGGCTCCGCTATCACTGCCAACTCGAAATCGCCGCCCTGTAGTCTTGCTACTACCAGGTCTTGGGCACGGGCAGCATGATTCGAGTTAGTCTGCAGGATACGGCATGGCGTGAATTTTATGCCGTATCCATGGCTTCCTCCTGGCCCTTACCTGCTGGAGTCGTTGTTGCCGGCTCCACGGTCTTTCCTTCTTCCAGAGCGGTCGCTGGTTCCTTCCTACATGCCGCTGCCGTTACGGCTTCTACAGCCGGCTTGCTGCTCTTTTTCGTAGCTTTAGGCGCCTTGCACACTTCCCCACCAGCCTTGTGGTGTGCTCGTCTGCCTTCAGCCTTGCAGACGATGCATGTGGGCGCAGTTTGCCTGCACTCACTGGCTCTGTGGCCGGACTCACCGCACCTGTAACACAGGTTTGCTGGTACAGCTTTGCTGTACGTGGACAGTTTCCCAGCACTTGAAGCATCGATCCGGTCTCGGCTTTAAAGCCGCCACCCGGATCAAGGACCAACCGATCCTTATTCTGCCGGCATATGCCACTTTCGTGGCAGCGGCGAGGGGACACTGCACCCACATGGTGCCGAGCCCGTTTGACGAGTCCCGTCGTATCCCGGTCCGTATTTCCTCGGCCTTGCATCCTCCTGCGGATGCGATGGCTTCCGCCACTTCTTGTGGCATTATGGAGCCCTCGAGCCCGTAGACCCTCGGGTCTGCCCTCTTGTGAGGCGTCGCGACATATACCTCTCTGTCGCCCAACGCCTCCCTGAGTTTGCCGGCAAGGGCAGCCGCTTTGGCCTCCTTCTCCTTGCCGGTAACTTCTAGGATCAGTCCGCCCGTTCTGGCCTTTTTCGGGCGGACCTCTTCTATGCCCACCTCTGCGAGCTTTACTCGCTGCCGGGCAGCTGTCATCACCTCAGCGTACGTGGCTTTGCTATCCTGAGGGATGGTGAGGACGACGGCTGCTGTTCTGGGAACCTTTCCCAATGTCGTCCTTGCGTTGCGTTTCGCTGCGCTGACGCGCACCTGCCTCCTTTCCTTCTCAGCGGCGGCCTTTGATGGCTTGCCAGCCGCCGTTTTCTTTCCCCTTCTGCCCAGGACCTTTGTCCAGGGGAGCTCCACCTGCGTGGTTTTCTTCTCCGCAGGGGGGGGGAGGGGCAGGGCGGAGTGCTGCCTGCCACTCGTTTTCCTTCCTCACGGATTCCTCGCGTATCCTCTTCATACGCGCCTCCAAGGAGGACTCGGTTTTCGCAGGTGCCGTTGTTCCTGTTGCGGGTGGGAGGGCCGTCCGTTTGCCCTTAGCGGACTTTAAGGGGGCCTTCCCCTTTTCGACGTCCGACGTCGTCTCCCCCGTTTTTCTTAGCTTTACGAGGAAGGCACGTTTCGCCGCGGTGGGGCGCTCTTTTACGATCATTGCAGTTGTCTGATCCTTCTTCTTCGGAGGGAGTCTCTCCTTAATTCTCCCCCAGATCTTCTCGATCCGTCGATCGAATATTTCCTCGAGGCTTGAAAGGATATTCTTGAGTCCAACCTGTAGGATATCCTCTCTTGCCTCCGTTGTAGGCGGTTCTTCTCGCCTTTCTGGCACCGGGCTCCTCCTCGCCGCTGGTTGGGGGGAAACCCGCTCCTCCACGGCTGCCAGCTTCCTCTTTAGCTTCTCGTTCTCGAGGCGCAGGCTTTCTGCCTGCAGCCTCCACTCTTGGGCTTCAGAGCTCACCGCAGCGGGGTTGCCCTTCGCTCGCTCTGCGAGCTCCAAGAGAGTGGCGCGCAGCGTTCTTGCGCCTACGCGTACTGCCCTCTTCATTGGGCCTTGTAGGTTGCGCGATTTTGCTGCAACCCATTCGATCTTGTTCGCCTCTTTCAAGGCGGTCAGTCCAAGATCTGGCAGGGTGGCCCTTCTAGCCTCCGCCTGCAGCTCCTCGTCTGCCGGCACAGGCTTTGTCGACCTTGCCGGTCGAGGGGGGACGACTGTTGCCCAGTCGATCTCTTCGTCTTCCAGGGCGCTGTCTACGTCAGCGGTGGCAGCTTTCCTTTGCCAGCGCCTTGCGCCCTTCGTGGCTCTCCCGGACAAGCTCGACACCATCGATGTCACAGAGGCGTCCGTGTCATACGCCTCCGTGGTCTGCCTTGCCTCCTTCTGTCCTTTGCTGGACTTAGGGCATGGCCTCGTCGTCATGGATATGATGGAGGCGAGCGACTCATCGGAGTCGCCTCCAACGCTGGACGGATCTCCTGCGCGCCTCTTCTTAGCCGCGAGGCGGCTGTTTCGCCTCTTGAGGGATCGCTCTTCCATCTCGGATGTCGAGTGGTCCTCCGATCTTGCCGAGAATAGACAGCTGGGGCCTGGCCCTTTTCCACAGGCTGGAGCCTGTGGCTGTATGAAATAGTCGGCGTAGTCCATTTTGGGATTACCCCTGCCAGACATGTTCGCTTCCCTCTTCGTGTTTCTGTTCGTGTTCGTGTTCCTCAGTTTTGCACGAAACTTCACGAAAAACACATTTGTTTGTCGCGTAGGTATTATTGAACCGTCGGTAAGTTACCGGCACACTCCTCCGCCGAGTTCCCTGGTTTGCCCTGTGCACGGTCCGACAGTCGCTAAATGTACGCGCGCACTCTTTACCAACACTCGGTCCGCGAATTGTGCGGTTACCTATCGAAGGTTATCGAGGGTGGATGTAGTTTTCGACCGTCCATAAGTCACCACCTGGTGCCTGTTCGCAGAGACCGAGGAGGTGTCAATTATAGTTCATTGGCCACCGATAGACACCACGGACACAAAAAAATCACCCTCGGTCGGAAATTGTCCGGTTACCGACCGTTCAGTTACCGACAGCAGAGCTGTCGGTAAGTTACCACGTACTGCACTCACTCGTTTCGACCGAGGAACTGTCAGTTACTGTTTATTGGCCGTCGATGAGTACGCAAAACGCTGCAGTTTAATCCGCGGCCGGCAATTGTTAAGTTACCGACTGCCCGGTTACCGATGCTGGGTTCGCCCGACCGTCGGTAATGCCTCCGTCTCAAAACCCGACTTCCGGGTTGTTGCTTGGTTTGTTTTAACCAACAATACCCTAAACTAACAACCAATATCGTGGCAATCGGTGTTTTTGCAAAATTACCAACCGCACGGTTATCGACCGCAGGTGGTACCGCTGCTGTCGGTAATTCGAAATTTTTCAGTTCCCGCTGCGTTTATTTCAGTTATTATTTGTTGAAAACGCACTACACCTTCGTCAACGATCAATTTCGCACGGCTGGCAGGAAAAAACGGCGAGAAATTCCAATTCGTGCGACCGGAATGTTACCTACGACGGCGGCAAACTTTACCGACCGTGAGCTGTCAAACTCTTGCAAGAATTGATTTTTGACTTGTTTATTACCGCATGCACTGTTTCTACGTGTCCAATAAACAATTCTACGTCCACTCACTGGCACACGGTGCAACCTTGGTAGAGTTGCTGCAAAATTTTCACCTCCGTCAACTATGTTCCGTGGTGGCAGCACTACTCGGTTCCACTTCGCCAAAATTTACTGTTTTTTACTGTTTTTAACAGTTTTTCCGCCTCGTAATTGCACAAAATCAGTGTCTATTGTCACTTCACACCCGATTATGGCAATTTCCGCACCGAAAAAGGCCTATTTAAAATTCTTGATTTTTCGCCACGTGCACGTTTTCCCACACAAAGGAGTGACGTCACACGTCACTCCTATTTCACTTAAAATCGCTTATTTTCACTTTTTTAAGCGTTTTTTCACCACGAATAAGTTTATTTCTAGTGTCTGTGGTCACTTTACACATTCTCGTCGTAAATTCACACGCACAAACGGTCAATTTTCAAAGTTTATTGCCGTATATGACAACACGTGTTTTCACGCAGCAAAACAAAGTGTTACACTTTTTCACCGTTTTTCCACCTTTTCACTGAACTTCACTTCACTACACTTACCTAGCGGATCCTCTTCACCTCCTGGAACACCCTCAGCTCCGCTCAAACCCTGAAATTCGCGAAACGTGCCCCGAAGTGCGTACCGTACGGCAGCAAACGCGTCACCACGTGCAAATCGAACAAAGACGCGCACGTATTATGCTCGATTTGCCTCCTACTCGCGACTTTCACGTGAGATTTTCGTCTCAACGCGTAGTTTCGCGTACCCGTAACGTGCCAAAAACAAGTTTTGACACGAAACTCGCCATCTTCCTCGAAAATTAGAACGGATTTCAGAGAGCTATCGTACGCACGTCCGTCAGCTTACTCGTCCGCCATGCGAATCTCTCATAACGTTATACATCCTAACCTAAGGCAACCTAACATCTCGAATGTAGTGTTTTAGAACATTCCAGGCGGGTCGGCCCCTACTTCTCGGTGGGAACATTATATACGTCATTACCGTAATATAACCTAACCTAACCCATCTACACCCTCGGTGATAATGTTTTACAGAATCCCGGTCTTGTCGGCCCCCACATCTCGGTGGTAACATTATATACGTCTATAACGATATATATCCAAACCTAAGGGAACCTAACATCTCGGATGTAATATTTTACAACATTCCTGGCATGTCGGTCCCTACTTCTCGGTGGGAATATTATATACGTCTATAACGTTATATATCATAACCTAAGGCAACCTAACATCTCGGATGTAATAGTTGACAACATTCCTGGCGTGTAGGCCCGTACTTCTGGGTGGGAACATTGTATACATCTATAACGTTATATATCCTAGCCTAAGGCGACCTAACATGTCGAATGTAATATTTTACATCATTCCTGGCGTGTCGTCGCCTGCTTCTCGATGGGAACATTATATACGTCTATAACGTTGTGTATCCTAACCTAACGCAACCTAACATCTGGGATGTAATATTCCTGGCGTGTCGTCGCCTACTTCTGGATGGGGAGATTATATACGTCTATAACGTTATATATCCCAACCTAAGGCAACCTAACATCTCGGATGTAATAGTTGACAACATTCCTTGCGTGTCCGCCCGTACTTCTCGGTGGGAACATTATATACGTCTATAACGTTATATATCCTAGCCTAAGGCCACATAACATGTCGAATGTAATATTTTACAACATTCCTGGCGTGTCGTCGCCTGCTTCTCGATGGGGACATTATATACGTCTATATCGTTGTATATCCTAACCTAAAGCAACCTAACAGCTGGTATGTAATATTTTACAAGATTCCTGGCATGTCTGTCCCCAAGTCTCGGTAGGAACATTATATACGTCTATAATGATATATATCCAAACCGAAGGGAACCTAACATCTCGGATGTAATATTTTACAACATTCCTGGCGTGTCGTCGCCTGCTTCTCGATGGGGACATTATATAAGTCTATAACGTTGTATATCCTAACCTAACGCAACCTAACACCTGGGATGTAATATTTTACAACATTCCTGGCGTGTCGTCGCCTGCTTCTCGATGGGGACATAATATACGTCTATAACGTTGTATATCCTTACCTAACGCAACCTAACATCTGGGATGTAATATTTTACAACATTCCGGGAGTGTCGTCGCCTACTTCTGGATAGGGTCATTATATACATCTATAACCTTGTATATCCTAACCTAAGGCAACCTAACATCTCGGATGTAATATTTTATAACATTCCTGTCGTGTCATCGCCTGCTTCTCGATGGGGACATTATATACGTCTATAACGTTGTATATCCTAACCTAACGCAACCTAACATCTCGGATGTAATATTTTACAACATTCCTGGCATGTCGGTCCCTACATCTCGGTGGCAACATACTATACGTCTATAACGTTGTATATCCTAACCTAAGGGAACCTAACATCTCGGGTGTAATATTTTACAACATTCCTGACGCGTCGGCCCCTATTTTTCGGTGGTAACATTACATACGTCTATAACGTTATATATCCTAGCCTAAGTCAACCTAACATGTCGAATGCAATATTTTACAACATTCCTGGCGTGTCGTCGCCTGCTTCTCGATGGGGACACTATATACGTATGTAACGATATATATCCTAACCTAAAGCAACCTAACATCTCGGGTGTAATATTTTACAACATTCCTGACGCGTCGGCCCCTATTTCTCGGTGGGAACATAATATACGTCTATAACGTTATATATCCTAGCCTAAGGTAACCTAACATCTCGGATGTAATATTTTACAACATTCCTGGCGTGTCGTCGCCTGCTTCTCGATGGGGACATTATATACGTCTATATCGTTGTATATCCTAACCTAACGCAACCTAACGTATGGGATGTAATATTTTACAACATTCCTGGCATGTCGGTCCCTACGTCTCGGTGGGAACATTATATACGCCTATAACGATATATGTCCTAACCTAAGGCAACCTAACATCTCGGAAGTAATAGTTGACAACTTTCCTGGCGTGTCCGCCCGTACTTCTCGGTGGGAACATTATATACATCTATAACGTTATATATCCTAGCGTAAGGCGACCTAACATGTCGAATATAATATTTTACAACATTCCTGGCGTGTCGTCTCCTGCTTCTCGATGGGGACATTATATACGTCTATAATGTTGCATATCCTAACCTAACGCAACCTAACATCTGGGATGTAATATTTTACAAGATTCCTGGCATGTCGGTCCCCAAGTCTCGGTAGGAACATTATATACGTCTACAACGATATGTATCCAAACCTAAGGGAACCTAACATCTCGGATGTAATATTTTACAACATTCCTGGCATGTCGGTCCCTACTTCTCGGTGGGAATATTATATACGTCTATAACGTTATATATAATAACCTAAGGCAACCTAACATCTCGGATGTAATATTTTACAACATTCCTGGCATGTCGGTGCCTACGTCTCGGTGGGAACATAATATACGTCTATAACGATATATATCCTAACCTAAGGCAACCTAACACCTCGGATGTAATAGTTGACAACATTCCTGGCGTGTAGGATCGTACTTCTCGGTGGGAACATTGTATACGTCTATAACGTTATATATTCTAGCCTAAGGCAACCTAACATGTCGAATGGAAAATTTTACAGCATTCCTGGCGTGTCGTCGCCTACTTCTCGGTGGGAACATTATATACGTCTATAACGTTATATATCCTAGCCTAAGGCGACCTAACATATCGAATTTAATATTTTACATCATTCCTGTCGTGTCGTCGCCTGCTTCTCGATGGGAACATTATATACGTCTATAACGTTGTGTATCCTAACCTAACCGCAACCTAACATCTGGGATGTAATATTCCCGGCGTGTCGTCGCCTACTTCTGGATGGGGACATTATATACGTCTATAACGTTATATATCCTAGCCTAAGGCCACCTATCATGTCGAATGTAATATTTTACAACATTCCTGACGCGTCGGCCCCTATTTTTCGGTGGGAACATTATATACGTCTATAACGTTATATATCCTAGTCTAAGGCAACCTAACATGTCGAATGTAATACTTTACAACATTCCTGGCGTGTCGTCGCCTACTTCTCGGTGGGAACATTATATACGTCTATAACGAAATATATCCTAACCTAAGGCAACCTAACATATCGGATGTAATAGTTGACAACATTCCTGGCGTGTAGGCCCGAACTTCTCGGTGGGAACATTGTATACGTCTATAACGTTATATATCCTAGCCTAAGGCGACCTAACATGTCGAATGTAATATTTTACATCATTCCTGGCGTGTCGTCGCCTGCTTCTCCATGGGAACATTATATACGTCTATAACGTTGTGTATCCCAACCTAACGCAACCTAACATCTGAGATGTAATATTCCTGGCGTGTCGTCGCCTACTTCTGGATGGGGAGATTATATACGTCTATAACGTTATATATCCTAACCTAAGGCAACCTAACATCTCGGATGTAATAGTTGACAACATTCCTGGCGTGTCCGCCCGTACTTCTCGGTGGGAACATTATATACGTCTATAACGTTATATATCCTAGTCTAAGGCAACCTAACATGTCGAATGTAATACTTTACAACATTCCTGGCGAGTCGTCGCCTACTTCTCGATGGGGACATTATATACATCTATAACATTGTATATCCTAACCTAAGGCAGCCTAACATCTCGGATGTAATATTTTACAACACTCCTGGCGTGTCGTCGCCTACTTCTGGATGGGGTCATTATATACATCTATAACGTTGTATATCTTAACCTAAAGGAACCTAACATCTCGGGTGTAATATTTTACAACATTCCTGACGCTTCGGACCCTATTTTTCGGTGGGAACATTATATACATCTATAACGTTATATATCCTAGCCTAAGGCGACCTAACATGTCGAATATAATATTTTACAACATTCCTGGCGTGTCGTCTCCTGCTTCTCGATGGGGACATTATATACGTCTATAATGTTGCATATCCTAACCTAACGCAACCGAACATCTGGGATGTAATATTTTACAAGATTCCTGGCATGTCGGTCCCCAAGTCTCGGTAGGAACATTATATACTTCTACAACGATATGTATCCAAACCTAAGGGAACCTAACATCTCGGATGTAATATTTTACAACATTCCTGGCATGTCGGTCCCTACTTCTCGGTGGGAATATTATATACGTCTATAACGTTATATATAATAACCTAAGGCAACCTAACATCTCGGATGTAATATTTTACAACATTCCCGGCATGTCGGTGCCTACGTCTCGGTGGGAACATAATATACGTCTATAACGATATATATCCTAACCTAAGGCAACCTAACACCTCGGATGTAATAGTTGACAACATTCCTGGCGTGTAGGATCGTACTTCTCGGTGGGAACATTGTATACGTCTATAACGTTATATATTCTAGCCTAAGGCAACCTAACATGTCGAATGCAAAATTTTACAGCATTCCTGGCGTGTCGTCGCCTACTTCTCGGTGGGAACATTGTATACGTCTATAACGTTATATATCCTAGCCTAAGGCGACCTAACATATCGAATTTAATATTTTACATCATTCCTGTCGTGTCGTCGCCTGCTTCTCGATGGGAACATTATATACGTCTATAACGTTGTGTATCCTAACCTAACGCAACCTAACATCTGGGATGTAATATTCCCGGCGTGTCGTCGCCTACTTCTGGATGGGGACATTATATACGTCTATAACGTTATATATCTTAACCTAAGGCAACCTAACATCTCGGATGTAATATTTGACAACATTCCTGGCGTGTCCGCCCGTACTTCTCGGTGGGAACATTATATACGTCTATAACTATATATATCCTAGTCTAAGGCAACCTAACATGTCGAATGTAATACTTTACAACATTCCTGGCGAGTCGTCGCCTACTTCTCGATGGGGACATTATATACATCTATAACATTGTATATCCTAACCTAAGGCAGCCTAACATCTCGGATGTAATATTTTACAACACTCCTGGCGTGTCGTCGCCTACTTCTGGATGGGGTCATTATATACATCTATAACGTTGTATATCTTAACCTAAAGGAACCTAACATCTCGGGTGTAATATTTTACAACATTCCTGACGCTTCGGACCCTATTTTTCGGTGGGAACATTATATACATCTATAACGTTATATATCCTAGCCTAAGGCGACCTAACATGTCGAATATAATATTTTACAACATTCCTGGCGTGTCGTCTCCTGCTTCTCGATGGGGACATTATATACGTCTATAATGTTGCATATCCTAACCTAACGCAACCGAACATCTGGGATGTAATATTTTACAAGATTCCTGGCATGTCGGTCCCCAAGTCTCGGTAGGAACATTATATACTTCTACAACGATATGTATCCAAACCTAAGGGAACCTAACATCTCGGATGTAATATTTTACAACATTCCTGGCATGTCGGTCCCTACTTCTCGGTGGGAATATTATATACGTCTATAACGTTATATATAATAACCTAAGGCAACCTAACATCTCGGATGTAATATTTTACAACATTCCCGGCATGTCGGTGCCTACGTCTCGGTGGGAACATAATATACGTCTATAACGATATATATCCTAACCTAAGGCAACCTAACACCTCGGATGTAATAGTTGACAACATTCCTGGCGTGTAGGATCGTACTTCTCGGTGGGAACATTGTATACGTCTATAACGTTATATATTCTAGCCTAAGGCAACCTAACATGTCGAATGCAAAATTTTACAGCATTCCTGGCGTGTCGTCGCCTACTTCTCGGTGGGAACATTGTATACGTCTATAACGTTATATATCCTAGCCTAAGGCGACCTAACATATCGAATTTAATATTTTACATCATTCCTGTCGTGTCGTCGCCTGCTTCTCGATGGGAACATTATATACGTCTATAACGTTGTGTATCCTAACCTAACGCAACCTAACATCTGGGATGTAATATTCCCGGCGTGTCGTCGCCTACTTCTGGATGGGGACATTATATACGTCTATAACGTTATATATCTTAACCTAAGGCAACCTAACATCTCGGATGTAATATTTGACAACATTCCTGGCGTGTCCGCCCGTACTTCTCGGTGGGAACATTATATACGTCTATAACTATATATATCCTAGTCTAAGGCAACCTAACATGTCGAATGTAATACTTTACAACATTCCTGGCGAGTCGTCGCCTACTTCTCGATGGGGACATTATATACATCTATAACATTGTATATCCTAACATAAGGCAGCCTAACATCTCGGATGTAATATTTTACAACACTCCTGGCGTGTCGTCGCCTACTTCTGGATGGGGTCATTATATACATCTATAACGTTGTATATCTTAACCTAAGGGAACCTAACATCTCGGGTGTAATATTTTACAACATTCCTGACGCGTCGGCCCCTATTTTTCGGTGGGAACATTATATACGTCTATAACGTTATATATCCTAGTCTAAGGCAACCTAACATGTCGAATGTAATACTTTACAACATTCCTGGCGTGTCGTCGCCTACTTCTCGATGGGGACATTATATACATCTATAACCTTGTATATCCTAACCTAAGGCAACCTAACATGTCGAATGTAAAATTTTACAACATTCCTGGCGTGTCGTCGCCTACTTCTCGATGGGGACATTATATACATCTATAACATTGTATATCATAACCTAAGGCAACCTAACATCTCGGATGTAATATTTTACAACATTCTGGCGTGTCGTCGACTGCTTCTCGATGGGGAGATTATATACGTCTATAACGTTGTATATCCTAACCTAACGCAACCTAACATTTGGGATGTAATATTTTACAACATTCCTTGCATGTCGGTGCCTACGTCTCGGTGGGAACATTATATACGTCTATAACGAAATATATCCTAACCTAAGGCAACCTAACATATCGGATGTAATAGTTGACAACATTCCTGGCGTGTAGGCCCGAACTTCTCGGTGGGAACATTGTATACGTCTATAACGTTATATATCCTAGCCTAAGGCGACCTAACATGTCGAATGTAATATTTTACATCATTCCTGGCGTGTCGTCGCCTGCTTCTCCATGGGAACATTATATACGTCTATAACGTTGTGTATCGCAACCTAACGCAACCTAACATCTGGGATGTAATATTCCTGGCGTGTCGTCGCCTACTTCTGGATGGGGAGATTATATACGTCTATAACGTTATATATCCTAACCTAAGGCAACCTAACATCTCGGATGTAATATTTGACAACATTCCTGGCGTGTCCGCCCGTACTTCTCGGTGGGAACATTATATACGTCTATAACGTTATATATCCTAGTGTAAGGCAACCTAACATGTCGAATGTAATACTTTACAACATTCCTGGCGAGTCGTCGCCTACTTCTCGATGGGGACATTATATACATCTATAACATTGTATATCCTAACCTAAGGCAGCCTAACATCTCGGATGTAATATTTTACAACACTCCTGGCGTGTCGTCGCCTACTTCTGGATGGGGTCATTATATACATCTATAACGTTGTATATCTTAACCTAAGGGAACCTAACATCTCGGGTGTAATATTTTACAACATTCCTGACGCGTCGGACCCTATTTTTCGGTGGGAACATTATATACGTCTATAACGTTATATATCCTAGCCTAAGGCAACCTAACATGTCGAATGTAACATTTTACAACATTCCTGGCGTGTCGTCGCCTACTTCTCGATGGGGACATTATATACATCTATAACATTGTATATCGTAACCTAAGGCAACCTAACATCTGGGATGTAATATTTTACAAGATTCCTGGCATGTCGGTTCCCAAGTCTCGGTAGGAACATTATATACGTCTATAACGATATATATCCAAACCGAAGGGAACCTAACATCTCGGATGTAATATTTTACAACATTCCTGGCGTGTCGTCGCCTGCTTCTCGATGGGGACATAATATACGTCTATAACGTTGTATATCCTTACCTAACGCAACCTAACATCTGGGATGTAATATTTTACAACATTCCGGGAGTGTCGTCGCCTACTTCTGGATAGGGTCATTATATACATCTATAACCTTGTATATCCTAACCTAAGGCAACCTAACATCTCGGATGTAATATTTTATAACATTCCTGGCGTGTCATCGCCTGCTTCTCGATGGGGACATTATATACGTCTATAACGTTGTATATCCTAACCTAACGCAACCTAACATCTCGGATGTAATATTTTACAACATTCCTGGCATGTCGGTCCCTACATCTCGGTGGCAACATACTATACGTCTATAACGTTGTATATCCTAACCTAAGGGAACCTAACATCTCGGGTGTAATATTTTACAACATTCCTGACGCGTCGGCCCCTATTTTTCGGTGGTAACATTACATACGTCTATAACGTTATATATCCTAGCCTAAGTCAACCTAACATGTCGAATGCAATATTTTACAACATTCCTGGCGTGTCGTCGCCTGCTTCTCGATGGGGACACTATATACGTATGTAACGATATATATCCTAACCTAAAGCAACCTAACATCTCGGGTGTAATATTTTACAACATTCCTGACGCGTCGGCCCCTATTTCTCGGTGGGAACATAATATACGTCTATAACGTTATATATCCTAGCCTAAGGTAACCTAACATCTCGGATGTAATATTTTACAACATTCCTGGCGTGTCGTCGCCTGCTTCTCGATGGGGACATTATATACGTCTATATCGTTGTATATCCTAACCTAACGCAACCTAACGTATGGGATGTAATATTTTACAACATTCCTGGCATGTCGGTCCCTACGTCTCGGTGGGAACATTATATACGCCTATAACGATATATGTCCTAACCTAAGGCAACCTAACATCTCGGAAGTAATAGTTGACAACTTTCCTGGCGTGTCCGCCCGTACTTCTCGGTGGGAACATTATATACATCTATAACGTTATATATCCTAGCCTAAGGCGACCTAACATGTCGAATATAATATTTTACAACATTCCTGGCGTGTCGTCTCCTGCTTCTCGATGGGGACATTATATACGTCTATAATGTTGCATATCCTAACCTAACGCAACCTAACATCTGGGATGTAATATTTTACAAGATTCCTGGCATGTCGGTCCCCAAGTCTCGGTAGGAACATTATATACGTCTACAACGATATGTATCCAAACCTAAGGGAACCTAACATCTCGGATGTAATATTTTACAACATTCCTGGCATGTCGGTCCCTACTTCTCGGTGGGAATATTATATACGTCTATAACGTTATATATAATAACCTAAGGCAACCTAACATCTCGGATGTAATATTTTACAACATTCCTGGCATGTCGGTGCCTACGTCTCGGTGGGAACATTATATACGCCTATAACGATATATGTCCTAACCTAAGGCAACCTAACACCTCGGATGTAATAGTTGACAACATTCCTGGCGTGTAGGCCCGAACTTCTCGGTGGGAACATTGTATACGTCTATAACGTTATATATCCTAGCCTAAGGCGACCTAACATGTCGAATGTAATATTTTACATCATTCCTGGCGTGTCGTCGCCTGCTTCTCCATGGGAACATTATATACGTCTATAACGTTGTGTATCCCAACCTAACGCAACCTAACATCTGAGATGTAATATTCCTGGCGTGTCGTCGCCTACTTCTGGATGGGGAGATTATATACGTCTATAACGTTATATATCCTAACCTAAGGCAACCTAACATCTCGGATGTAATAGTTGACAACATTCCTGGCGTGTCCGCCCGTACTTCTCGGTGGGAACATTATATACGTCTATAACGTTATATATCCTAGTCTAAGGCAACCTAACATGTCGAATGTAATACTTTACAACATTCCTGGCGAGTCGTCGCCTACTTCTCGATGGGGACATTATATACATCTATAACATTGTATATCCTAACCTAAGGCAGCCTAACATCTCGGATGTAATATTTTACAACACTCCTGGCGTGTCGTCGCCTACTTCTGGATGGGGTCATTATATACATCTATAACGTTGTATATCTTAACCTAAGGGAACCTAACATCTCGGGTGTAATATTTTACAACATTCCTGACGCGTCGGACCCTATTTTTCGGTGGGAACATTATATACGTCTATAACGTTATATATCCTAGCCTAAGGCAACCTAACATGGCGAATGTAACATTTTTCAACATTCCTGGCGTGTCGTCGCCTACTTCTCGATGGGGACATTATATACATCTATAACATTGTATATCGTAACCTAAGGCAACCTAACATCTGGGATGTAATATTTTACAAGATTCCTGGCATGTCGGTTCCCAAGTCTCGGTAGGAACATTATATACGTCTATAACGATATATATCCAAACCGAAGGGAACCTAACATCTCGGATGTAATATTTTACAACATTCCTGGCGTGTCGTCGCCTGCTTCTCGATGGGTACATAATATACGTCTATAACGTTGTATATCCTAACCTAACGCAACCTAACATCTGGGATGTAATATTTTACAACATTCCTGGCGTGTCGTCGCCTGCTTCTCGATGGGGACATAATATACGTCTATAACGTTATATATCCTAGCCTAAGGTAACCTAACATCTCGGATGTAATATTTTACAACATTCCTGGCGTGTCGTCGCCTGCTTCTCGATGGGGACATTATATACGTCTATATCGTTGTGTATCCTAACCTAACGCAACCTAACGTATGGGATGTAATATTTTACAACATTCCTGGCATGTCGGTCCCTACGTCTCGGTGGGAACATTATATACGCCTATAACGATATATGTCCTAACCTAAGGCAACCTAACATCTCGGACGTAATAGTTTACAACTTTCCTGGCGTGTCCGCCCGTACTTCTCGGTGGGAACATTATATACATCTATAACGTTATACATCCTAGCCTAAGGCGACCTAACATGTCGAATATAATATTTTACAACATTCCTGGCGTGTCGTCTCCTGCTTCTCGATGGGGACATTATATACGTCTATAATGTTGCATATCCTAACCTAACGCAACCGAACATCTGGGATGTAATATTTTACAAGATTCCTGGCATGTCGGTCCCCAAGTCTCGGTAGGAACATTATATACTTCTACAACGATATGTATCCAAACCTAAGGGAACCTAACATCTCGGATGTAATATTTTACAACATTCCTGGCATGTCGGTCCCTACTTCTCGGTGGGAATATTATATACGTCTATAACGTTATATATAATAACCTAAGGCAACCTATCATCTCGGATGTAATATTTTACAACATTCCCGGCATGTCGGTGCCTACGTCTCGGTGGGAACATAATATACGTCTATAACGATATATATCCTAACCTAAGGCAACCTAACACCTCGGATGTAATAGTTGACAACATTCCTGGCGTGTAGGATCGTACTTCTCGGTGGGAACATTGTATACGTCTATAACGTTATATATTCTAGCCTAAGGCAACCTAACATGTCGAATGCAAAATTTTACAGCATTCCTGGCGTGTCGTCGCCTACTTCTCGGTGGGAACATTGTATACGTCTATAACGTTATATATCTTAGCCTAAGGCGACCTAACATATCGAATTTAATATTTTACATCATTCCTGTCGTGTCGTCCCCTGCTTCTCGATGGGAACATTATATACGTCTATAACGTTGTGTATCCTAACCTAACGCAACCTAACATCTGGGATGTAATATTCCCGGCGTGTCGTCGCCTACTTCTGGATGGGGAGATTATATACGTCTATAACGTTATATATCCTAACCTAAGGCAACCTAACGTCTCGGATGTAATATTTGACAACATTCCTGGCGTGTCCGCCCGTACTTCTCGGTGGGAACATTATATACGTCTATAACGTTATATATCCTAGTGTAAGGCAACCTAACATGTCGAATTTAATACTTTACAACATTCCTGGCGAGTCGTCGCCTACTTCTCGATGGGGACATTATATACATCTATAACATTGTATATCGTAACCTAAGGCAGCCTAACATCTCGGATGTAATATTTTACAACACTCCTGGCGTGTCGTCGCCTACTTCTGGATGGGGTCATTATATACATCTATAACGTTGTATATCTTAACCTAAGGGAACCTAACATCTCGGGTGTAATATTTTACAACATTCTTGACGCGTCGGACCCTATTGTTCGGTGGGAACATTATATACGTCTATAACGTTATATATCCTAGCCTAAGGCAACCTAACATGTCGAATGTAACATTTTACAACATTCCTGGCGTGTCGTCGCCTACTTCTCGATGGGGACATTATATACATCTATAACATTGTATATCGTAACCTAAGGCAACCTAACATCTGGGATGTAATATTTTACAAGATTCCTGGCATGTCGGTTCCCAAGTCTCGGTAGGAACATTATATACGTCTATAACGATATATATCCAAACCGAAGGGAACCTAACATCTCGGATGTAATATTTTACAACATTCCTGGCGTGTCGTCGCCTGCTTCTCGATGGGGACATAATATACGTCTATAACGTTGTATATCCTTACCTAACGCAACCTAACATCTGGGAGGTAATATTTTACAACATTCCTGGAGTGTCGTCGCCTACTTCTGGATAGGGTCATTATATACATCTATAACCTTGTATATCCTAACCTAAGGCAACCTAACATCTCGGATGTAATATTTTATAACATTCCTGGCGTGTCATCGCCTGCTTCTCGATGGGGACATTATATACGTCTATAACGTTGTATATCCTAACCTAACGCAACCTAACATCTCGGATGTAATATTTTACAACATTCCTGGCATGTCGGTCCCTATATCTCGGTGGCAACATACTATACGTCTATAACGTTATATATCCTAACCTAAGGGAACCTAACATCTCGGGTGTAATATTTTACAACATTCCTGACGCGTCGGCCCCTATTTTTCGGTGGTAACATTACATACGTCTATAACGTTATATATCCTAGCCTAAGTCAACCTAACATGTCGAATGCAATATTTTACAACATTCCTGGCGTGTCGTCGCCTGCTTCTCGATGGGGACACTATATACGTATGTAACGATATATATCCTAACCTAAAGCAACCTAACATCTCGGGTGTAATATTTTACAACATTCCTTACGCGTCGGCCCCTATTTCTCGGTGGGAACATAATATACGTCTATAACGTTATATATCCTAGCCTAAGGTAACCTAACATCTCGGATGTAATATTTTACAACATTCCTGGCGTGTCGTCGCCTGCTTCTCGATGGGGACATTATATACGTCTATATCGTTGTATATCCTAACCTAACGCAACCTAACGTATGGGATGTAATATTTTACAACATTCCTGGCATGTCGGTGCCTACGTCTCGGTGGGAACATTATATACGCCTATAACGATATATGTCCTAACCTAAGGCAACTTAACATCTCGGAAGTAATAGTTTACAACTTTCCTGGCGTGTCCGCACGTACTTCTCGGTGGGAACATTATATACATCTATAACGTTATATATCCTAGCCTAAGGCGACCTAACATGTCGAATATAATATTTTACAACATTCCTGGCGTGTCGTCTCCTGCTTCTCGATGGGGACATTATATACGTCTATAATGTTGCATATCCTAACCTAACGCAACCTAACATCTGGGATGTAATATTTTACAAGATTCCTGGCATGTCGGTCCCCAAGTCTCGGTAGGAACATTATATATTTCTACAACGATATGTATCCAAACCTAAGGGAACCTAACATCTCGGATGTAATATTTTACAACATTCCTGGCATGTCGGTCCCTACTTCTCGGTGGGAATATTATATACGTCTATAACGTTATATATAATAACCTAAGGAAACCTAACATCTCGGATGTAATATTTTACAACATTCCTGGCATGTCGGTGCCTACGTCTCGGTGGGAACATAATATACGTCTATAACGATATATATCCTAACCTAAGGCAACCTAACACTTCGGATGTAATAGTTGACAACATTCCTGGCGTGTAGGATCGTACTTCTCGGTGGGAACATTGTATACGTCTATAACGTTATATATTCTAGCCTAAGGCAACCTAACATGTCGAATTTAATATTTTACATCATTCCTGTCGTGTCGTCGCCTGCTTCTCGATGGGAACATTATATACGTCTATAACGTTGTGTATCCTAACCTAACGCAACCTAACATCTGGGATGTAATATTCCTGGCGTGTCGTCGCCTACTTCTGGATAGGGTCATTATATACATCTATAACATTGTATATCCTAACCTAAGGCAACCTAACATCTCGGATGTAATAGTTGACAACATTCCTGGCGTGTAGGCCCGTACTTCTCGGTGGGAACATTGTATACGTCTATAACGTTATATATCCTAGCCTAAGGCGACCTAACATGTCGAATGTAATATTTTACAACATTCCTGGCGTGTCGTCGCCTACATCTCGATGGGAACATTATATACGTCTATAACGTTGTGTATCCTAACATAACGCAACCTAACATCTGGGATGTAATATTCCTGGCGTGTCGTCGCCTACTTCTGAATGGGGAGATTATATACGTCTATAACGTTATATATCCTAACCTAAGGCAACCTAACATCTCGGATGTAATAGTTGACAACATTCCTGGCGTGTCCGCCCGCACTTCTCGATGGGGACATTATATACATCTATAACCTTGTATATCCTAACCTAAGGCAGCCTAACATCTCGGCTGTAATATTTTACAACATTCCTGGCATGTCGGTCCCTATATCTCGGTGGGAACATACTATACGTATATAACGTTGTATATCCTAACCTAAGGCAACCTAACATCTCGGATGTAATAGTTGACAACATTCCTGGCGTGTAGGCCCGTACTTCTCGGTGGGAACATTGTATACGTCTATAACGTTATATATCCTAGCCTAAGGCGACCTAGCATGTCGAATGTAATATTTTACAACATTCCTGGCGTGTCGTCGCCTGCTTCTCGATGGGGACATAATATACGTCTATAACGTTGTATATCCTAACCTAACGCAACCTAACATTTGGGATGTAATATTTTACAACATTCCTGGCATGTCGGTCCCTACATCTCGGTGGGAATATACTATACGTCTATAACGTTGTATATACTAACCTAAGGGAACCTAACATCTCGGATGTAATAGTTGAAAACATTCCTGGCGTGTAGGCCCGTACTTCTTGGTGGGAACATTGTATACGTCTGTAACGTTATATATCCTAGCCTAAGGCGACCTAGCATGTCGAATGTAATATTTTACATCATTCCTGGCGTGTCGTCGCCTGCTTCTCGATGGGAACATTATATACGTCTATAACGTTGTGTATCCTAACCTAACGCAACCTAACATCTGGGATGTAATATTCCTGGCGTGTCGTCGCCTACTTCTGGATGGGGAGCTTATATACGTCTATAACGTTATATATACTAGCCTAAGGCAACCTAGCATCTCGAATGTAATAGTTGACAACATTTCTGGCGTGTCCGCCCGTACTTCTCGGTGGCAACATTATATACGTCTATAACGTTATATATCCTAGCCTAAGGCCACATAACATGTCGAATGTAATATTTTACAGCATTCCGGGCGTGTCGTCGCCTGCTTCTCGATGGGGACATAATATACGTCTACAACGTTGTATATCCTAACATAACGCAACCTAACATCTGGGATGTAATATTTTACAACATTCCTGGCGTGTCGTCGCCTGCTTCTCGATGGGGACATTATATACGTCTATATCGTTGTATATCCTAACCTAAAGCAACCTAACATCTGGGATGTAATATTATACAAGATTCCATGCATGTCGGTCCCCAAGTCGCGGTAGGAACATTATATACGTCTATAACGATATATATCCAAACCGAAGAGAACCTAACATCTCGGATGTAATATTTTACAACATTCCTGGCTTGTCGTCGCCTGCTTCTCGATGGGGACATAATATACGTCTATAACGTTGTATATCCTAACCTAACGCAACCTAACATCTCGGATGTAATATTTTACAACATTCCTGGCATGTCGGTCCCTACATCTCGGTGGGAACATACTATACGTCTATAACGTTGTATATCCTAACCTAAGGGAACCTAACATCTCGGGTGTAATATTTTACAACATTCCTGACGCGTCGGCCCCTATTTTTCAGTGGGAACATTATATACGTCTATAACGTTGTATATCCTAGCCTAAGGCCACATAACATGTCGAATGTAATACTTTACAACATTCCTGGCGTGTCGTCGCCTACTTCTCGATGGGGACATAATATACATCTATAACCTTGTATATCCTAACCTAAGGCAGCCTAACATCTCGGATGTAATATTTTACAACATTCCTGGCATGTCGGTCCCTACATCTCGGTGGGAACATACTATACGTATATAACGTTGTGTATCCTAACCTAAGGGAACCTAACATCTCGGATGTAATAGTTGACAACATTCCTGGCGTGTAGGCCCGTACTTCTCGGTGGGAACATTGTATACGTCTATAACGTTATATATCCTAGCCTAAGGCGACCTAGCATGTCGAATGTAATATTTTACAACATTCCTGGCGTGTCGTCGCCTGCTTCTCGATGGGGACATTATATACGTCTATATCGTTGTATATCCTAACTTAAAGCAACCTAACATCTGGGATGTAATATTATACAAGATTCCAGGCATGTCGGTCCCCAAGTCACGGTAGGAACATTATATACGTATATAACGATATATATCCAAACCGAAGAGAACCTAACATCTCGGATGTAATATTTTACAACATTCCTGGCGTGTCGTCGCCTGCTTCTCGATGCGGACATAATATACGTCTATAACGTTGTATATCCTAACCTAACGCAACTTAAAACCTGGGATGTAATATTTTACAACATTCCTGGAGTGTCGTCGCCTACTTCTGGATAGGGTCATTATATACATCTATAACCTTGTATATCCTAACCTAAGGCAACCTAACATCTCGGATGTAATATTTTATAACATTCCTGGCGTGTCGTCGTCTGCTTCTCCATGGGGACATTATATACGTCTATAACGTTGTATATCCTAACCTAACGCAACCTAACATCTCGGATGTAATATTTTACAACATTCCTGGCATGTCGGTCCCTACATCTCGGTGGGAACATACTATACGTCTATAACGTTGTATATTCTAACATAAGGGAACCTAACATCTCGGGTGTAATATTTTACAACATTCCTGACGCGTCGGCCCCTATTTTTCAGTGGGAACATTATATACGTCTATAACGTTATATATTCTAGCCTAAGGCAACCTAACATGTCGAATGTAAAATTTTACAACATTCCTGGCGTGACGTCGCCTACTTCTGGATAGGGTCATTATATACATCTATAACATTGTATATCCTAACCTAAGGCAACCTATCATCTCGGATGTAATATTTTATAACATGCCTGGCATGTCGGTCCCTACTTCTCGGTGGAAACATTGTATACGTCTATAACGGTATATATCCTAACCTAAGGCAACCTAACATCTCGGATGTAATAGTTAACAACATTCCTGGCGTGTAGGCCCGTACTTCTCGGTGGGAACATTGTATACGTCCATAACGTTATATATCCTAGCCTAAGGCGACCTAACATGTCGAATGTAATATTTTACAACATTCCTGGCGTGTCGTCGCCTTCTTCTCGATGGGAACATTATATACGTCTATAACGTTGTGTATCCTAACCTAACGCAACCTAACATCTGGGATGTAATATTCCTGGCGTGTCGTCGCCTACTTCTGGATGGGGAGATTATATACGTCTATAACGTTATATATCCTAACCTAAGGCAACCTAACATCTCGGATGTAATAGTTGACAACATTCCTGGCGTGTCCGCGCGCACTTCTCGGCGGGAACATTATATACGTCTATAACGTTATATATCCTAGCCTAAGGCCACATAACATGTCGAATGTAATACTTTACAACATTCCTGGCGTGTCGTCGCCTACTTCTCGATGGGGACATTATATATATCTATAACCTTGTATATCCTAACCTAAGGCAGCCTAACATCTCGGATGTAATATTTTACAACATTCCTGGCATGTCGGTCCCTATTTCTCGGTGGGAATATTATATACGTCTATAACGTTATATATCCTAGCCTAAGGCAACCTAACATCTCGGGTTTAATATTTTACAACATTCCTGTCGCGTCGGCCCCTATTTCTCGGTGGGAACATTATATACGTCTATAACGTTGTATATCATAACCAAAGGCAACCTAAAATCTCTACCGTAATAGTTTACAACATTCCTGGCGTGTCGGCTCGTACTTCTCGGTGCGAACATTATATACGTCTATAACGTTATATATCCTAACGTAAGGCAACATAACATCTCAGATATAATATTTTACAACATTCCTGGCGTGTCGTCGCCTGCTTCTCGATGGGGACATTATATACGTCTATAACGTTGTATATCCTAACCTAACGTAACCTAACATCTAGTATGTAATATTTTACAACATTCCTGGCATGTCGGCCCCTATTTCTCGGTGGGAATATTATATACGTCTATAACGTTATATATCCTATCCTAAGGCAACCTAACATCTCGGGTTTAATATTTTACAACATTGTTGACGCGTCGGCCCCTATTTCTCGGTGGGAACATTATATACGTCTATAACTTTATATATCCTAACGTAAGGCAACCTAAAATATCTACCGTAATAGTTTACAACATTCCTGGCGTGTCGGCTCGTACTTCTCGGTGCGAACATTATATACGTCTATAACGTTATATATCCTAACGTAAGGCAACATAACATCTCGGATGTAATATTTTACAACATTCCTGGCGTGTCGTCGCCTGCTTCTCGATGGGGACATTATATACGTCTATAACGTTGTATATCCTAACCTAACGCAACCTAACATCTGGGATGTAATATTTTACAACATTCCTGGCATGTCGGTCCCTACGCCTCGGTGGGAACGTTATATACGTCTATAACGACATATATCCAATCTTAAGGGAAACTAACATCTCGGGTGTAATATTTTACAACATTCCTGGCGCTTCGGCTCCTATTTCTCGGTGGGAATATTATATACGTCTATAACGTTATATATCCTAGCCTAAGGCAACCTAACATCTCGGGTTTAATATTTTACAACATTCCTGACGCGTCGGCCCCTATTTCTCGGTGGGAACATTATATACGTCTATAACGTTGTATATCCTAGCCTAAGGCCACATAACATGTCGAATGTAATACTTTACAACATTCCTGGCGTGTCGTCGCCTACTTCTCGATGGGGACATAATATACATCTATAACCTTGTATATCCTAACCTAAGGCAGCCTAACATCTGGGATGTAATATTCCTGGCGTGTCGTCGCCTACTTCTGAATGGGGAGATTATATACGTCTATAACGTTATATATCCTAACCTAAGGCAACCTAACATCTCGGATGTAATAGTTGACAACATTCCTGGCGTGTCCGCCCGCACTTCTCGATGGGGACATTATATACATCTATAACCTTGTATATCCTAACCTAAGGCAGCCTAACATCTCGGATGTAATATTCTACAACATTCCTGGCATGTCGGTCCCTATATCTCGGTGGGAACATACTATACGTATATAACGTTGTATATCCTAACCTAAGGCAACCTAACATCTCGGATGTAATAGTTGACAACATTCCTGGCGTGTAGGCCCGTACTTCTCGGTGGGAACATTGTATACGTCTATAACGTTATATATCCTAGCCTAAGGCGACCTAGCATGTCGAATGTAATATTTTACAACATTCCTGGCGTGTCGTCGCCTGCTTCTCGATGGGGACATAATATACGTCTATAACGTTGTATATCCTAACCTAACGCAACCTAACATTTGGGATGTAATATTTTACAACATTCCTGGCATGTCGGTCCCTACATCTCGGTGGGAATATACTATACGTCTATAACGTTGTATATACTAACCTAAGGGAACCTAACATCTCGGATGTAATAGTTGAAAACATTCCTGGCGTGTAGGCCCGTACTTCTTGGTGGGAACATTGTATACGTCTGTAACGTTATATATCCTAGCCTAAGGCGACCTAGCATGTCGAATGTAATATTTTACATCATTCCTGGCGTGTCGTCGCCTGCTTCTCGATGGGAACATTATATACGTCTATAACGTTGTGTATCCTAACCTAACGCAACCTAACATCTGGGATGTAATATTCCTGGCGTGTCGTCGCCTACTTCTGGATGGGGAGCTTATATACGTCTATAACGTTATATATACTAACCTAAGGCAACCTAGCATCTCGAATGTAATAGTTGACAACATTTCTGGCGTGTCCGCCCGTACTTCTCGGTGGGAACATTATATACGTCTATAACGTTATATATCCTAGCCTAAGGCCACATAACATGTCGAATGTAATATTTTACAGCATTCCGGGCGTGTCGTCGCCTGCTTCTCGATGGGGACATAATATAAGTCTACAACGTTGTATATCCTAACATAACGCAACCTAACATCTGGGATGTAATATTTTACAACATTCCTGGCGTGTCGTCGCCTGCTTCTCGATGGGGACATTATATACGTCTATATCGTTGTATATCCTGACCTAAAGCAACCTAACATCTGGGATGTAATATTATACAAGATTCCAGGCATGTCGGTCCCCAAGTCGCGGTAGGAACATTATATACGTCTATAACGATATATATCCAAACCGAAGAGAACCTAACATCTCGGATGTAATATTTTACAACATTCCTGGCTTGTCGTCGCCTGCTTCTCGATGGGGACATAATATACGTCTATAACGTTGTATATCCTAACCTAACGCAACCTAACATCTCGGATGTAATATTTTACAACATTCCTGGCATGTCGGTCCCTACATCTCGGTGGGAACATACTATACGTCTATAACGTTGTATATCCTAACCTAAGGGAACCTAACATCTCGGGTGTAATATTTTACAACATTCCTGACGCGTCGGCCCCTATTTTTCAGTGGGAACATTATATACGTCTATAACGTTGTATATCCTAGCCTAAGGCCACATAACATGTCGAATGTAATACTTTACAACATTCCTGGCGTGTCGTCGCCTACTTCTCGATGGGGACATAATATACATCTATAACCTTGTATATCCTAACCTAAGGCAGCCTAACATCTCGGATGTAATATTTTACAACATTCCTGGCATGTCGGTCCCTACATCTCGGTGGGAACATACTATACGTATATAACGTTGTGTATCCTAACCTAAGGGAACCTAACATCTCGGATGTAATAGTTGACAACATTCCTGGCGTGTAGGCCCGTACTTCTCGGTGGGAACATTGTATACGTCTATAACGTTATATATCCTAGCCTAAGGCGACCTAGCATGTCGAATGTAATATTTTACAACATTCCTGGCGTGTCGTCGCCTGCTTCTCGATGGGGACATTATATACGTCTATATCGTTGTATATCCTAACTTAAAGCAACCTAACATCTGGGATGTAATATTATACAAGATTCCAGGCATGTCGGTCCCCAAGTCACGGTAGGAACATTATATACGTATATAACGATATATATCCAAACCGAAGAGAACCTAACATCTCGGATGTAATATTTTACAACATTCCTGGCGTGTCGTCGCCTGCTTCTCGATGCGGACATAATATACGTCTATAACGTTGTATATCCTAACCTAACGCAACTTAAAACCTGGGATGTAATATTTTACAACATTCCTGGAGTGTCGTCGCCTACTTCTGGATAGGGTCATTATATACATCTATAACCTTGTATATCCTAACCTAAGGCAACCTAACATCTCGGATGTAATATTTTATAACATTCCTGGCGTGTCGTCGTCTGCTTCTCCATGGGGACATTATATACGTCTATAACGTTGTATATCCTAACCTAACGCAACCTAACATCTCGGATGTAATATTTTACAACATTCCTGGCATGTCGGTCCCTACATCTCGGTGGGAACATACTATACGTCTATAACGTTGTATATTCTAACATAAGGGAACCTAACATCTCGGGTGTAATATTTTACAACATTCCTGACGCGTCGGCCCCTATTTTTCAGTGGGAACATTATATACGTCTATAACGTTATATATTCTAGCCTAAGGCAACCTAACATGTCGAATGTAAAATTTTACAACATTCCTGGCGTGACGTCGCCTACTTCTGGATAGGGTCATTATATACATCTATAACATTGTATATCCTAACCTAAGGCAACCTATCATCTCGGATGTAATATTTTATAACATGCCTGGCATGTCGGTCCCTACTTCTCGGTGGAAACATTGTATACGTCTATAACGGTATATATCCTAACCTAAGGCAACCTAACATCTCGGATGTAATAGTTAACAACATTCCTGGCGTGTAGGCCCGTACTTCTCGGTGGGAACATTGTATACGTCCATAACGTTATATATCCTAGCCTAAGGCGACCTAACATGTCGAATGTAATATTTTACAACATTCCTGGCGTGTCGTCGCCTTCTTCTCGATGGGAACATTATATACGTCTATAACGTTGTGTATCCTAACCTAACGCAACCTAACATCTGGGATGTAATATTCCTGGCGTGTCGTCGCCTACTTCTGGATGGGGAGATTATATACGTCTATAACGTTATATATCCTAACCTAAGGCAACCTAACATCTCGGATGTAATAGTTGACAACATTCCTGGCGTGTCCGCGCGCACTTCTCGGCGGGAACATTATATACGTCTATAACGTTATATATCCTAGCCTAAGGCCACATAACATGTCGAATGTAATACTTTACAACATTCCTGGCGTGTCGTCGCCTACTTCTCGATGGGGACATTATATATATCTATAACCTTGTATATCCTAACCTAAGGCAGCCTAACATCTCGGATGTAATATTTTACAACATTCCTGGCATGTCGGTCCCTATTTCTCGGTGGGAATATTATATACGTCTATAACGTTATATATCCTAGCCTAAGGCAACCTAACATCTCGGGTTTAATATTTTACAACATTCCTGTCGCGTCGGCCCCTATTTCTCGGTGGGAACATTATATACGTCTATAACGTTGTATATCATAACCAAAGGCAACCTAAAATCTCTACCGTAATAGTTTACAACATTCCTGGCGTGTCGGCTCGTACTTCTCGGTGCGAACATTATATACGTCTATAACGTTATATATCCTAACGTAAGGCAACATAACATCTCAGATATAATATTTTACAACATTCCTGGCGTGTCGTCGCCTGCTTCTCGATGGGGACATTATATACGTCTATAACGTTGTATATCCTAACCTAACGTAACCTAACATCTAGTATGTAATATTTTACAACATTCCTGGCATGTCGGCCCCTATTTCTCGGTGGGAATATTATATACGTCTATAACGTTATATATCCTATCCTAAGGCAACCTAACATCTCGGGTTTAATATTTTACAACATTGTTGACGCGTCGGCCCCTATTTCTCGGTGGGAACATTATATACGTCTATAACTTTATATATCCTAACGTAAGGCAACCTAAAATATCTACCGTAATAGTTTACAACATTCCTGGCGTGTCGGCTCGTACTTCTCGGTGCGAACATTATATACGTCTATAACGTTATATATCCTAACGTAAGGCAACATAACATCTCGGATGTAATATTTTACAACATTCCTGGCGTGTCGTCGCCTGCTTCTCGATGGGGACATTATATACGTCTATAACGTTGTATATCCTAACCTAACGCAACCTAACATCTGGGATGTAATATTTTACAACATTCCTGGCATGTCGGTCCCTACGCCTCGGTGGGAACGTTATATACGTCTATAACGACATATATCCAATCTTAAGGGAAACTAACATCTCGGGTGTAATATTTTACAACATTCCTGGCGCTTCGGCTCCTATTTCTCGGTGGGAATATTATATACGTCTATAACGTTATATATCCTAGCCTAAGGCAACCTAACATCTCGGGTTTAATATTTTACAACATTCCTGACGCGTCGGCCCCTATTTCTCGGTGGGAACATTATATACGTCTATAACGTTGTATATCCTAGCCTAAGGCCACATAACATGTCGAATGTAATACTTTACAACATTCCTGGCGTGTCGTCGCCTACTTCTCGATGGGGACATAATATACATCTATAACCTTGTATATCCTAACCTAAGGCAGCCTAACATCTGGGATGTAATATTCCTGGCGTGTCGTCGCCTACTTCTGAATGGGGAGATTATATACGTCTATAACGTTATATATCCTAACCTAAGGCAACCTAACATCTCGGATGTAATAGTTGACAACATTCCTGGCGTGTCCGCCCGCACTTCTCGATGGGGACATTATATACATCTATAACCTTGTATATCCTAACCTAAGGCAGCCTAACATCTCGGATGTAATATTCTACAACATTCCTGGCATGTCGGTCCCTATATCTCGGTGGGAACATACTATACGTATATAACGTTGTATATCCTAACCTAAGGCAACCTAACATCTCGGATGTAATAGTTGACAACATTCCTGGCGTGTAGGCCCGTACTTCTCGGTGGGAACATTGTATACGTCTATAACGTTATATATCCTAGCCTAAGGCGACCTAGCATGTCGAATGTAATATTTTACAACATTCCTGGCGTGTCGTCGCCTGCTTCTCGATGGGGACATAATATACGTCTATAACGTTGTATATCCTAACCTAACGCAACCTAACATTTGGGATGTAATATTTTACAACATTCCTGGCATGTCGGTCCCTACATCTCGGTGGGAATATACTATACGTCTATAACGTTGTATATACTAACCTAAGGGAACCTAACATCTCGGATGTAATAGTTGAAAACATTCCTGGCGTGTAGGCCCGTACTTCTTGGTGGGAACATTGTATACGTCTGTAACGTTATATATCCTAGCCTAAGGCGACCTAGCATGTCGAATGTAATATTTTACATCATTCCTGGCGTGTCGTCGCCTGCTTCTCGATGGGAACATTATATACGTCTATAACGTTGTGTATCCTAACCTAACGCAACCTAACATCTGGGATGTAATATTCCTGGCGTGTCGTCGCCTACTTCTGGATGGGGAGCTTATATACGTCTATAACGTTATATATACTAACCTAAGGCAACCTAGCATCTCGAATGTAATAGTTGACAACATTTCTGGCGTGTCCGCCCGTACTTCTCGGTGGGAACATTATATACGTCTATAACGTTATATATCCTAGCCTAAGGCCACATAACATGTCGAATGTAATATTTTACAGCATTCCGGGCGTGTCGTCGCCTGCTTCTCGATGGGGACATAATATAAGTCTACAACGTTGTATATCCTAACATAACGCAACCTAACATCTGGGATGTAATATTTTACAACATTCCTGGCGTGTCGTCGCCTGCTTCTCGATGGGGACATTATATACGTCTATATCGTTGTATATCCTGACCTAAAGCAACCTAACATCTGGGATGTAATATTATACAAGATTCCAGGCATGTCGGTCCCCAATTCGCGGTAGGAACATTATATACGTCTATAACGATATATATCCAAACCGAAGAGAACCTAACATCTCGGATGTAATATTTTACAACATTCCTGGCTTGTCGTCGCCTGCTTCTCGATGGGGACATAATATACGTCTATAACGTTGTATATCCTAACCTAACGCAACCTAACATCTCGGATGTAATATTTTACAACATTCCTGGCATGTCGGTCCCTACATCTCGGTGGGAACATACTATACGTCTATAACGTTGTATATCCTAACCTAAGGCAACATATCATCTCGGATGTAATATTTTATAACATGCCTGGCATGTCGGTCCCTACTTCTCGGTGGAAACATTGTATACGTCTATAACGGTATATATCCTAACCTAAGGCAACCTAATATCTCGGATGTAATAGTTAACAACATTCCTGGCGTGTAGGCCCGTACTTCTCGGTGGGAACATTGTATACGTCCATAACGTTATATATCCTAGCCTAAGGCGACCTAACATGTCGAATGTAATATTTTACAATATTCCTGGCGTGTCGTCGCCTTCTTCTCGATGGGAACATTATATACGTCTATAACGTTGTGTATCCTAACCTAACGCAACCTAACATCTGGGATGTAATATTCCTGGCGTGTCGTCGCCTACTTCTGGATGGGGAGATTATATACGTCTATAACGTTATATATCCTAACCTAAGGCAACCTAATATCTCGGATGTAATAGTTGACAACATTCCTGGCATGTCCGCCCGCACTTCTCGGCGGGAACATTATATACGTCTATAACGTTATATATCCTAGCCTAAGGCCACATAACATGTCGAATGTAATACTTTACAACATTCCTGGCGTGTCGTCGCCTACTTCTCGATGGGGACATTATATATATCTATAACCTTGTATATCCTAACCTAAGGCAGCCTAACATCTCGGATGTAATATTTTACAACATTCCTGGCATGTCGGTCCCTATTTCTCGGTGGGAATATTATATACGTCTATAACGTTATATATCCTAGCCTAAGGCAACCTAACATCTCGGGTTTAATATTTTACAACATTCCTGTCGCGTCGGCCCCTATTTCTCGGTGGGAACATTATATACGTCTATAACGTTATATATCATAACCTAAGGCAACCTAAAATCTCTACCGTAATAGTTTACAACATTCCTGGCGTGTCGGCTCGTACTTCTCGGTGCGAACATTATATGCGTCTATAACGTTATATATCCTAACGTAAGGCAACATAACATCTCGGATATAATATTTTACAACATTCCTGGCGTGTCGTCGCCTGCTTCTCGATGGGGACATTATATACGTCTATAACGTTGTATATCCTAACCTAACGCAACCTAACATCTGGGATGAAATATTTTACAACATTCCGGGCATGTCGGTCCCTACGTCTCGGTGGGAACGTTATATACGTCTATAACGATATATATCCAAACTTATGGGAAACTAACATCTCGGATATCATATTTTACAACATTCCTGGCGCTTCGGCCCCTATTTCTCGGTGGTAACATTATATACGTCTATAACGTTGTATATCATAACCAAAGGCAACCTAAAATCTCTACAGTAATAGTTTACAACATTCCTGGCGTGTCGGCTCGTACTTCTCGGTGCGAACATTATATACGTCTATAACGTTATATATCCTAACGTAAGGCAACATAACATCTCAGATATAATATTTTACAACATTCCTGGCGTGTCGTCGCCTGCTTCTCGATGGGGACATTATATACGTCTATAACGTTGTATATCCTAACCTAACGTAACCTAACATCTAGTATGTAATATTTTACAACATTCCTGGCATGTCGGCCCCTATTTCTCGGTGGGAATATTATATACGTCTATAACGTTATATATCCTATCCTAAGGCAACCTAACATCTCGGGTTTAATATTTTACAACATTGTTGACGCGTCGGCCCCTATTTCTCGGTGGGAACATTATATACGTCTATAACTTTATATATCCTAACGTAAGGCAACCTAAAATATCTACCGTAATAGTTTACAACATTCCTGGCGTGTCGGCTCGTACTTCTCGGTGCGAACATTATATACGTCTATAACGTTATATATCCGAACGTAAGGCAACATAACATCTCGGATGTAATATTTTACAACATTCCTGGCGTGTCGTCGCCTGCTTCTCGATGGGGACATTATATTCGTCTATAACGTTGTATATCCTAACCAAACACAACCTAACATCTGGGATGTAATATTTTACAACATTCCTGGCATGTCGGTCCCTACGTCTCGGTGGGAACGTTATATACGTCTATAACGTTATATATCATAACCTAAGGCAACCTAAAATCTCTACCGTAATAGTTTATAACATTCCTGGCGCCTCGGCTCTAACTTTTCGGTGGGAACATTATATACGTCTATAACCTTACATATCCTAACGTAAGGCAACATAACATCTCGGATGTAATATTTTACAACATTCCTGGCGTGTCGTCGCCTGCTTCTCGATGGGGACATTATATTCGTCTATAACGTTGTATATCCTAACCTAACGCAACCTAACATCTGGGATGTAATATTTAACAACATTCCTGGCATGTCGGTCCCTACGCCTCGGTGGGAACGTTATATACGTCTATAACGACATATATCCAATCTTAAGGGAAACTAACATCTCGGGTGTAATATTTTACAACATTCCTGGCGCTTCGGCTCCTATTTCTCGGTGGGAATATTATATACGTCTATAACGTTATATATCCTAGCCTAAGGCAACCTAACATCTCGGGTTTAATATTTTACAACATTCCTGACGCGTCGGCCCCTATTTCTCGGTGGGAACATTATATACGTCTATAACGTTATATATCATAACCTAAGGCAACCTAAAATTTCTACCGTAATAGTTTACAACATTCCTGGCGTGTCGGTTCGTACTTCTCGGTGCGAACATTATATACGTCTATAACGTTATATATCCTAACGCAAGGCAACCTAAAATCTCTACCGTAATAGTTTACAACATTCCTGGCGTGTCGGCTCGTACTTCTCGGTGCGAACATTATATATGTCTATAACGTTATATATCATAACCTAAGGCAACCTAAAATCTCTACCGTAATAGTTTATAACATTCCTGGCGCTTCGGCTCCTACTTTTCGGTGGGAACATTATATACGTCTATAACGTTACATATCCTAACGTAAGGCAACATAACATCTCGGATGTAATATTTTACAACATTCCTGGCGTGTCGTCGCCTGCTTCTCGATGGGGACATTATATACGTCTATAACGTTGTATATCCTAACCTAACGCAACCTAACATCTGGGATGTAATATTTTACAACATTCCTGGCATGTCGGCCCCTATTTCTCGGTGGGAATATTATATACGTCTATAACGTTATATATCCTAGCCTAAGGCAACCTAACATCTCGGGTTTAATATTTTACAACATTCCTGACGCGTCGACCCCTATTTCTCGGTGGGAACATTATATACGTCAATAACGTTATATATCATAACCTAAGGCAACCTAAAATCTCTACCGTAATAGTTTACAACATTCCTGGCGTGTCGGCTCGTACTTCTCGGTGCGAACATTATATATGTCTATAACGTTATATATCCTAACGTAAGGCAACATAACATCTCGGATATAATATTTTTCATCATTCCTGGCGTGTCGTCGCCTGCTTCTCGATGGGGACATTATATACGTCTATAACGTTGTATATCCTAACCTAACGCAACCTAACATCTCGGATGTAATATTTTACAACATTCCTGGCGCTTCGGCTCCTACTTTTCGGTGGGAACACTATATACGTCTATAACGTTACATATCCTAACGTAAGGCAACATAACATCTCGGATGTTATATTTTACAACATTCCTGTCGTGTGGTCGCCTGCTTCTCGATGGGGACATTATATACGTCTATAACGTTGTATATCCTAACCTAACGCAACCTAACATCTGGGATGTAATATTTTACAACATTCCTGGCATGTCGGCCCCTATTTCTCGGTGGGAATATTATATACGTCTATAACGTTATATATCCTAGCCTAAGGCAACCTAACATCTCGGGTTTAATATTTTACAACATTCCTGACGCGTCGGCCCCTATTTCTCGGTGGTAACATTATATACGTCTATAACGTTATATATCATAACCTAAGGCAACCTAAAATTTCTACCGTAATAGTTTACAACATTCCTGGCGTGTCGGTTCGTACTTCTCGGTGCGAACATTATATACGTCTATAACGTTATATATCCGAACGTAAGGCAACATAACATCTCGGATGTAATATTTTACAACATTCCTGGCGTGTCGTCGCCTGCTTCTCGATGGGGACATTATATTCGTCTATAACGTTGTATATCCTAACCAAACACAACCTAACATCTGGGATGTAATATTTTACAACATTCCTGGCATGTCGGTCCCTACGTCTCGGTGGGAACGTTATATACGTCTATAACGTTATATATCATAACCTAAGGCAACCTAAAATCTCTACCGTAATAGTTTATAACATTCCTGGCGCTTCGGCTCTAACTTTTCGGTGGGAACATTATATACGTCTATAACGTTACATATCCTAACGTAAGGCAACATAACATCTCGGATGTAATATTTTACAACATTCCTGGCGTGTCGTCGCCTGCTTCTCGATGGGGACATTATATTCGTCTATAACGTTGTATATCCTTACCTAACGCAACCTAACATCTGGGATGTAATATTTAACAACATTCCTGGCATGTCGGTCCCTACGTCTCGTTGGGAACGTTATATACGTCTATAACGACATATATCCAAACTTAAGGGAAACTAACATCTCGGGTGTAATATTTTACAACATTCCTGGCGCTTCGGCTCCTACTTTTCGGTGGGAACATTATATACGTCTATAACGTTACATATCCTAACGTAAGGCAACATAACATCTCGGATGTAATATTTTACAACATTCCTGGCGTGTCGTCGCCAGCTTCTCGATGGGGACATTATATACGTCTATAACGTTGTATATCCTAACCTAACGCAACCTAACATCTGGGATGTAATATTTTACAACATTCCTGGCATGTCGGCACCTATTTCTCGGTGGGAATATTATATACGTCTATAACGTTATATATCCTAGCCTAAGGCAACCTAACATCTCGGGTTTAATATTTTACAACATTCCTGACGCGTCGACCCCTATTTCTCGGTGGGAACATTATATACGTCAATAACGTTATATATCATAACCTAAGGCAACCTAAAATCTCTACCGTAATAGTTTACAACATTCCTGGCGTGTCGGCTCGTACTTCTCGGTGCGAACATTATATATGTCTATAACGTTATATATCCTAACGTAAGGCAACATAACATCTCGGATATAATATTTTTCATCATTCCTGGCGTGTCGTCGCCTGCTTCTCGATGGGGACATTATATACGTCTATAACGTTGTATATCCTAACCTAACGCAACCTAACATCTCGGATGTAATATTTTACAACATTCCTGGCGCTTCGGCTCCTACTTTTCGGTGGGAACACTATATACGTCTATAACGTTACATATCCTAACGTAAGGCAACATAACATCTCGGATGTAATATTTTACAACATTCCTGGCGTGTCGTCGGCTGCTTCTCGCTGGGGACATTATATACGTCCATAACGTTGTATATCCGAACCTAACGCAACCTAACATCTGGGATGTAATATTTTACAACATTCCTGGCGTGTCGTCGCCTGCTTCTCGATGGGGACATTATATACGTCTATAACGTTGTATATCCTAACCTAACGCAACCTAACGTCTGGGATGTAATATCTTACAACATTCCTGGCATGTCGGTCCCTACGTCTCGGTGGGAACGTTATATACGTCTATAACGATATATATCCACACTTAAGGGAAACTAACTTCTCGGGTGTCATATTTTACAACATTCCTGGCGCTTCGGCTCCTACTTTTCGGTGGGAACATTATATACCTCTATAACGTTACATATTCTAACGTAAGGCAACATAACATCTCGGATGTTATATTTTACAACATTCCTGTCGTGTGGTCGCCTGCTTCTCGATGGGGTCATTATATACGTCTATAACATTGTATATCCTAACCAAAGGCAACCTAACATCTCGGATGTAATATTTTACAACATTCTGGCTTGTCAGTCCCCACGTCTCGATCTGGACATTATATACATTTATAACGATATATATCCACACTTAAGGGAAACTAACATCTCGGATGTAATATTTTGCAACATTCCTGGCGCTTCGGCTCCTACTTTTCGGTGGGAACATTATATACGTCTATAACGTTACATATCCTAACGTAAGGCAACATAACATCTCGGATGTTATATTTTACAACATTCCTGGCGTGTCGTCGCCTGCTTCTCGATGGGGACATTATATACGTCTATAACGTTGTATATCCTAACCTAACGCAACCTAACATCTGGGATGTAATATTTTACAACATTCCTGGCATGTCGGCCCCTATTTCTCGGTGGGAATATTATATACGTCTATAACGTTATATATCCTAGCCTAAGGCAACCTAACATCTCGGGTTTAATATTTTACAACATTCCCGACGCGTCGGCCCCTATTTCTCGGTGGGAACATTATATACGTCTATAACGTTATATATCATAACCTAAGGCAACCTAAAATTTCTACCGTAATAGTTTACAACATTCCTGGCGTGTCGGTTCGTACTTCTCGGTGCGAACATTATATACGTCTATAACGTTATATATCCTAACGTAAGGCAACATAACATCTCGGATGTAATATTTTACAACATTCCTGGCGTGTCGTCGCCTGCTTCTCGATGGGGACATTATATACGTCTATAACGTTGTATATCCTAACCTAACGCAACCTAACATCTGGGATGTAATATTTTACAACATTCCTGGCATGTCGGCCCCTATTTCTCGGTGGGAATATTATATACGTCTATAACGTTATATATCCTAGCCTAAGGCAACCTAACATCTCGGGTTTAATATTTTACAACATTCCTGACGCGTCGGCCCCTATTTCTCGGTGGTAACATTATATACGTCTATAACGTTATATATCATAACCTAAGGCAACCTAAAATTTCTACCGTAATAGTTTACAACATTCCTGGCGTGTCGGTTCGTACTTCTCGGTGCGAACATTATATACGTCTATAACGTTATATATCCGAACGTAAGGCAACATAACATCTCGGATGTAATATTTTACAACATTCCTGGCGTGTCGTCGCCTGCTTCTCGATGGGGACATTATATTCGTCTATAACGTTGTATATCCTAACCAAACACAACCTAACATCTGGGATGTAATATTTTACAACATTCCTGGCATGTCGGTCCCTACGTCTCGGTGGGAACGTTATATACGTCTATAACGTTATATATCATAACCTAAGGCAACCTAAAATCTCTACCGGAATAGTTTATAACATTCCTGGCGCTTCGGCTCTAACTTTTCGGTGGGAACATTATATACGACTATAACGTTACATATCCTAACGTAAGGCAACATAGCATCTCGGATGTAATATTTTACAACATTCCTGGCGTGTCGTCGCCTGCTTCTCGATGGGGACATTATATTCGTCTATAACGTTGTATATCCTAACCTAACGCAACCTAACATCTGGGATGTAATATTTAACAACATTCCTGGCATGTCGGTCCCTACGTCTCGTTGGGAACGTTATATACGTCTATAACGACATATATCCAAACTTAAGGGAAACTAACACCTCGGATGTAATATTTTACAACATTCCTGGCGCTTCGGCTCCCACTTTTCGGTGGGAACATTATATACGTCTATAACTTTGTATATCCTAACCTAAGGGAACCTAACATCTCGGATGTAATATTTCACAACATTCCTGGCGTGTCGTCGGCTGCTTCTCGCTGGGGACATTATATACGTCCATAACGTTGTATATCCGAACCTAACGCAACCTAACATCTGGGATGTAATATTTTACAACATTCCTGGCGTGTCGTCGCCTGCTTCTCGATGGGGACATTATATACGTCTATAACGTTGTATATCCTAACCTAACGCAACCTAACGTCTGGGATGTAATATCTTACAACATTCCTGGCATGTCGGTCCCTACGTCTCGGTGGGAACGTTATATACGTCTGTAACGATATATATCCACACTTAAGGGAAACTAACTTCTCGGGTGTTATATTTTACAACATTCCTGGCGCTTCGGCTCCTACTTTTCGGTGGGAACATTATATACGTCTATAACGTTACATATCCTAACGTAAGGCAACATAACATCTCGGATGTAACATTTTACAACATTCCTGGCGTGTCGTCGCCTGCTTCTCGATGGGCACATTATATTCGTCTATAACGTTGTATATCCTAACCTAACGCAACCTAACATCTGGGATGTAATATTTTACAACATTCCTGGCATGTCGGTCCCTACGTCTCGTTGGGAACGTTATATACGTCTGTAACGACATATATCCAAACTTAAGGGAAACTAACATCTCGGATGTAATATTTTACAACATTCCTGGCGCTTCGGCTCCTACTTTTCGGTGGGAACATTATATACGTCTATAACGTTACATATCCTAACGTAAGGCAACATAACATCTCGGATGTAATATTTTACAACATTCCTGGCGTGTCGTCGCCTGCTTCTCGATGGGGACATTATATACGTCTATAACGTTGTATATCCTAACCTAAGGCAACCTAACATCTGGGATGTAATATTTTACAACATTCCTGGCATGTCGGCCCCTATTTCTCGGTGGGAATATTATATACGTCTATAACGTTATATATCCTAGCCTAAGGCAACCTAACATCTCGGGTTTAATATTTTACAACATTCCTGACGCGTCGGCCCCTATTTCTCGGTGGGAACATTATATACGTCAATAACGTTATATATCATAACCTAAGGCAACCTAAAATCTCTACCGTAATAGTTTACAACATTCCTGGCGTGTCGGCTCGTACTTCTCGGTGCGAACATTATATACGTCTATAACGTTATATATCCTAACGTAAGGCAACATAACATCTCGGATATAATATTTTTCATCATTCCTGGCGTGTCGTAGCCTGCTTCTCGATGGGGACATTATATACGTCTATAACGTTGTATATCCTAACCTAACGCAACCTAACATCTCGGATGTAATATTTTACAACATTCCTGGCGCTTCGGCTCCTACTTTTCGGTGGGAACACTATATACGTCTATAACGTTACATATCCTAACGTAAGGCAACATAACATCTCGGATGTAATATTTTACAACATTCCTGGCGTGTCGTCGCCTGCTTCTCGATGGGGACATTATATACGTCCATAACGTTGTATATCCGAACCTAACGCAACCTAACATCTGGGATGTAATATTTTACAACATTCCTGGCGTGTCGTCGCCTGCTTCTCGATGGGGACATTATATACGTCTATAACGTTGTATATCCTAACCTAACGCAACCTAACATCTGGGATGTAATATCTTACAACATTCCTGGCATGTCGGTCAATACGTCTCGGTGGGAACGTTATGTACATCTATAACGATATATATCCACACTTAAGGGAAACTAACTTCTCGGGTGTCATATTTTACAACATTCCTGGCGCTTCGGCTCCTACTTTTCGGTGGGAACATTATATACCTCTATAACGTTACATATTCTAACGTAAGGCAACATAACATCTCGGATGTTATATTTTACAACATTCCTGTCGTGTGGTCGCCAGCTTCTCGATGGGGTCATTATATACGTCTATAACATTGTATATCCTAACCAAAGGCAACCTAACATCTCGGATGTAATATTTTACAACATTCTGGCTTGTCAGTCCCCACGTCTCGATCTGGACATTATATACATTTATAACGATATATATCCACACTTAAGGGAAACTAACATCTCGGATGTAATATTTTGCAACATTCCTGGCGCTTCGGCTCCTACTTTTCGGTGGGAACATTATATACGTCTATAACGTTACATATCCTAACGTAAGGCAACATAACATCTCGGATGTTATATTTTACAACATTCCTGGCGTGTCGTCGCCTGCTTCTCGATGGGGACATTATATACGTCTATAACGTTGTATATCCTAGCCTAAGCAATCTAACATCTCGGATGTAATATTTTACAACATTCCTGGCGTGTCGTCGCCTGCTTCTCGATGGGGACATTATATACGTCTATAACGTTGTATATCCTAACCTAACGCAACCTAACATCTCGGATGTAATATTTTACAACATTCTGGCTTGTCGGTCCCGACGTCTCGATCTGGACATTATATACGTCTATAACGATATATATCCAAACTTAAGGGAAACTAACATCTCGGATGTAATATTTTATAACATTCCTGGCGCTTCGGCACCTACTTTTCGGTGGGAACATTATATACGTCTATAACGTTGTATATCCTAACCTAACGCAACCTAACATGTGGGATGTAATATTTTACAACATTCCTGGCATGTCGGCCCCTATTTCTCGGTGGGAATATTATATACGTCTATAACGTTATATATCCTAGCCTAAGGCAACCTAACATCTCGAGTTTAATATTTTACAACATTCCTGACGCGTCGGCCCCTATTTCTCGGTGGGAACATTATATACGTCCATAACGTTATATATCATAACCTAAGGCAACCTAAAATTTCTACCGTAATAGTTTACAACATTCCTGGCGTGTCGGTTCGTACTTCTCGGTGTGAACATTATGTACGTCTATAACGTTATATATCCGAACGTAAGGCAACATAACATCTCGGATGTAATATTTTACAACATTCCTGGCGTGTCGTCGCCTGCTTCTCGATGGGGACATTATATTCGTCTATAACGTTGTATATCCTAACCAAACACAACCTAACATCTGGGATGTAATATTTTACAACATTCCTGGCATGTCGGTCCCTACGTCTCGGTGGGAACGTTACATACGTCTATAACGTTATATATCATAACCTAAGGCAACCTAAAATCTCTACCGTAATAGTTTATAACATTCCTGGCGCTTCGGCTCTAACTTTTCGGTGGGAACATTATATACGTCTATAACGTTACATATCCTAACGTAAGGCAACATAACATCTCGGATGTAATATTTTACAACATTCCTGGCGTGTCGTCGCCTGCTTCTCGATGGGGACATTATATTCGTCTATAACGTTGTATATCCTAACCTAACGCAACCTAACATCTGGGATGTAATATTTAACAACATTCCTGGCACGTCGGTCCCTACGTCTCGTTGGGAACGTTATATACGTCTATAACGACATATATCCAAACTTAAGGGAAACTAACATCTCGGATGTAATATTTTACAACATTCCTGGCGCTTCGGCTCCTACTTTTCTGTGGGAACATTATATACGTCTATAACGTTACATATCCTAACGTAAGGCAACATAACATCTCGGATGTAATATTTTACAACATTCCTGGCGTGTCGTCGCCTGCTTCTCGATGGGGACATTATATACGTCTATAACGTTGTATATCCTAACCTAAGGCAACCTAACATCTGGGATGTAATATTTTACAACATTCCTGGCATGTCGGCCCCTATTTCTCGGTGGGAATATTATATACGTCTATAACGTTATATATCCTAGCCTAAGGCAACCTAACATCTCGGGTTTATTATTTTACAACATTCCTGACGCGTCGACCCCTATTTCTCGGTGGGAACATTATATACGTCAATAACGTTATATATCATAACCTAAGGCAACCTAAAATCTCTACCGTAATAGTTTACAACATTCCTGGCGTGTCGGCTCGTACTTCTCGGTGCGAACATTATATATGTCTATAACGTTATATATCCTAACGTAAGGCAACATAACATCTCGGATATAATATTTTTCATCATTCCTGGCGTGTCGTCGCCTGCTTCTCGATGGGGACATTATATACGTCTATAACGTTGTATATCCTAACCTAACGCAACCTAACATCTCGGATGTAATATTTTACAACATTCCTGGCGCTTCGGCTCCTACTTTTCGGTGGGAACACTATATACGTCTATAACGTTACATATCCTAACGTAAGGCAACATAACATCTCGGATGTAATATTTTACAACATTCCTGGCGTGTCGTCGCCTGCTTCTCGATGGGGACATTATATACGTCCATAACGTTGTATATCCGAACCTAACGCAACCTAACATCTGGGATGTAATATTTTACAACATTCCTGGCGTGTCGTCGCCTGCTTCTCGATGGGGACATTATATACGTCTATAACGTTGTATATCCTAACCTAACGCAACCTAACATCTGGGATGTAATATCTTACAACATTCCTGGCATGTCGGTCCCTACGTCTCGGTGGGAACGTTATATACGTCTATAACGATATATATCCACACTTAAGGGAAACTAACTTCTCGGGTGTCATATTTTACAACATTCCTGGCGCTTCGGCTCCTACTTTTCGGTGGGAACATTATATACGTCTATAACGTTACATATTCTAACGTAAGGCAACATAACATCTCGGATGTTATATTTTACAACATTCCTGTCGTGTGGTCGCCTGCTTCTCGATGGGGTCATTATATACGTCTATAACATTGTATATCCTAACCAAAGGCAACCTAACATCTCGGATGTAATATTTTACAACATTCTGGCTTGTCAGTCCCCACGTCTCGATCTGGACATTATATACATTTATAACGATATATATCCACACTTAAGGGAAACTAACATCTCGGATGTAATATTTTGCAACATTCCTGGCGCTTCGGCTCCTACTTTTCGGTGGGAACATTATATACGTCTATAACGTTACATATCCTAACGTAAGGCAACATAACATCTCGGATGTTATATTTTACAACATTCCTGGCGTGTCGTCGCCTGCTTCTCGATGGGGACATTATATACGTCTATAACGTTGTATATCCTAGCCTAAGCAATCTAACATCTCGGATGTAATATTTTACAACATTCCTGGCGTGTCGTCGCCTGCTTCTCGATGGGGACATTATATTCGTCTATAACGTTGTATATCCTAACCTAACGCAACCTAACATCTGGGATGTAATATTTTACAACATTCCTGGCATGTCGGCCCCTATTTCTCGGTGGGAATATTGTATACGTCTATAACGTTATATTTCCTAGCCTAAGGCAACCTAACATCTCGGGTTTAATATTTTACAACATTCCTGACGCGTCGGCCCCTATTTCTCGGTGGGAACATTATATACGTCTATAACGTTGTATATCCTAACCTAACGCAACCTAACATCGCGGGTTTAATATTTTACAACATTCCTGACGCGTCGGCCCCTATTTCTCGGTGGGAACATTATATACGTCTATAAAGTTATATATCATAACCTAAGGCAACCTAAAATCTCTACCGTAATAGTTTACAACATTCCTGGCGTGTCGGCTCGTACTTCTCGGTGCGAACATTATATACGTCTATAACGTTATATATCCTAACGTAAGGCAACATAACATCTCGGATATAATATTTTACAACATTCCTGGCGTGTCGTCGCCTGCTTCTCGATGGGGACATTATATACGTCTATAACGTTGTATATCCTAACCTAACGTAACCTAACATCTGGTATGTAATATTTTACAACATTCCTGGCATGTCGGCCCCTATTTCTCGGTGGGAATATTATATACGTCTATAACGTTATATATCCTAGCCTAAGGCAACCTAACATCTCGGGTTTAATATTTTACAACATTGTTGACGCGTCGGCCCCTATTTCTCGGTGGGAACATTATATACGTCTATAACGTTATATATCATAACCTAAGGCAACCTAAAATTTCTACCGTAATAGTTTACAACATTCCTGGCGTGTCGGTTCGTACTTCTCGGTGCGAACATTATATACGTCTATAACGTTATATATCCGAACGTAAGGCAACATAACATCTCGGATGTAATATTTTACAACATTCCTGGCGTGTCGTCGCCTGCTTCTCGATGGGGACATTATATTCGTCTATAACGTTGTATATCCTAACCAAACACAACCTAACATCTGGGATGTAATATTTTACAACATTCCTGGCATGTCGGTCCCTACGTCTCGGTGGGAACGTTATATACGTCTATAACGTTATATATCATAACCTAAGGCAACCTAAAATCTCTACCGTAATAGTTTATAACATTCCTGGCGCTTCGGCTCTAACTTTTCGGTGGGAACATTATATACGTCTATAACGTTACATATCCTAACGTAAGGCAACATAACATCTCGGATGTAATATTTTACAACATTCCTGGCGTGTCGTCGCCTGCTTCTCGATGGGGACATTATATTCGTCTATAACGTTGTATATTCTAACCTAACGCAACCTAACATCTGGGATGTAATATTATACAACATTCCTGGCATGTCGGTCCCTACGTCTCGTTGGGAACGTTATATACGTCTATAACGACATATATCCAAACTTAAGGGAAACTAACATCTCGGATGTAATATTTTACAACATTCCTGGCGCTTCGGCTCCTACTTTTCGGTGGGAACATTATATACGTCTATAACGTTACATATCCTAACGTAAGGCAACATAACATCTCGGATGTAATATTTTACAACATTCCTGGCGTGTCGTCGCCTGCTTCTCGATGGGGACATTATATACGTCTATAAAGTTGTATATCCTAACCTAAGGCAACCTAACATCTGGGATGTAATATTTTACAACATTCCTGGCATGTCGGCCCCTATTTCTCGGTGGGAATATTATATACGTCTATAACGTTATATATCCTAGCCTAAGGCAACCTAACATCTCGGGTTTAATATTTTACAACATTCCTGACGCGTCGACCCCTATTTCTCGGTGGGGACATTATATACGTCAATAACGTTATATATCATAACCTAAGGCAACCTAAAATCTCTACCGTAATAGTTTACAACATTCCTGGCGTGTCGGCTCGTACTTCTCGGTGCGAACATTATATACGTCTATAACGTTATATATCCTAACGTAAGGCAACATAACATCTCGGATATAATATTTTTCATCATTCCTGGCGTGTCGTCGCCTGCTTCTCGATGGGGACATTATATACGTCTATAACGTTGTATATCCTAACCTAACGCAACCTAACATCTCGGATGTAATATTTTACAACATTCCTGGCGCTTCGGCTCCTACTTTTCGGTGGGAACACTATATACGTCTATAACGTTACATATCCTAACGTAAGGCAACATAACATCTCGGATGTAATATTTTACAACATTCCTGGCGTGTCGTCGCCTGCTTCTCGATGGGGACATTATATACGTCCATAACGTTGTATATCCGAACCTAACGCAACCTAACATCTGGGATGTAATATTTTACAACATTCCTGGCGTGTCGTCGCCTGCTTCTCGATGGGGACATTATATTCGTCTATAACGTTGTATATCCTAACCTAACGCAACCTAACATCTGGGATGTAATATTTTACAACATTCCTGGCATGTCGGTCCCTACGTCTCGTTGGGAACGTTATATACGTCTATAACGACATATATCCAAACTTAAGGGAAACTAACATCTCGGATGTAATATTTTACTACATTCCTGGCGCTTCGGCTCCTACTTTTCGGTGGGAACATTATATACGTCTATAACGTTACATATCCTAACGTAAGGCAACATAACATCTCGGATATAATATTTTTCATCATTCCTGGCGTGTCGTCGCCTGCTTCTCGATGGGGACATTATATACGTCTATAACGTAGTATATCCTAACCTACCGCAACCTAACATCTCGGATGTAATATTTTACAACATTCCTGGCGCTTCGGCTCCTACTTTTCGGTGGGAACACTATATACGTCTATAACGTTACATATCCTAACGTAAGGCAACATAACATCTCGGATGTAATATTTTACAACATTCCTGGCGTGTCGTCGCCTGCTTCCCGATGGGGACATTATATACGTCCATAACGTTGTATATCCGAACCTAACGCAACCTAACATCTGGGATGTAATATTTTACAACATTCCTGGCGTGTCGTCGCCTGCTTCTCGATGGGGACATTATATACGTCTATAACGTTGTATATCCTAACCTAACGCAACCTAACATCTGGGATGTAATATCTTACAACATTCCTGGCATGTCGTCGCCTGCTTCTCGATGGGGACATTATATACGTCTATAACGTTGTATATCCTAACCTAAGGCAACCTAACATCTCGGATGTAATATTTTACAACATTCTGGCTTGTCAGTCCCCACATCTCGATCTGGACATTATATACATTTATAACGATATATATCCAAACTTAAGGGAAACTAACATCTCGGATGTAATATTTTGCAACATTCCTGGCGCTTCGGCTCCTACTTTTCGGTGGGAACATTATATACGTCTATAACGTTACATATCCTAATGTAAGGCAACATAACATCTCGGATGTTATATTTTACAACATTCCTGGCGTGTCGTCGCCTGCTTCTCGATGGGGACATTATATACGTCTATAACGTTGTATATCGTAGCCTAAGCAATCTAACATCTCGGATGTAATATTTTACAACATTCCTGGCGTGTCGTCGCCTGCTTCTCGAAGGGGACATTATATACGTCTATAACGTTGTATATCCTAACCTAACGCAACCTAACATCTCGGATGTAATATTTTACAACATTCTGGCTTGTCGGTCCCGACGTCTCGATCTGGACATTATATACGTCTATAACGATATGTATCCAAACTTAAGGGAAACTAACACTCGGATGTAATATTTTATAACATTCCTGGCGCTTCGGCACCTACTTTTCGGTGGGAACATTATATACGTCTATAACGTTGTATATCCTAACCTAACGCAACCTAACATCTGGGATGTAATATTTTACAACATTCCTGGCATGTCGGCCCCTATTTCTCGGTGGGAATATTATATACGTCTATAACGTTATATATCCTAGCCTAAGGCAACCTAACATCTCGAGTTTAATATTTTACAACATTCCTGACGCGTCGGCCCCTATTTCTCGGTGGGAACATTATATACGTCCATAACGTTATATATCATAACCTAAGGCAACCTAAAATCTCTACCGTAACAGTTTACAACATTCCTGGCGTGTCGGCTCGTACTTCTCGGTGCGAACATTATATACGTCTATAACGTTATATATCCTAACGTAAGGCAACATAACATCTCGGATGTAATATTTTACAACATACCTGGCGTGTCGTCGCCTGCTTCTCGATGGGGACATTATATACGTCTATAACGTTGTATATCCTAACCTAACGCAATCTAACATCTGGGATGTAATATTTTCCAACATTCCTGGCATGTCGGTCCCTACGTCTCGGAGGGAACGTTATATACGTCTATAACGATATATATCCAAACTTAAGGGAAACTAACATCTCGGGTGTCATATTTTACAACATTCCTGGCGCTTCGGCTCCTCCTTTTCGGTGGGAACATTATATACGTCTATAACGTTACATATCCTAACGTAAGGCAACATAACATCTCGGATGTTATATTTTACAACATTCCTGGCGTGTGGTCGCCTGCTTCTCGATGGGGTCATTATATACGTCTATAACATTGTATATCCTAACCTAAGGCAACCTAACATCTCGGATGTAATATTTTACAACATTCTGGCTTGTCAGTCCCCACTTCTCGATCTGGACATTATATACATTTATAACGATATATATCCAAACTTAAGGGAAACTAACATCTCGGATATAATATTTTACAACATTCCTGGTGCTTCGGCTCCTACTTTTCGGTGGGAACATTATATACGTCTATAACGTTACATATCCTAACGTAAGGCAACATAACATCTCGGATGTTATATTTTACAACATTCCTGGCGTGTCGTCGCCTGCTTCTCGATGGGGACATTATATACGTCTATAACGTTGTATATCCTAACCTAACGCAACCTAACATCTCGGATGTATTATTTTACAACATTCTGGCTTGTCGGTCCCGACGTCTCGATCTGCACATTATATACGTCTATAACGATATATATCCAAACTTAAGGGAAACTAACATCTCGGATGTAATATTTTACAACATTCCTGGCGCTTCGGCTCCTACTTTTCGGTGGGAACATTATATACGTCTATAACGTTACATATCCTAACGTAAGGCAACATAACATCTCGGATGTTATATTTTACAACATTCCTGGCGTGTCGTCGCCTGCTTCTCGATGGGGACATTATATACGTCTATAACGTTGTATATCCTAGCCTAAGCAATCTAACATCTCGGATGTAATATTTTACAACATTCCTGGCGTGTCGTCGCCTGCTTCTCGATGGGGACATTATATACGTCTATAACGTTGTATATCCTAACCTAACGCAACCTAACATCGCTGGTTTAATATTTTACAACATTCCTGACGCGTCGGCCCCTATTTCTCGGTGGGAACATTATATACGTCTATAACGTTATATATCATAACCTAAGGCAACCTAAAACATCTACCGTAATAGTTTACAACATTCCTGGCGTGTCGGCTCGTACTTCTCGGTGCGAACATTATATACGCCTATAACGTTATATATCCTAACGTAACGCAACATAACATCTCGGATATAATATTTTACAACATTCCTGGCGTGTCGTCGCCTGCTTCTCGATGGGGACATTATATACGTCTATAACGTTGTATATCCTAACCTAACGCAACCTAACATCTGGGATGTAATATCTTACAACATTCCTGGCATGTCGGTCCCCACGTCTCGGTGGGAACGTTATATACGTCTATAACGATATATATCCACACTTAAGGGAAACTAACTTCTCGGGTGTTATATTTTACAACATTCCTGGCGCTTCGGCTCCTACTTTTCGGTGGGAACATTATATATGTCTATAACGTTACATATTCTAACGTAAGGCAACACAACATCTCGGATGTTATATTTTACAACATTCCTGTCGTGTGGTCGCCTGCTTCTCGATGGGGTCATTATATACGTCTATAACATTGTATATCCTAACCTAAGGCAACCTAACATCTCGGATGTAATATTTTACAACATTCTGGCTTGTCAGTCCCCACATCTCGATCTGGACATTATATACATTTATAACGATATATATCCAAACTTAAGGGAAACTAACATCTCGGATGTAATATTTTGCAACATTCCTGGCGCTTCGGCTCCTACTTTTCGGTGGGAACATTATATAAGTCTATAACGTTACATATCCTAACGTAAGGCAACATAACATCTCGGATGTTATATTTTACAACATTCCTGCGTGTCGTCGCCTGCTTCTCGATGGGGACATTATATACGTCTATAACGTTGTATATCGTAGCCTAAGCAATCTAACATCTCGGATGTAATATTTTACAACATTCCTGGCGTGTCGTCGCCTGCTTCGCGATGGGGACATTATATACGTCTATAACGTTGTATATCCTAACCTAACGCAACCTAACATCTCGGATGTAATATTTTACAACATTCTGGCTTGTCGGTCCCGACGTCTCGATCTGGACATTATATACGTCTATAACGATATATATCCAAACTTAAGGGAAACTAACATCTCGGATGTAATATTTTATAACATTCCTGGCGCTTCGGCACCTACTTTTCGGTGGGAACATTATATACGTCTATAACGTTGTATATCCTAACCTAACGCAACCTAACATCTGGGATGTAATATTTTACAACATTCCTGGCATGTCGGCCCCTATTTCTCGGTGGGAATATTATATACGTCTATAACGTTATATATCCTAGCCTAAGGCAACCTAACATCTCGAGTTTAATATTTTACAACATTCCTGACGCGTCGGCCCCTATTTCTCGGTGGGAACATTATATACGTCCATAACGTTATATATCATAACCTAAGGCAACCTAAAATGTCTACCGTAACAGTTTACAACATTCCTGGCGTGTCGGCTCGTACTTCTCGGTGCGAACATTATATACGTCTATAACGTTATATATCCTAACGTAAGGCAACATAACATCTCGGATGTAATATTTTACAACATACCTGGCGTGTCGTCGCCTGCTTCTCGATGGGGACATTATATACGTCTATAACGTTGTATATCCTAACCTAACGCAACCTAACATCTCGGATGTAATATTTTACAACATTCTGGCTTGTCGGTCCCGACGTCTCGATCTGGACATTATATACGTCTATAACGATATATATCCAAACTTAAGGGAAACTAACATCTCGGATGTAATATTTTATAACATTCCTGGCGCTTCGGCACCTACTTTTCGGTGGGAACATTATATACGTCTATAACGTTGTATATCCTAACCTAACGCAACCTAACATCTGGGATGTAATATTTTACAACATTCCTGGCATGTCGGCCCCTATTTCTCGGTGGGAATATTATATACGTCTATAACGTTATATATCCTAGCCTAAGGCAACCTAACATCTCGAGTTTAATATTTTACAACATTCCTGACGCGTCGGCCCCTATTTCTCGGTGGGAACATTATATACGTCCATAACGTTATATATCATAACCTAAGGCAACCTAAAATGTCTACCGTAACAGTTTAAAACATTCCTGGCGTGTCGGCTCGTACTTCTCGGTGCGAACATTATATACGTCTATAACGTTATATATCCTAACGTAAGGCAACATAACATCTCGGATGTAATATTTTACAACATACCTGGCGTGTCGTCGCCTGCTTCTCGATGGGGACATTATATACGTCTATAACGTTGTATATCCTAACCTAACGCAATCTAACATCTGGGATGTAATATTTTCCAACATTCCTGGCATGTCGGTCCCTACGTCTCGGAGGGAACGTTATATACGTCTATAACGATATATATCCAAACTTAAGGGAAACTAACATCTCGGGTGTCATATTTTACAACATTCCTGGCGCTTCGGCTCCTCCTTTTCGGTGGGAACATTATATACGTCTATAACGTTACATATCCTAACGTAAGGCAACATAACATCTCGGATGTTATATTTTACAACATTCCTGGCGTGTGGTCGCCTGCTTCTCGATGGGGTCATTATATACGTCTATAACATTGTATATCCTAACCTAAGGCAACCTAACATCTCGGATGTAATATTTTACAACATTCTGGCTTGTCAGTCCCCACTTCTCGATCTGGACATTATATACATTTATAACGATATATATCCAAACTTAAGGGAAACTAACATCTCGGATATAATATTTTACAACATTCCTGGTGCTTCGGCTCCTACTTTTCGGTGGGAACATTATATACGTCTATAACGTTACATATCCTAACGTAAGGCAACATAACATCTCGGATGTTATATTTTACAACATTCCTGGCGTGTCGTCGCCTGCTTCTCGATGGGGACATTATATACGTCTATAACGTTGTATATCCTAGCCTAAGCAATCTAACATCTCGGATGTAATATTTTACAACATTCCTGGCGTGTCGTCGCCTGCTTCTCGATGGGGACATTATATACGTCTATAACGTTGTATATCCTAACCTAACGCAACCTAACATCGCTGGTTTAATATTTTACAACATTCCTGACGCGTCGGCCCCTATTTCTCGGTGGGAACATTATATACGTCTATAACGTTATATATCATAACCTAAGGCAACCTAAAACCTCTACCGTAATAGTTTACAACATTCCTGGCGTGTCGGCTCGTACTTCTCGGTGCGAACATTATATACGCCTATAACGTTATATATCCTAACGTAACGCAACATAACATCTCGGATATAATATTTTACAACATTCCTGGCGTGTCGTCGCCTGCTTCTCGATGGGGACATTATATACGCCTATAACGTTGTATATCCTAACCTAACGCAACCTAACATCTGGGATGTAATATCTTACAACATTCCTGGCATGTCGGTCCCCACGTCTCGGTGGGAACGTTATATACGTCTATAACGATATATATCCACACTTAAGGGAAACTAACTTCTCGGGTGTTATATTTTACAACATTCCTGGCGCTTCGGCTCCTACTTTTCGGTGGGAACATTATATACGTCTATAACGTTACATATTCTAACGTAAGGCAACACAACATCTCGGATGTTATATTTTACAACATTCCTGGCGTGTGGTCGCCTGCTTCTCGATGGGGTCATTATATACGTCTATAACATTGTATATCCTAACCTAAGGCAACCTAACATCTCGGATGTAATATTTTACAACATTCTGGCTTGTCAGTCCCCACTTCTCGATCTGGACATTATATACATTTATAACGATATATATCCAAACTTAAGGGAAACTAACATCTCGGATATAATATTTTACAACATTCCTGGTGCTTCGGCTCCTACTTTTCGGTGGGAACATTATATACGTCTATAACGTTACATATCCTAACGTAAGGCAACATAACATCTCGGATGTTATATTTTACAACATTCCTGGCGTGTCGTCGCCTGCTTCTCGATGGGGACATTATATACGTCTATAACGTTGTATATCCTAACCTAACGCAACCTAACATCTCGGATGTATTATTTTACAACATTCTGGCTTGTCGGTCCCGACGTCTCGATCTGCACATTATATACGTCTATAACGATATATATCCAAACTTAAGGGAAACTAACATCTCGGATGTAATATTTTACAACATTCCTGGCGCTTCGGCTCCTACTTTTCGGTGGGAACATTATATACGTCTATAACGTTACATATCCTAACGTAAGGCAACATAACATCTCGGATGTTATATTTTACAACATTCCTGGCGTGTCGTCGCCTGCTTCTCGATGGGGACATTATATACGTCTATAACGTTGTATATCCTAGCCTAAGCAATCTAACATCTCGGATGTAATATTTTTCAACATTCCTGGCGTGTCGTCGCCTGCTTCTCGATGGGGACATTATATACGTCTATAACGTTGTATATCCTAACCTAACGCAACCTAACATCTCGGATGTAATATTTTACAACATTCTGGCTTGTCGGTCCCGACGTCTCGATCTGGACATTATATACGTCTATAACGATATATATCCAAACTTAAGGGAAACTAACATCTCGGATGTAATATTTTATTACATTCCTGGCGCTTCGGCACCTACTTTTCGGTGGGAACATTATATACGTCTATAACGTTGTATATCCTAACCTAACGCAACCTAACATCTGGGATGTAATATTTTACAACATTCCTGGCATGTCGGCCCCTATTTCTCGGTGGGAATATTATATACGTCTATAACGTTATATATCCTAGCCTAAGGCAACCTAACATCTCGAGTTTAATATTTTACAACATTCCTGACGCGTCGGCCCCTATTTCTCGGTGGGAACATTATATACGTCCATAACGTTATATATCATAACCTAAGGCAACCTAAAATGTCTACCGTAACAGTTTACAACATTCCTGGCGTGTCGGCTCGTACTTCTCGGTGCGAACATTATATACGTCTATAACGTTATATATCCTAACGTAAGGCAACATAACATCTCGGATGTAATATTTTACAACATACCTGGCGTGTCGTCGCCTGCTTCTCGATGGGGACATTATATACGTCTATAACGTTGTATATCCTAACCTAACGCAATCTAACATCTGGGATGTAATATTTTCCAACATTCCTGGCATGTCGGTCCCTACGTCTCGGAGGGAACGTTATATACGTCTATAACGATATATATCCAAACTTAAGGGAAACTAACATCTCGGGTGTCATATTTTACAACATTCCTGGCGCTTCGGCTCCTCCTTTTCGGTGGGAACATTATATACGTCTATAACGTTACATATCCTAACGTAAGGCAACATAACATCTCGGATGTTATATTTTACAACATTCCTGGCGTGTGGTCGCCTGCTTCTCGATGGGGTCATTATATACGTCTATAACATTGTATATCCTAACCTAAGGCAACCTAACATCTCGGATGTAATATTTTACAACATTCTGGCTTGTCAGTCCCCACGTCTCGATCTGGGCATTATATACATTTATAACGATATATATCCAAACTTAAGGGAAACTAACATCTCGGATGTAATATTTTACAACATTCCTGGTGCTTCGGCTCCTACTTTTCGGTGGGAACATTATATACGTCTATAACGTTACATATCCTAACGTAAGGCAACATAACATCTCGGATGTTATATTTTACAACATTCCTGGCGTGTCGTCGCCTGCTTCTCGATGGGGACATTATATACGTCTATAACGTTGTATATCCTAACCTAACGCAACCTAACATCTCGGACGTATTATTTTACAACATTCTGGCTTGTCGGTCCCGACGTCTCGATCTGGACATTATATACGTCTAGAACGATATATATCCAAACTTAAGGGAAACTAACATCTCGGATGTAATATTTTATAACATTCCTGGCGCTTCGGATCCTACTTTACGGTGGGAACATTATATACGTCTATAACGTTGTATATCCTAACCTAACGCAACCTAACATCTGGGATGTAATATTTTACAACATTCCTGGCATGTCGGCCCCTATTTCTCGGTGGGTATATTATATACGTCTATAACGTTATATATCCTAGCCTAAGGCAACCTAACATCTCGAGTTTAATATTTTACAACATTCCTGACGCGTCGGCCCCTATTTCTCGGTGGGAACATTATATACGTCCATAACGTTATATATCATAACCTAAGGCAACCTAAAATCTCTACCGTAACAGTTTACAACATTCCTGGCGTGTCGGCTCGTACTTCTCGGTGCGAACATTACATACGTCTATAACGTTATATATCCTAACGTAAGGCAACATAACATCTCGGATGTAATATTTTACAACATACCTGGCGTGTCGTCGCCTGCTTCTCGATGGGGACATTATATACGTCTATAACGTTGTATATCCTAACCTAACGCAATCTAACATCTGGGATGTAATATTTTCCAACATTCCTGGCATGTCGGTCCCTACGTCTCGGAGGGAACGTTATATACGTCTATAACGATATATATCCAAACTTAAGGGAAACTAACATCTCGGGTGACATATTTTACAACATTCCTGGCGCTTCGGCTCCGACTTTTCGGTGGGAACATTATATACGTCTATAACGTTACATATCCTAACGTAAGGCAACATAACATCTCGGATGTTATATTTTACAACATTCCTGGCGTGTGGTCGCCTGCTTCTCGATGGGGTCATTATATACGTCTATAACTTTGTATATCCTAACCTAAGGCAACCTAACATCTCGGATGTAATATTTTACAACATTCTGGCTTGTCAGTCCCCACGTCTCGATCTGGACATTATATACATTTATAACGATATATATCCAAACTTAAGGGAAACTAACATCTCGGATATAATATTTTACAACATTCCTGGTGCTTCGGCTCCTACTTTTCGGTGGGAACATTATATACGTCTATAACGTTACATATCCTAACGTAAGGCAACATAACATCTCGGATGTTATATTTTACAACATTCCTGGCGTGTCGTCGCCTGCTTCTCGATGGGGACATTATATACGTCTATAACGTTGTATATCCTAACCTAACGCAACCTAACATCTCGGATGTATTATTTTACAACATTCTGGCTTGTCGGTCCCGACGTCTCGATCTGCACATTATATACGTCTATAACGATATATATCCAAACTTAAGGGAAACTAACATCTCGGATGTAATATTTTACAACATTCCTGGCGCTTCGGCTCCTACTTTTCGGTGGGAACATTATATACGTCTATAACGTTACATATCCTAACGTAAGGCAACATAACATCTCGGATGTTATATTTTACAACATTCCTGGCGTGTCGTCGCCTGCTTCTCGATGGGGACATTATATACGTCTATAACGTTGTATATCCTAGCCTAAGCAATCTAACATCTCGGATGTAATATTTTACAACATTCCTGGCGTGTCGTCGCCTGCTTCTCGATGGGGACATTATATACGTCTATAACGTTGTATATCCTAACCTAGCGCAACCTAACATCGCTGGTTTAATATTTTACAACATTCCTGACGCGTCGGCCCCTATTTCTCGGTGGGAACATTATATACGTCTATAACGTTATATATCATAACCTAAGGCAACCTAAAACCTCTACCGTAATAGTTTACAACATTCCTGGCGTGTCGGCTCGTACTTCTCGGTGCGAACATTATATACGCCTATAACGTTATATATCCTAACGTAACGCAACATAACATCTCGGATATAATATTTTACAACATTCCTGGCGTGTCGTCGCCTGCTTCTCGATGGGGACATTATATACGTCTATAACGTTGTATATCCTAACCTAACGCAACCTAACATCTGGAATGTAATATTTTACAACATTCCTGGCATGTCGGTCCCTACGTCTCGTTGGGAACGTTATATACGTCTATAACGACATATATCCAAACTTAAGGGAAACTAACATCTCGGATGTAATATTTTTCAACATTCCTGGCGTTTCGGCTCCTACTTTTCGGTGGGAACATTATATACGTCTATAACGTTACATATCCTAACGTAAGGCAACATAACATCTCGGATGTTATATTTTACAACATTCCTGGCGTGTCGTCGCCTGCTTGTCGATGGGGACATTATATACGTCTATAACGTTGTATATCCTAGCCTAAGCAATCTAACATCTCGGATGTAATATTTTACAACATTCCTGGCGTGTCGTCGCCTGCTTCTCGATGGGGACATTATATACGTCTATAACGTTGTATATCCTAACCTAACGCAACCTAACATCTGGGATGTAATATTTTACAACATTCCTGGCATGTCGGCTCCTATTTCTCGGTGGGAATATTATATACGTCTATAACGTTATATATCCTATCCTAAGGCAACCTAAAACCTCTACCGTAATAGTTTACAACATTCCTGGCGTGTCGGCTCGTACTTCTCGGTGGGAACATTATATACGTCTATAACGTTATATATCCTAATGTAACGCAACATAACATCTCGGATATAATATTTTACAACATTCCTGGCGTGTCGTCGCCTGCTTCTCGATGGGGACATTATATACGTCTATAACGTTGTATATCCTAACCTAACGCAACCTAACATGTGGGATGTAATATTTTACAACATTCCTGGCATGTCGGTCCCTACGTCTCGTTGGGAACGTTATATACGTCTATAACGACATATATCCAAACTTAAGGGAAACTAACATCTCCGATGTAATATTTTACAACATTCCTGGCGCTTCGGCTCCTACTTTTCGGTGGGAACATTATATACGTCTATAACGTTACATATCCTAACGTAAGGCAACATAACATCTCGGATGTTATATTTTACAACATTCCTGGCGTGTCGTCGCCTGCTTCTCGATGGGGACATTATATACGTCTATAACGTTGTATATCCTAACCTAACGCAACCTAACATCTGGGATGTAATATTTTACAACATTCCTGGCATGTCGGTCCCTACGTCTCGGTGGGAACGTTATATACGTCTATAACGACATATATCCAAACTTAAGGGAAACTAACATCTCGGATGTAATATTTTACAACATTCCTGGCGATTCGGCTCCCACTTTTCGGTGGGAACATTATATACGTCTATAACGTTACATATCCTAACGTAAGGCAACATAACATCTCGGATGTTATATTTTACAACATTCCTGGCGTGTCGTCGCCTGCTCCTCGATGGGGTCATTATATACGTCTATAACGTTGTATATCCTAACCTAAGGCAACCTAACATCTCGGATGTAATATTCTACAACATTCTGGCTTGTCGGTCCCCACGTCTCGATCTGCACATTATATACGTCTATAACGATATATATCCAAACTTAAGGGAAACCTACATCTCGGATGTAATATTTTGCATCATTCCTGGCGCTTCGGCTCCTACTTTTCGGTGGGAACATTATATACGTCTATAACGTTACATATCCTAACGTAAGGCAACATAACATCTCGGATGTAATATTTTACAACATTCCTGGCGTGTCGTCGCCTGCTTCTCGATGGGGACATTATATACGTCTATAACGTTGTATATCCTAACCTAACGCATCCTAACATCTGGGATGTAATATTTTACAACATTCCTGGCATGTCGGCCCCTATTTCTCGGTGGGAATATTATATACGTCTATAACGTTATATATCCTAGCCTAAGGCAACCTAACATCTCGAGTTTAATATTTTACAACATTCCTGACGCGTCGGCCCCTATTTCTCGGTGGGAACATTATATACGTCAATAACGTTATATATCATAACCTAAGGCAACCTAAAATCTCTACCGTAGTAGTTTACAACATTCCTGGCGTGTCGGCTCGTACTTCTCGGTGCGAACATTATATTCGTCTATAACGTTATATATCCTAGCGTAAGGCAACACAACATCTCGGATATAATATTTTACAACATTCCTGGCGTGTCGTCGCCTGCTTCTCGATGGGGACATTATATACGTCTATAACGTTGTATATCCTAACCTAACGCAACCTAACATCTCGGATGTAATATTTTACAACATTCCTGGCGCTTCGGCTCCTACTTTTCGGTGGGAACATTATATACGTCTATAACGTTACATATCCTAACGTAAGGCAACATAACATCTCGGATGTAATATTTTACATTCCTGGCGTGTCGTCGCCTGCTTCTCGATGGGGACATTATATACGTCTATAACGTTTTATATCCTAGCCTAAGGCAACCTAACATCTCGGGTTTAATATTTTACAACATTCCTGACGCGTCGGCCCCTATTTCTCGGTGGGAACATTATATACGTCAATAACGTTATATATCATAACCTAAGGCAACCTAAAACCTCTACCGTAATAGTTTACAACATTCCTGGCGTGTCGGCTCGTACTTCTCGGTGCGAACATTATATACGCCTATAACGTTATATATCCTAACGTAACGCAACATAACATCTCGGATATAATATTTTACAACATTCCTGGCGTGTCGTCGCCTGCTTCTCGATGGGGACATTATATACGTCTATAACGTTGTATATCCTAACCTAACGCAACCTAACATCTGGAATGTAATATTTTACAACATTCCTGGCATGTCGGTCCCTACGTCTCGTTGGGAACGTTATATACGTCTATAACGACATATATCCAAACTTAAGGGAAACTAACATCTCGGATGTAATATTTTTCAACATTCCTGGCGTTTCGGCTCCTACTTTTCGGTGGGAACATTATATACGTCTATAACGTTACATATCCTAACGTAAGGCAACATAACATCTCGGATGTTATATTTTACAACATTCCTGGCGTGTCGTCGCCTGCTTGTCGATGGGGACATTATATACGTCTATAACGTTGTATATCCTAGCCTAAGCAATCTAACATCTCGGATGTAATATTTTACAACATTCCTGGCGTGTCGTCGCCTGCTTCTCGATGGGGACATTATATACGTCTATAACGTTGTATATCCTAACCTAACGCAACCTAACATTTGGGATGTAATATTTTACAACATTCCTGGCATGTCGGCTCCTATTTCTCGGTGGGAATATTATATACGTCTATAACGTTATATATCCTATCCTAAGGCAACCTAAAACCTCTACCGTAATAGTTTACAACATTCCTGGCGTGTCGGCTCGTACTTCTCGGTGGGAACATTATATACGTCTATAACGTTATATATCCTAATGTAACGCAACATAACATCTCGGATATAATATTTTACAACATTCCTGGCGTGTCGTCGCCTGCTTCTCGATGGGGACATTATATACGTCTATAACGTTGTATATCCTAACCTAACGCAACCTAACATGTGGGATGTAATATTTTACAACATTCCTGGCATGTCGGTCCCTACGTCTCGTTGGGAACGTTATATACGTCTATAACGACATATATCCAAACTTAAGGGAAACTAACATCTCCGATGTAATATTTTACAACATTCCTGGCGCTTCGGCTCCTACTTTTCGGTGGGAACATTATATACGTCTATAACGTTACATATCCTAACGTAAGGCAACATAACATCTCGGATGTTATATTTTACAACATTCCTGGCGTGTCGTCGCCTGCTTCTCGATGGGGACATTATATACGTCTATAACGTTGTATATCCTAACCTAACGCAACCTAACATCTGGGATGTAATATTTTACAACATTCCTGGCATGTCGGTCCCTACGTCTCGGTGGGAACGTTATATACGTCTATAACGACATATATCCAAACTTAAGGGAAACTAACATCTCGGATGTAATATTTTACAACATTCCTGGCGATTCGGCTCCCACTTTTCGGTGGGAACATTATATACGTCTATAACGTTACATATCCTAACGTAAGGCAACATAACATCTCGGATGTTATATTTTACAACATTCCTGGCGTGTCGTCGCCTGCTCCTCGATGGGGTCATTATATACGTCTATAACGTTGTATATCCTAACCTAAGGCAACCTAACATCTCGGATGTAATATTCTACAACATTCTGGCTTGTCGGTCCCCACGTCTCGATCTGCACATTATATACGTCTATAACGATATATATCCAAACTTAAGGGAAACCTACATCTCGGATGTAATATTTTGCATCATTCCTGGCGCTTCGGCTCCTACTTTTCGGTGGGAACATTATATACGTCTATAACGTTACATATCCTAACGTAAGGCAACATAACATCTCGGATGTAATATTTTACAACATTCCTGGCGTGTCGTCGCCTGCTTCTCGATGGGGACATTATATACGTCTATAACGTTGTATATCCTAACCTAACGCATCCTAACATCTGGGATGTAATATTTTACAACATTCCTGGCATGTCGGCCCCTATTTCTCGGTGGGAATATTATATACGTCTATAACGTTATATATCCTAGCCTAAGGCAACCTAACATCTCGAGTTTAATATTTTACAACATTCCTGACGCTTCGGCCCCTATTTCTCGGTGGGAACATTATATACGTCTATAACGTTATATATCATAACCTAAGGCAACCTAAAACCTCTACCGTAATAGTTTACAACATTCCTGGCGTGTCGGCTCGTACTTCTCGGTGGGAACATTATATACGTCTATAACGTTATATATCCTAATGTAACGCAACATAACATCTCGGATATAATATTTTACAACATTCCTGGCGTGTCGTCGCCTGCTTCTCGATGGGGACATTATATACGTCTATAACGTTGTATATCCTAACCTAACGCAACCTAACATCTGGGATGTAATATTTTACAACATTCCTGGCCTGTCGGTCCCTACGTCTCGTTGGGAACGTTATATACGTCTATAACGACATATATCCAAACTTAAGGGAAACTAACATCTCGGATGTAATATTTTACAACATTCCTGGCGCTTCGGCTCCTACTTTTCGGTGGGAACATTATATACGTCTATAACGTTACATATCCTAACGTAAGGCAACATAACATCTCCGATGTTATATTTTACAACATTCCTGGCGTGTCGTCGCCTGCTTCTCGATGGGGACATTATATACGTCTATAACGTTGTATATCCTAACCTAACGCAACCTAACATCTGGGATGTAATATTTTACAACATTCCTGGCATGTCGGTCCCTACGTCTCGGTGGGAACGTTATATACGTCTATAACGACATATATCCAAACTTAAGGGAAACTAACATCTCGGATGTAATATTTTACAACATTCCTGGCGATTCGGCTCCCACTTTTCGGTGGGAACATTATATACGTCTATAACGTTACATATCCTAACGTAAGGCAACATAACATCTCGGATGTTATATTTTACAACATTCCTGGCGTGTCGTCGCCTGCTCCTCGATGGGGTCATTATATACGTCTATAACGTTGTATATCCTAACCTAAGGCAACCTAACATCTCGGATGTAATATTTTCCAACATTCTGGCTTGTCGGTCCCCACGTCTCGATCTGCACATTATATACGTCTATAACGATATATATCCAAACTTAAGGGAAACCTACATCTCGGATGTAATATTTTACATCATTCCTGGCGCTTCGGCTCCTACTTTTCGGTGGGAACATTATATACGTCTATAACGTTACATATCCTAACGTAAGGCAACATAACATCTCGGATGTAATATTTTACAACATTCCTGGCGTGTCGTCGCCTGCTTCTCGATGGCGACATTATATACGTCTATAACGTTGTATATCCTAACCTAACGCATCCTAACATCTGGGATGTAATATTTTACAACATTCCTGGCATGTCGGCCCCTATTTCTCGGTGGGAATATTATATACGTCTATAACGTTATATATCCTAGCCTAAGGCAACCTAACATCTCGAGTTTAATATTTTACAACATTCCTGACGCGTCGGCCCCTATTTCTCGGTGGGAACATTATATACGTCAATAACGTTATATATCATAACCTAAGGCAACCTAAAATCTCTACCGTAGTAGTTTACAACATTCCTGGCGTGTCGGCTCGTACTTCTCGGTGCGAACATTATATTCGTCTATAACGTTATATATCCTAACGTAAGGCAACACAACATCTCGGATATAATATTTTACAACATTCCTGGCGTGTCGTCGCCTGCTTCTCGATGGGGACATTATATACGTCTATAACGTTTTATATCCTAACGTAAGGCAACATAACATCTCGGATGTAATATTTTACATTCCTGGCGTGTCGTCGCCTGCTTCTCGATGGGGACATTATATACGTCTATAACGTTTTATATCCTAGCCTAAGGCAACCTAACATCTCGGGTTTAATATTTTACAACATTCCTGACGCGTCGGCCCCTATTTCTCGGTGGGAACATTATATACGTCAATAACGTTATATATCATAACCTAAGGCAACCTAAAATCTCTACCGTAATAGTTTACAACATTCCTGGCGTGTCGGCTCGTACTTCTCGGTGCGAACATTATATACGTCTATAACGTTGTATATCCTAACGTAAGGCAACATAACATCTCGGATGTTATATTTTACAACATTCCTGGCGTGTGGTCGCCTGCTTCTCGATGGGGTCATTATATACGTCTATAACATTGTATATCCTAACCTAAGGCAACCTAACATCTCGGATGTAATATTTTACAACATTCTGGCTTGTCAGTCCCCACATCTCCATCTGGACATTATATACATTTATAACGATATATATCCAAACTTAAGGGAAACTAACATCTCGGATGTAATATTTTGCAACATTCCTGGCGCTTCGGCTCCTACTTTTCGGTGGGAACATTATATACGTCTATAACGTTACATATCCTAACGTAAGGCAACATAACATCTCGGATGTTATATTTTACAACATTCCTGGCGTGTCGTCGCCTGCTTCTCGATGGGGACATTATTTACGTCTATAACGTTGTATATCCTAGCCTAAGCAATCTAACATCTCGGATGTAATATTTTACAACATTCCTGGCGTGTCGTCGCCTGCTTCTTGATGGGGACATTATATACGTCTATAACGTTGTATATCCTAACCTAACGCAATCTAACATCTGGGATGTAATATTTTCTAACATTCCTAGCGCTTCGGTTCCTACTTTTCGGTGGGAACATTATATACGTCTATAACGTTACATATCCTAACGTAAGGCAACATAACATCTCGGATGTAATATTTTACAACATTCCTGGCGTGTCGTCGCCTGCTTCTCGATGGGGACATTATATACGTCTATAACGTTTTATATCCTAGCCTAAGGCAACCTAACATCTCGGGTTTAATATTTTACAACATTCCTGACGCGTCGGCCCCTATTTCTCGGTGGGAACATTATATACGTCAATAACGTTATATATCATAACCTAAGGCAACCTAAAATCTCTACCGTAATAGTTTACAACATTCCTGGCGTGTCGGCTCGTACTTCTCGGTGCGAACATTATATACGTCTATAACGATATATATCCAAACTTAAGGGAAACTAACATCTCGGGTGTCATATTTTACAACATTCCTGGCGCTTCGGCTCCTACTTTTCGGTGGGAACATTATATACGTCTATAACGTTACATATCCTAACGTAAGGCAACATAACATCTCGGATGTTATATTTTACAACATTCCTGGCGTGTCCTCGCCTGCTTCTCGATGGGGACATTATATACGTCTATAACGTTGTATATCCTAGCCTAAGCAATCTAACATCTCGGATGTAATATTTTACAACATTCCTGGCATGTCGGTCCCTACGTCTCGGTGGGAACATTATATACGTCTATAACGACATATATCCAAACTTAAGGGAAACTAACATCTCGGATGTAATATTTTACAATATTCCTGGCTCTTCGGCTCCTACTTTTCGGTGGGAACATTATATACGTCTATAACGTTACATATCCTAACGTAAGGCAACATAACATCTCGGATGTTATATTTTACAACATTCCTGGCGTGTCGTCGCCTGCTCCTCGATGGGGTCATTATATACGTCTATAACGTTGTATATCCTAACCTAACGCAACCTAACATCTCGGATGTAATATTTTACAACATTCTGGCTTGTCGGTCCACACGTCTCGATCTGGACATTATATACGTCTATAACGATATATATCCAAACTTAAGGGAAACTAACATCTCGGATGTAATATTTTATAACATTCCTGGCGCTTCGGCTCCTACTTTTCGGTGGGAACATTATATACGTCTATAACGTTGTATATCCTAACCTAACGCAACCTAACATCTGGGATGTAATATTTTACAACATTCCTGGCATGTCGGCCCCTATTTCTCGGTGGGAATATTATATACGTCTATAACGTAATATATCCTAGCCTAAGGCAACCTAACATCTCGAGTTTAATATTTTACAACATTCCTGACGCGTCGGCCCCTATTTCTCGGTGGGAACATTATATACGTCTATAACGTTATATATCATAACCTAAGGCAACCTAAAATCTCTACCGTAACAGTTTACAATATTCCTGGCGTGTCGGCTCGTACTTCTCGGTGCGAACATTATATACGTCCATAACGTTATATATCCTAACGTAAGGCAACATAACATCTCGGATGTAATATTTTACAACATTCCTGGCGTGTCGTCGCCTGCTTCTCGATGGGGACATTATATACGTCTATAGCGTTGTATATCCTAACCTAACGCAACCTAACATCTCGGATGTAATATTTTACAACATTCCTGGCATGTCGTCGCCTGCTTCTCGATGGGGACATTACATAAATCTATATCGTTGTATATCCTAACCTAACGCAACCTAACATCTGGGATGTAATATTTTACAACATTCCTGGCATGTCGGTCCCTACGTCTCGGTGGTAACATTACATACGTCTATAACGTTATATATCCTAGCCTAAGGCGGCCTAACATGTCGAATATAATATTTTACATCATTCCTGGCGTGTCGGCCCGTAGTTCTCGGTGGTAACAATATATTCGTCTATAACGTTATGTATCCTAGTCTAAGGCAACCTAACGTGCCGAATGTAATATTTTACAACATTCCTGGCGTGTCGTCGCCTACTTCTCGATGGGGACATTATATACATCTATAACCTTGTATATCCTAACCTAAAGCAACCTAACATCTCGGATGTAATATTTTACAACATTCTGGCGTGTCGTCGCCTGCTTCTCGATGGGGACATTATATGCGTCTATAACGTTGTATATCCTAACCTAACGCAACCTAACATTTGGGATGCAATATTTTACAACATTCCTGGCATGTCGGTGCCTACGTCTCGGTGGAACATTATATACGTCTATAACGATATATGTCCCAACCTAAGGCAACCTAACACCTCGGATGTAATAGTTGACAACATTCCTGGCGTGTCGTCGCCTGCTTCTCGATGGAGACATTATATACGTCTATAACGTTGTGTATCCTAACCTAACGCAATCTAACATCTGGGATGTAATATTTCTGGCGTGTCGTCGCCTACTTCTGGATGGGGAGATTATATACGTCTATAACGTTATATATCCTAACCTAAGGCAACCTAACATCTCGGATGTAATGGTTGACAACATTCCTGGCGTGTCCGCCCGTACTTCTCGGTGGGAACATTATATACGTCTATAACGTTATATATCCTAGCCTAAGGCCACATAACATGTCGAATGTAATATTTTACAACACTCCTGTCGTGTAGTCGCCTACTTCTGGATGGGGACATTATATACATCTATAACTTTGTATATCCTAACCTAAGGCAGCCTAACATCTCGGATGTAATATTTTACAACATTCCTGGCATGTCGGTCCCTACATCTCGGTGGGAACATACTATACGTCTATAACGTTGTATATCCTAACCTAAGGGAACCTAACATCTCGGGTGTAATATTTTACAACATTCCTGACGCGTCGGCCCCTATTTCTCGGTGGGAACATTATATACGTCTATAACGTTATATATCCTAGCCTAAGGCGACCTAACATGTCGGATGTAATAGTTGATAACATTCCTGGCGTGTCGGCCCGTACTTCTCGGTGGTAACATTACATACGTCTATAACGTTATATATCTTAGCCTAAGGCAACCTAACATGTCGAATGTAATATTTTACAACATTCCAGGCGTGTCGTCCCCTGCTTCTCGATGGGGACATTATATACGTCTATAACGTTGTATATCCTAACCTAACGCAACCTAACATTTCGGATGTAATATTTTACAACATTCCTGGCATGTCGGTCCCTACATCTCGGTGGGAACATACTATACGTCTATAACGTTGTATATCCTAACCTAAGGGAACCTAACATCTCGGGTGTAATATTTTACAACATTCCTGACGCGTCGGCCCCTATTTTTCAGTGGGAACATTATATACGTCTATAACGTTATATATCCTAGCCTAAGGCAACCTAAGATGTCGAATGTAATATTTTCCAACATTCCTGGCGTGTCGTCGCCTACTTCACGATGGGGACATTATACACATCTATAACATTGTATATCCTAACCTAAGGCAACCTAACATCTCGGATGTAATATTTTACAACATTCTGGCGTGTCGTCGCCTGCTTCTCGATGGGGAGATTATATACGTCTATAACGTTGTATATCCTAACCTAACGCAACCTAACATTTGGAATGCAATATTTTACAACATTCCTGGCATGTCGGTGCCTACGTCTCGGTGGGAACACTATATACGTCTATAACGATATATGTCCCAACCTAAGGCAACCTAACACCTCGGATGTAATAGTTGACAACATTCCTGGCGTCTAGGCCCGTACTTCTCGGTGGGAACATTGTATACGTCTATAACGTTATACATCCTAGCCTAAGGCGACCTAACATGTCGAATGTAATATTTTACATCATTCCTGGCGTGTCGTCGCCTGCTTCTCGATGGGAACATTATATACGTCTATAACGTTGTGTATCCTAACCTAACGCAACCTAACATCTGGGATGTAATATTCCTGGCGTGTCGTCGCCTACTTCTGGATGGGGAGATTATATGCGTCTATAACGTTATATATCCTAACCTAAGGCAACCTAACATCTCGGATGTAATAGTTGACAACATTTCTGGCGTGTACGCCCGTACTTCTCGGTGGGAACCTTATATACGTCTATAACGTTATATATCCTAGCCTAAGGCCACATAACATGTCGAATGTAATATTTTACAACATTCCTGGCGTGTCGTCGCCTGCATCTCGATGGGGACATTATATACGTCTATAACGTTGTATATCCTAACCTAAAGCAACCTAACATCTGGGATGTAATATTTTACAAGATTCCTGGCATGTCGGTCCCCAAGTCTCGGTAGGAACATTATATACGTCTATAACGATATATACCCAAACCGAAGGGAACCTAACATCTCGGATGTAATATTTTACAACATTCCTGGCGTGTCGTCGCCTGCTTCTCGATGGGGACATTATATACGTCTATAACGTTGTATATCCTAACCTAACGCAACCTAACATCTCGGACGTAATATTTTACAACATTCCTGGCATGTCGGTCCCTACAGCTCGGTGGGAACATACTATACGTCTATAAAGTTGTATATCCTAACCTAAGGGAACCTAACATCTCGGGTGTAATATTTTACAACATTCCTGACTCGTCGGCCCCCATTTTTAGGTGGGAACATTATATACGTCTATAACGCTATATATCCTAGCCTAAGGCAACCTAAGATGTCGAATGTAATATTTTACAACATTCTGGCGTGTCGTCGCCTGCTTCTCGATGGGAACATTATATACGTCTATAACGTTGTGTATCCTAACCTAACGCAACCTAACATCTGGGATGTAATATTCCTGGCGTGTCGTCGCCTACTTCTGGATGGGGAGATTATATACGTCTATAACGTTATATATCCTAAATTAAGGCAACCTAACATCTCGGATGTAGTAGTTGACAACATTCCTGGCGTGTCCGCCCGTACTTCTCGGTGGGAACATTATATACGTCTATAACGTTATATATCCTAGCCTAAGGCCACATAACATGTCGAATGTAATATTATACAACATTCCTGGCGTGTCGTCGCCTGCTTCTCGATGGGGACATTATATACGTTTTTAACGTTGTATATCCTAACCTAAAGCAACCTAACATCTGGGATGTAATATTTTACAAGATTCCTGGCATGTCGGTCCCCAAGTCTCGGTAGGAACATTATATACGTCTATAACGATATATATCCAAACCGAAGGGAACCTAACATCTCGGATGTAATATTTTACAACATTCCTGGCGTGTCGTCGCCTGCTTCTCGATGGGGACATTATATACGTCTATAACGTTGTATATCCTAACCTAACGCAACCTAACATCTGGGATGTAATATCTTACAACATTCTGGCTTGTCTGTCCCCACGTCTCGATCTGGACATTATATACATTTATAACGCTATATATCCAAACTTAAGGGAAACTAACATCTCGGATGTAATATTTTACAACATTCCTGGCCCTTCGGCTCCTACTTTTCGGTGGGAACATTATATACGTCTATAACGTTACACATCCTAACGTAAGGCAACATAACGTCTCGGATGTTATATTTTACAACATTCCTGGCGTGTCGTCGCCTGCTTCTCGATGGGGACATTATATACGTCTATAACTTTGTATATCCTAGCCTAAGCAATCTAACATCTCGGATGTAATATTTTACAACATTCCTGGCATGTCGGTCCCTACGTCTCGGTGGGAACATTATATACGTCTATAACGACATATATCCAAACTTAAGGGAAACTAACATCTCGGATGTAATATTTTACAATATTCCTGGCTCTTCGGCTCCTACTTTTCGGTGGGAACATTATATACGTCTATAACGTTACATATCCTAACGTAAGGCAACATAACATCTCGGATGTTATATTTTACAACATTCCTGGCGTGTCGTCGCCTGCTCCTCGATGGGGTCATTATATACGTCTATAACGTTGTATATCCTAACCTAACGCAACCTGACATCTCGGATGTAATATTTTACAACATTCTGGCTTGTCGGTCCACACGTCTCGATCTGGACATTATATACGTCTATAACGATATATATCCAAACTTAAGGGAAACTAACATCTCGGATGTAATATTTTATAACATTCCTGGCGCTTCGGCTCCTACTTTTCGGTGGGAACATTATATACGTCTATAACGTTGTATATCCTAACCTAACGCAACCTAACATCTGGGATGTAATATTTTACAACATTCCTGGCATGTCGGCCCCTATTTCTCGGTGGGAATATTATATACGTCTATAACGTTATATATCCTAGCCTAAGGCAACCTAACATCTCGAGTTTAATATTTTACAACATTCCTGACGCGTCGGCCCCTATTTCTCGGTGGGAACATTATATACGTCCATAACGTTATATATCATAACCTAAGGCAACCTAAAATCTCTACCGTAACAGTTTACAACATTCCTGGCGTGTCGGCTCGTACTTCTCGGTGCGAACATTATATACGTCTATAACGATATATATCCAAACTTAAGGGAAACTAACATCTCGGATGTAATATTTTATAACATTCCTGGCGCTTCGGCTCCTACTTTTCGGTGGGAACATTATATACGTCTATAACGTTACATATCCCAACGTAAGGCAACATAACATCTCGGATGTTATATTTTACAACATTCCTGGCGCTTCGGCTCCTACTTTTCGGTGGGAACATTATATACGTCTATAACGTTACATATCCTAACGTAAGGCAACATAACATCTCGGATGTAATATTTTACAACATTCCTGGCGTGTCGTCGCCTGCATCTCGATGGGGACATTTTATACGTCTATAACGTTGTGTATCCTAACCTAACGCAACCTAACATCTGGGATGTAATATTCCTGGCGTGTCGTCGCCTACTTCTGGATGGGGAGATTATATACGTCTATAACGTTATATATCCTAACCTAAGGCAACCTAACATCTCGGATGTAATGGTTGACAACATTCCTGGCGTGTCCGCCCGTACTTCTCGGTGGGAACATTATATACGTCTATAACGTTATATATCCTAGCCTAAGGCCACATAACATGTCGAATGTAATATTTTACAACATTCCAGGCGTGTCGTCCCCTGCTTCTCGATGGGGACATTATATACGTCTATAACGTTGTATATCCTAACCTAACGCAACCTAACATCTCGGATGTAATATTTTACAACATTCTGGCGTGTCGTCGCCTGCTTCTCGATGGGGAGATTATATACGTCTATAACGTTGTATATCCTAACCTAACGCAACCTAACATTTGGGATGCAATATTTTACAACATTCCTGGCATGTCGGTGCCTACGTCTCGGTGGGAACACTATATACGTCTATAACGATATATGTCCCAACCTAAGGCAACCTAACACCTCGGATGTAATAGTTGACAACATTCCTGGCGTCTAGGCCCGTACTTCTCGGTGGGAACATTGTATACGTCTATAACGTTATACATCCTAGCCTAAGGCGACCTAACATGTCGAATGTAATATTTTACATCATTCCTGGCGTGTCGTCGCCTGCTTCTCGATGGGAACATTATATACGTCTATAACGTTGTGTATCCTAACCTAACGCAACCTAACATCTGGGATGTAATATCCCTGGCGTGTCGTCGCCTACTTCTGGATGGGGAGATTATATGCGTCTATAACGTTATATATCCTAACCTAAGGCAACCTAACATCTCGGATGTAATAGTTGACAACATTTCTGGCGTGTACGCCCGTACTTCTCGGTGGGAACCTTATATACGTCTATAACGTTATATATCCTAGCCTAAGGCCACATAACATGTCGAATGTAATATTTTACAACATTCCTGGCGTGTCGTCGCCTGCATCTCGATGGGGACATTATATACGTCTATAACGTTGTATATCCTAACCTAAAGCAACCTAACATCTGGGATGTAATATTTTACAAGATTCCTGGCATGTCGGTCCCCAAGTCTCGGTAGGAACATTATATACGTCTATAACGATATATACCCAAACCGAAGGGAACCTAACATCTCGGATGTAATATTTTACAACATTCCTGGCGTGTCGTCGCCTGCTTCTCGATGGGGACATTATATACGTCTATAACGTTGTATATCCTAACCTAACGCAACCTAACATCTCGGACGTAATATTTTACAACATTCCTGGCATGTCGGTCCCTACAGCTCGGTGGGAACATACTATACGTCTATAAAGTTGTATATCCTAACCTAAGGGAACCTAACATCTCGGGTGTAATATTTTACAACATTCCTGACTCGTCGGCCCCCATTTTTAGGTGGGAACATTATATACGTCTATAACGCTATATATCCTAGCCTAAGGCAACCTAAGATGTCGAATGTAATATTTTACAACATTCTGGCGTGTCGTCGCCTGCTTCTCGATGGGAACATTATATACGTCTATAACGTTGTGTATCCTAACCTAACGCAACCTAACATCTGGGATGTAATATTCCTGGCGTGTCGTCGCCTACTTCTGGATGGGGAGATTATATACGTCTATAACGTTATATATCCTAACCTAAGGCAACCTAACATCTCGGATGTAATAGTTGACAATATTCCTGGCGTGTCCGCCCGTACTTCTCGGTGGGAACATTATATACGTCTATAACGTTATATATCCTAGCCTAAGGCCACATAACATGTCGAATGTAATATTATACAACATTCCTGGCGTGTCGTCGCCTGCTTCTCGATGGGGACATTATATACGTCTTTAACGTTGTATATCCTAACCTAAAGCAACCTAACATCTGGGATGTAATATTTTACAAGATTCCTGGCATGTCGGTCCCCAAGTCTCGGTAGGAACATTATATACGTCTATAACGATATATATCCAAACCGAAGGGAACCTAACATCTCGGATGTAATATTTTACAACATTCCTGGCGTGTCGTCGCCTGCTTCTCGATGGGGACATTATATACGTCTATAACGTTGTATATCCTAACCTAACGCAACCTAACATCTGGGATGTAATATCTTACAACATTCTGGCTTGTCTGTCCCCACGTCTCGATCTGGACATTATATACATTTATAACGCTATATATCCAAACTTAAGGGAAACTAACATCTCGGATGTAATATTTTACAACATTCCTGGCGCTTCGGCTCCTACTTTTCGGTGGGAACATTATATACGTCTATAACGTTACACATCCTAACGTAAGGCAACATAACGTCTCGGATGTTATATTTTACAACATTCCTGGCGTGTCGTCGCCTGCTTCTCGATGGGGACATTATATACGTCTATAACTTTGTATATCCTAGCCTAAGCAATCTAACATCTCGGATGTAATATTTTACAACATTCCTGGCATGTCGGTCCCTACGTCTCGGTGGGAACATTATATACGTCTATAACGACATATATCCAAACTTAAGGGAAACTAACATCTCGGATGTAATATTTTACAATATTCCTGGCTCTTCGGCTCCTACTTTTCGGTGGGAACATTATATACGTCTATAACGTTACATATCCTAACGTAAGGCAACATAACATCTCGGATGTTATATTTTACAACATTCCTGGCGTGTCGTCGCCTGCTTCTCGATGGGGACATTATATACGTCTATAACGTTGTATATCCTAGCCTAAGCAATCTAACATCTCGGATGTAATATTTTACAACATTCCTGGCGTGTCGTCGCCTGCTTCTCGATGGGGACATTATATACGTCTATAACGTTGTATATCCTAACCTAACGCAACCTAACATCTGGGATGTAATATTCTACAACATTCCTGGCATGTCGGCCCCTATTTCTCGGTGGGAATATTATATACGTCTATAACGTTATATATCCTAGCCTAAGGCAACCTAACATCTCGGGTTTAATATTTTACAACATTCCTGACGCGTCGGCCCCTATTTCTCGGTGGGAACATTATATACTTCTTTAACGTTATATATCATAACCTAAGGCAACCTAAAATCTCAACCGTAATAGTTTACAACATTCCTGGCGCTTCGGCTCCTACTTTTCGGTGGGAACATTATATACGTCTATAACGTTACATATCCTAACGTAAGGCAACATAACATCTCGGATGTAATATTTTACAACATTCCTGGCGTGTCGCCGCCTGCTTCTCGATGGAGAAATTATATACGTCTATAACGTTGTATATCCTAACCTAACGCAACCTAACATCTGGGATGTAATATTTTACAACATTCCTGGCATGTCGGCCCCTATTTCTCGGTGGGAATATTATATACGTCTATAACGTTATATATCCTAGCCTAAGGCAACCTAACATCTCGGGTTTAATATTTTACAACATTCCTGACGCGTCGGCCCCTATTTCTCGGTGGGAACATTATATACTTCTATAACGTTATATATCATAACCTAAGGCAACCTAAATTCTCTACCGTAATAGTTTACAACATTCCTGGCGCTTCGGCTCCTACTTTTCGCTGGGAACGTTATATACGTCTATAACGTTACATATCCTAACGTAAGGCAACATAACATCTCGGATGTAATATTTTACAACATTCCTGTCGTGTCGTCGCCTGCTTCTCGATGGGGACGTTATATACGTCTATAACGTTGTATATCCTAACCTAACGCAACCTAACATCTGGGATGTAATATTTTACAACATTCCTGGCATGTCGGCCCCTTTTTCTCGGTGGGAATATGATATACGTCTATAACGTTATATATCCTAGCCTAAGGCAACCTAACATCTCGGGTTTAATATTTTACAACATTCCTGACGCGTCGGCCCCTATCTCTCGGTGGGAACATTATATACGTCTATAACGTTATATATCATAGCCTAAGGCAACCTAAAATCTCTACCGTAATAGTTTACGACGTTCCTGGCGTGTCGGCTCGTACTTCTCGGTGCGAACATTATATACGTCTATAACGTTATATATCCTAACGTAAGGCAACATAACATCTCGGATGTAATATTTTACAACATTCCTGGCGTGTCGTCGCCAGCTTCTCGATGGGGACATTATATACGTCTATAACGTTGTATATCCTAACCTATCGCAACCTAACATCTGGGATGTAATATTTTACAACATTCCTGGCATGTCGGTCCCTACGTCTCGGTGGGAACGTTATATACGTCTATAACGACATATATCCAAACTTAAGGGAAACTAACATCTCGGATGTAATATTTTACAACATTCCTGGCGATTCGGCTACTACTTTTCGGTGGGAACATTATATACGTCTATAACGTTACATATCCTAACGTAAGGCAACATAACATCTCGGATGTAATATTTTACAACATTCCTGGCGTGTCGTCGCCTGCTTCTCGATGGGGACATTATATACGTCTATAGCGTTGTATATCCTAACCTAACGCAACCTAACATCTCGGATGTAATATTTTACAACATTCCTGGCATGTCGTCGCCTGCTTCTCGATGGGGACATTACATAAGTCTATATCGTTGTATATCCTAACCTAACGCAACCTAACATCTGGGATGTAATATTTTACAACATTCCTGGCATGTCGGTCCCTACGTCTCGGTGGTAACATTACATACGTCTATAACGTTATATATCCTAGCCTAAGGCGGCCTAACATGTCGAATGTAATATTTTACATCATTCCTGGCGTGTCGGCCCGTAGTTCTCGGTGGTAACAATATATTCGTCTATAACGTTATGTATCCTAGCCTAAGGCAACCTAACGTGCCGAATGTAATATTTTACAACATTCCTGGCGTGTCGTCGCCTACTTCTCGATGGGGACATTATATACGTCTATATCGTTGTATATCCTAACCTAACGCAACCTAACTTCTGGGATGTAATATTTTACAACATTCCTGGCATGTCGGTCCCTACGTATCGGTGGTGACATTACATACGTCTATAACGTTATATATCCTAGCCTAAGGCAGCCTAACATGTCGAATGTAATATTTTACATCATTCCTGGCGTGTCGGCCCGTAGTTCTCGGTGGTAACAATATATTCGTCTATAACGTTATGTATCCTAGCCTAAGGCAACCTAACATGCCGAATGTAATATTTTAAAACATTCCTGGCGTGCCGTCGCCTACTTCTCGATGGGGACATTATATACGTCTATAACGTTGTATATCCTAACCTAACGCAACCTAACATCTGGGATGTATTATTTTACAACATTCCTGACTCGTCTGTTCCTACTTTTCGGTGGGAACATTATATACGTCTATAACGTTGTATATCCTAGTCCAAGGCAACCTAACATGTCGAATGTAATATTTTACAACATTCCTGGCGTGTCGTCGCCTACTTCTCGATGGGGACATTATATACATCTATAACCTTGTATATCCTAACCTAAGGCAACCTAACATCTCGGATGTAATATTTTACAACATTCTGGCGTGTCGTCGCCTGCTTCTCGATGGGGACATTATATACGTCTATAACGTTGTATATCCTAACCTAATGCAACCTAACATTTGGGATGCAATATTTTACAACATTCCTGGCATGTCGGTGCCTACGTCTCGGTGGGAACATTATATACGTCTATAACGATATATGTCCCAACCTAAGGCAACCTAACACCTCGGATGTAATAGTTGACAACATTCCTGGCGTCTAGGCCCGTACTTCTCGGTGGGAACATTGTATACGTCTATAACGTTATATATCCTAGCCTAAGGCCACATAACATGTCGAATGTAATATTTTACAACATTCCTGGCGTGTCGTCGCCTGCATCTCGATGGGGACATTATATACGTCTATAACGTTGTATATCCTAACCTAAAGCAACCTAACATCTGGGATGTAATATTTTACAAGATTCCTGGCATGTCGGTCCCCAAGTCTCGGTAGGAACATTATATACGTCTATAACGATATATATCCAAACCGAAGGGAACCTAACATCTCGGATGTACTATTTTACGAAATTCCTGGCATGTCGGTCCCTACATCTCGGTGGGAACTTACTATACGTCTATAAAGTTGTATATCCTAACCTAAGGGAACCTAACATCTCGGGTGTAATATTTTACAACATTCCTGACTCGTCGGCCCCTATTTTTAGGTGGGAACATTATATACGTCTATAACGCTATATATCCTAGCCTAAGGCAACCTAAGATGTCGAATATAATATTTTACAACATTCTGGCGTGTCGTCGCCTGCTTCTCGATGGGGAGATTATATACGTCTATAACTTTGTATATCCTAACCTAACGCAACCTGACATGTCGAATGTAATATTTTACAACACTCCTGTCGTGTAGTCGCCTACTTCTGGATGGGGACATTATATACATCTATAACTTTGTATATCCTAACCTAAGGCAGCCTAACATCTCGGATGTAATATTTTACAACATTCCTGGCATGTCGGTCCCTACATCTCGGTGGGAACATACTATACGTCTATAACGTTGTATATCCTAACCTAAGGGAACCTAACATCTCGGGTGTAATATTTTACAACATTCCTACGCGTCGGCCCCTATTTCTCGGTGGGAACATTATATACGTCTATAACGTTATATATCCTAGCCTAAGGCGACCTAACATGTCGGATGTAATAGTTGATAACATTCCTGGCGTGTCGGCCCGTACTTCTCGGTGGTAACATTACATACGTCTATAACGTTATATATCCTAGCCTAAGGCAACCTAACATGTCGAATGTAATATTTTACAACATTCCAGGCGTGTCGTCCCCTGCTTCTCGATGGGGACATTATATACGTCTATAACGTTGTATATCCTAACCTAACGCAACCTAACATTTCGGATGTAATATTTTACAACATTCCTGGCATGTCGGTCCCTACATCTCGGTGGGAACATACTATACGTCTATAACGTTGTATATCCTAACCTAAGGGAACCTAACATCTCGGGTGTAATATTTTACAACATTCCTGACGCGTCGGCCCCTATTTTTCGGTGGGAACATTATATACTGAAGGATAATAATCTTAGATATCCTTGTTTGTTAATCAATAATTTATATTAATCAATAATTTAAGAGTTTCAATTTTTATGTTATGGAATATTCTACAATGTGAGCGAGAGCGAATGTGCATGTAAATGAGTCTTTCAAGTGAATGTTTTCAAACAAATCGAGTCAGTTGTTCATCGTGCGTTATTGAGGAAACATATAGTTATAAAGACGTTCTTAATCTCCTTGTATCTAATTTTAAAATAATAAATATCCTACAATTTTGGGGGCCCCTCCGGGATAGAGCGAACAAGGAGAACAAGTTGTGTGATAATAAAAGTGAATTGTGTAGACTGTTTAAATTGTGAAGACGATTAAATCGTAATATCGTGTGTATCGTGTAGAAGACGTGTAATGAATACAAATAGGAATCCGTGTGAATTCACAGTAGCGCAGTTAAAAGACATTTTAAAAGCTAAAGGTTTAAGTGCAGTTGGAGTAAAACACGATTTGATTAATAGACTTATGATGACTGACCCAACTGGAACCTGGATGGATGAACTAGCGAGCAATAGTGCAGGAGTGGTTGCAAGCGAAGATTCAGGCGTAAATGTAGTACCTAGCATTAATTCGCTAAGACCACCAACTCCACCAATTGAGGGGCTTGATACCAGAAGCATAGATATATTACGTAAGGAACGGGAACTTGCAGAGCGCGAAATTCAACTTTTAAGACGAGAAGTAGAGATAATGCGTGAAATGCAGCGAAAATCGACGCGTAATCTTGAAGGCGAGCAATTGGATGTTGGCAGTGACGGTGACAATTTCTTGACATCAAACAATGGAGTCGGGTGCAACCTTTCATCTCAATTGAAACAAACACGAACAAATATTTCAGCAGTTGCAGATTTACTTAGTAATTTTGACGGTAAATCTGATGACTACGAAATTTGGGAGAAGCAAATTAAGTTACTGAAGACAACGTATAAATTGGAAGATGATGTTGCACGAATACTTATCGGTATGCGACTTAAAGGAAAGGCACTTCAATGGTTTCATTCTAAACCAAACTATATTACCATGCCATTTAATCAATTATTGAATGAATTAAGAACCATGTTTTAGCATCGCCAAAGCAAGATTGAGATGAGAAAGAAGTTTGAAGAACGACTATGGAAAAAGAATGAAACATTCCACGAATATTTGCACGAGAAGATCATTTTAGGAAATCGAGTACCGATCAACGATGACGAAATGCTTGAATATGTAATTGACGGCATCCCTGATGAAATACTTCAAAACCAGGCGCGTATTCAACGGTTTACAACAATTGATCAACTTTCGGAGGCGTTCGAGAAGGTAACCTTTCGAGATCGAGGTGTACAGAGTTTAATGAAATTTGAGAAGCGTGGAAATAGTTTCGTTAAGAGTGAACGAAAAGAGATGGCCAGTGTTGGTAAGAAAAAAGAATCTACAACTAATGTTATTCGATGTTATAATTGTGGTGGGCGCGATCATATTAGCATAAATTGTCCAACGAAAGATCGTGGTGTGAAATGCTTTATTTGTCAGGAACGTGGTCATATTGCGTCGAAATGTTCTAGGAAGTATGAAGCGAGTAAAGAAAGTTGCGCAACATTTAAAGTATCATCAAGTCGAAAATATCTTAAAAATGTTTTGCTTAATGGACATGAGATCGAAGCATTGATAGATTCAGGAAGCGATATTAGTTTGATTCGCGCAGATGAATATATTAAACTTGGTTCTCCGCAATTACGACGCAGTGAATTACATTTTCATAGTATAGGTTCAAAGAATAACGCGACATTAGGAGAATTTCAAGCAGAAATTACTGTAGATGGATACTCATATCCGATTTGCGTACAGGTAGTCTCTGATACTATGCTTCAATATAAATTCTTAATAGGAACAAATTTCTTGAGTGTAACAGATGTTAGTCTTAAAGGTAGCAAAGTGAGCATTCGTCCATTATCAGAAAAAATGAGCAAAACTGCGGAAGACGAAAATATTGTACCGGAAATATTTAAAATAGATATAATAGATGATAAAGTGTTAGACGCAAATCATATTGACCTGTCTCATGTATTAGATCCTAATCAGCGGGAGACGATTAAAAACCTTGTTAGTAATTATAAGCCGAACAAAACCTATGAATCTGAAATTACAATGAAATTAGTATTAAAAGACGAAGCGCCAGTTTATCAATCTGCGAGACGTTTATCACCGTCACATAAAGAAATTGTTAATGCACAAATCGAACAATGGATTGCGGATGGAGTCGCTCAAGTATCAACTTCTGATTATGCGAGTCCAGTTGTTCTTGTCCGAAAGAAAGATGATTCATTTAGATTATGTGTAGATTATCGTCAAATAAATAAGAAAATTATCAAAGATAGGTATCCGTTACCATTAATCGAAGATCAATTAGATTCGTTACAAGGCGCGCGTATTTTTAGTACTCTCGATTTGAAAAATGGTTTCTTTCATGTACGAATGGATGAATCAAGTCGAAAGTATACAGCATTTATTGTACCAGATGGTCATTACGAATTCTTACGAGTTCCTTTTGGTCTTTGTAACTCACCGGCAGTCTTTCAAAGATTTATAAATACTGTATTTAGAGAGCTTATTCGAAAGAGAATAGTTTTAACTTATATGGATGATTTAATTATTTCATCGGATGATATTGAGAGTGGAATCAAAAATCTTGAAAAGGTTTTAATAACAGCAAGCGAAGCTAATTTAATAATTAATTGGAAAAAATGTTGTTTTCTGCAAACTACAGTTGAATTTCTCGGGCACGTAATCAATAATGGTCGTGTTCGTCCCTCGGATCGTAAAACTGATGCAGTCCGACGATTTCCAGAACCGACAAATGTTAAACAAGTACAAAGTTTTCTTGGATTGACTGGGTACTTTCGTAAATTTATTCATAGATACTCTGTAATTGCGCGACCGTTGTCAAATCTTTTGCGAGCGAATGTCAAATTCTGTTTTGGACCGATTGAAAAAGAAGCGTTTATGCAATTAAAAGATATACTAAGTGAAAAACCAATATTAAACCTGTATCGAGTCGGAGCGGAAACAGAGTTGCATACAGATGCTTCTGCTTTAGGTTATGGAGCAATTTTATTTCAAAGAAATAACGAAGATCGATATTTTCATCCCATATATTATTCTAGCGGTAAGACAACTCCTGCTGAAGCAAAATATAGTAGTTACGAGTTAGAAGTTTTAGCAGTAGTTAAAGCGTTAAAGAAATTTCGTGTTTATTTGTTAGGAATTTCGTTTGTTATTGTCACTGATTGTCGCGCTTTCACTCTTACAATGAATAAGAAAGATCTTTGTGTGCGAGTTGCGCGATGGGCATTATTGTTAGAAGAATTCGACTATCGGATAGAGCATCGACCAGGAAAGAATATGTTACATGTTGACGCGTTAAGTCGAAATCCCCTACCTATGAATTTCTTAATCGACGAATCTGTTATAAGTCTTACAGCGCGTTTGCGGAAGGCACAGGAAGAAGATGAAAGTATAAAGAAACTTCAAGATTTAGTACTTCAAAACAAGACGAAAGATTATATCATTCGAGGAAATCTTTTGTACAAAGAGTCTGAAGGAGACATTCGAGATTTACTTGAAAAAGAAAGAGTCGCATCTTTTCAAGATGAACGAGACGAATTACGATTTCAAGCAAACAAAAATATATTCAAGATACAACAAGAAAATAGACGAACTTTTGACAAAAGTAGACGGAAAGCTAAAATTTATCGAGAAGGAGACCTAGTAGCTATTAAACGTATGCAACAGGGTCCTGGTTTAAAAGTAGCTCACAAATATCTTGGACCATATGAAATAATTCAAGTTCTTCGTAACCAACGATATTTAGTTCAGAAGGTGGGCGAAGGAGAAGGACCTCAACAAACATCTACATCAGCCGAATTTATGAAACTATGGATTGACGAAGCCGATGATGATTTATCTGAAGATGACGTTAATGAAGACATTCGAGACGAATGTCCATGCAGGACGGCCGAATGAAGGATAATAATCTTAGATATCCTTGTTTGTTAATCAATAATTTATATTAATCAATAGTTTAAGAGTTTCAATTTTTATGTTATGGAATATTCTAGAATGTGAGCGAGAGCGAATGTGCATGTGAATGAGTCTTTCAAGTGAATGTTTTCAAACAAATCGAGTCAGTTGTTCATCGTGCGTTATTGAGGAAACATATAGTTATAAAGACGTTCTTAATCTCCTTGTATCTAATTTTAAAATAATAAATATCCTACAATACGTCTATAACGTTATATATCCTAGCCTAAGGCAACCTAAGATGTCGAATGTAATATTTTACAACATTCCTGGCGTGTCGTCGCCTACTTCACGATGGGGACATTATACACATCTATAACATTGTATATCCTAACCTAAGGCAACCTAACATCTCGGATGTAATATTTTACAACATTCTGGCGTGTCGTCGCCTGCTTCTCGATGGGGAGATTATATACGTCTATAACGTTGTATATCCTAACCTAACGCAACCTAACATTTGGGATGCAATATTTTACAACATTCCTGGCATGTCGGCGCCTACGTCTCGGTGGGAACATTATATACGTCTATAACGATATATGTCCCAACCTAAGGCAACCTAACACCTCGGATGTAATAGTTGACAACATTCCTGGCGTCTAGGCCCGTACTTCTCGGTGGGAACATTGTATACGTCTATAACGTTATATATCCTAGCCTAAGGCGACCTAACATGTCGAATGTAATATTTTACATCATTCCTGGCGTGTCGTTGCCTGCTTCTCGATGGGAACATTATATACGTCTATAACGTTGTGTACCCTAACCTAACGCAACCTAACATCTGGGATGTAATATTCCTGGCGTGTCGTCGCCTACTTCTGGATGGGGAGATTATATACGTCTATAACGTTATATATCCTAAGCTAAGGCAACCTAACATCTCGGATGTAATAGTTGACAACATTCCTGGCGTGTCCGCCCGTACTTCTCGGTGGGAACATTATATACGTCTATAACGTTATATATCCTAGCCTAAGGCCACATAACATGTCGAATGTAATATTTTACAACATTCCTGGCGTGTCGTCGCCTGCTTCTCGATGGGGACATTATATACGTCTATAACGTTGTATATCCTAACCTAAAGCAACCTAACATCTGGGATGTAATATTTTACAAGATTCCTGGCATGTCGGTCCCCAAGTCTCGGTAGGAACATTATATACGTCTATAACGATATATATCCAAACCGAAGGGAACCTAACATCTCGGATGTAATATTTTACAACATTCCTGGCGTGTCGTCGCCTGCTTCTCGATGGGGGCATTATATACGTCTATAACGTTGTATATCCTAACCTAACGCAACCTAACATCTCGGATGTAATATTTTACAACATTCCTGGCATGTCGGTCCCTACATCTCGGTGGGAACATACTAAACGTCTATAAAGTTGTATATCCTAACCTAAGGGAACCTAACATCTCGGGTGTAATATTTTACAACATTCCTGACGCGTCGGCCCCTATTCCTCGCTGAGAACATTATATATGTCTATAACGTTATATATCATAACCTAAGGCAACCTAACATCTCTACCGTAATATTTTACAACATTCCTGTCGTGACGGCCCCTACTTCCCGATGGGGATATTATATACGTCCATAACGTTGTATACTCTAACCTAAGGCTATCTAACATCTCGTATGTAATAGTTGTTAACATTCCTGGCGTGTCGGCCCGAACTTCTCGGTGGGAACATTATATACGTCTATAACGATACATATCCTAACGTAAGGCAACATGACATCTTGGATGTAATATTTTACAACATTCCTGGCGTATCGTGGCCTGCTTCTCGATGGGGACAGTATATACGTCTATAACGATATATATCCTAACCTAAAGCAACCTAACATCTCGGGTGTAATATTTTACAACATTCCTGACGCGTCGGCCCCTATTTCTCGGTGGGAACATAATACACGTCTATAACGTTATATATCCTAGCCTAAGGTAACCTAACATCTCGGATGTAATATTTTACAAAATTTCTGGCGTGTCGTCGCCTGCTTCTCGATGGGGACATTATATTCGTCTATATCGTTGTATATCCTAACCTAACGCAACCTAACGTCTGGGATGTAATATTTTACAACATTCCTGGCATGTCGGTCCCTACGTCTCGGTGGGAACATTATATACGTCTATAACGACATATGTCCTAACCTAAGGCAACCTAACATCTCGGAAGTAATAGTTGACAACTTTCCTGGCGTGTCCGCCCTTACTTCTCGGTGGGAACATTATGTACATCTATAACGTTATATATCCTAGCCGAAGGCGACCTAACATGTCGAATGTAATATTTTATAACATTCCTGGCGTGTCGGTCCCTACTTCTCGGTGGGAATATTATATACGTCTATAACGTTATATATCATAACCTAAGGCAACCTAACTTCTCGGATGTAATATTTTACAACATTTCTGGCATGTCGGTCCCTACTTCTCGGTGGGAATATTATATACGTCTATAACGTTGTGTATCCTAACCTAACGCAACCTAACATCTGGGATGTAATATTCCTGGCGTGTCGTCGCCTACTTCTGGATGGGGAGATTATATACGTCTATAACGTTATATATCCTAACCTAAGGCAGCCTAACATCTCGGATGTAATAGTTGACAACATTTCTGGCGTGTCCGCCCGTACTTCTCGGTGGGAACATTATATACGTCTATAACGTTATATATCCTAGCCTAAGGCCACATAACATGTCGAATGTAATATTTTACAACATTCCTGGCGTGTCGTCGCCTGCTTCTCGATGGGGACATTATATACGTCTATAACGTTGTATATCCTAACCTAAAGCAACCTAACATCTGGGATGTAATATTTTACAAGATTCCTGGCATGTCGGTCCCCAAGACTCGGTAGGAACATTATATACGTCTATAACGATATATGTCCCAACCTAAGGCAACCTAACACCTCGGATGTAATAGTTGACAACATTCCTGGCGTCTAGGCCCGTACTTCTCGGTGGGAACATTGTATACGTCTATAACGTTATATATCCTAGCCTAAGGCGACCTAACATGTCGAATGTAATATTTTACATCATTCCTGGCGTGTCGTCGCCTGCTTCTCGATGGGAACATTATATACGTCTATAACGTTGTGTATCCTAACCTAACGCAACCTAACATCTGGGATGTAATATTCCTGGCGTGTCGTCGCCTACTTCTGGATGGGGAGATTATATACGTCTATAACGTTATATATCCTAAGCTAAGGCAACCTAACATCTCGGATGTAATAGTTGACAACATTCCTGGCGTGTCCGCCCGTACTTCTCGGTGGGAACATTATATACGTCTATAACGTTATATATCCTAGCCTAAGGCCACATAACATGTCGAATGTAATATTTTACAACATTCCTGGCGTGTCGTCGCCTGCTTCTCGATGGGGACATTATATACGTCTATAACGTTGTATATCCTAACCTAAAGCAACCTAACATCTGGGATGTAATATTTTACAAGATTCCTGGCATGTCGGTCCCCAAGTCTCGGTAGGAACATTATATACGTCTATAAAGATATATATCCAAACCGAAGGGAACCTAACATCTCGGATGTAATATTTTACAACATTCCTGGCGTGTCGTCGCCTGCTTCTCGATGGGGACATTATATGCGTCTATAACGTTGTATATCCTAACCTAACGCAACCTAACATTTGGGATGCAATATTTTACAACATTCCTGGCATGTCGGCGCCTACGTCTCGGTGGGAACATTATATACGTCTATAACGATATATGTCCCAACCTAAGGCAACCTAACACCTCGGATGTAATAGTTGACAACATTCCTGGCGTCTAGGCCCGTACTTCTCGGTGGGAACATTGTATACGTCTATAACGTTATATATCCTAGCCTAAGGCGACCTAACATGTCGAATGTAATATTTTACATCATTCCTGGCGTGTCGTTGCCTGCTTCTCGATGGGAACATTATATACGTCTATAACGTTGTGTACCCTAACCTAACGCAACCTAACATCTGGGATGTAATATTCCTGGCGTGTCGTCGCCTACTTCTGGATGGGGAGATTATATACGTCTATAACGTTATATATCCTAAGCTAAGGCAACCTAACATCTCGGATGTAATAGTTGACAACATTCCTGGCGTGTCCGCCCGTACTTCTCGGTGGGAACATTATATACGTCTATAACGTTATATATCCTAGCCTAAGGCCACATAACATGTCGAATGTAATATTTTACAACATTCCTGGCGTGTCGTCGCCTGCTTCTCGATGGGGACATTATATACGTCTATAACGTTGTATATCCTAACCTAAAGCAACCTAACATCTGGGATGTAATATTTTACAAGATTCCTGGCATGTCGGTCCCCAAGTCTCGGTAGGAACATTATATACGTCTATAACGATATATATCCAAACCGAAGGGAACCTAACATCTCGGATGTAATATTTTACAACATTCCTGGCGTGTCGTCGCCTGCTTCTCGATGGGGGCATTATATACGTCTATAACGTTGTATATCCTAACCTAACGCAACCTAACATCTCGGATGTAATATTTTACAACATTCCTGGCATGTCGGTCCCTACATCTCGGTGGGAACATACTAAACGTCTATAAAGTTGTATATCCTAACCTAAGGGAACCTAACATCTCGGGTGTAATATTTTACAACATTCCTGACGCGTCGGCCCCTATTCCTCGCTGAGAACATTATATATGTCTATAACGTTATATATCATAACCTAAGGCAACCTAACATCTCTACCGTAATATTTTACAACATTCCTGTCGTGACGGCCCCTACTTCCCGATGGGGATATTATATACGTCCATAACGTTGTATACTCTAACCTAAGGCTATCTAACATCTCGTATGTAATAGTTGTTAACATTCCTGGCGTGTCGGCCCGAACTTCTCGGTGGGAACATTATATACGTCTATAACGATACATATCCTAACGTAAGGCAACATGACATCTTGGATGTAATATTTTACAACATTCCTGGCGTATCGTCGCCTGCTTCTCGATGGGGACAGTATATACGTCTATAACGATATATATCCTAACCTAAAGCAACCTAACATCTCGGGTGTAATATTTTACAACATTCCTGACGCGTCGGCCCCTATTTCTCGGTGGGAACATAATACACGTCTATAACGTTATATATCCTAGCCTAAGGTAACCTAACATCTCGGATGTAATATTTTACAAAATTTCTGGCGTGTCGTCGCCTGCTTCTCGATGGGGACATTATATTCGTCTATATCGTTGTATATCCTAACCTAACGCAACCTAACGTCTGGGATGTAATATTTTACAACATTCCTGGCATGTCGGTCCCTACGTCTCGGTGGGAACATTATATACGTCTATAACGACATATGTCCTAACCTAAGGCAACCTAACATCTCGGAAGTAATAGTTGACAACTTTCCTGGCGTGTCCGCCCTTACTTCTCGGTGGGAACATTATGTACATCTATAACGTTATATATCCTAGCCGAAGGCGACCTAACATGTCGAATGTAATATTTTATAACATTCCTGGCGTGTCGGTCCCTACTTCTCGGTGGGAATATTATATACGTCTATAACGTTATATATCATAACCTAAGGCAACCTAACTTCTCGGATGTAATATTTTACAACATTTCTGGCATGTCGGTCCCTACTTCTCGGTGGGAATATTATATACGTCTATAACGTTGTGTATCCTAACCTAACGCAACCTAACATCTGGGATGTAATATTCCTGGCGTGTCGTCGCCTACTTCTGGATGGGGAGATTATATACGTCTATAACGTTATATATCCTAACCTAAGGCAGCCTAACATCTCGGATGTAATAGTTGACAACATTTCTGGCGTGTCCGCCCGTACTTCTCGGTGGGAACATTATATACGTCTATAACGTTATATATCCTAGCCTAAGGCCACATAACATGTCGAATGTAATATTTTACAACATTCCTGGCGTGTCGTCGCCTGCTTCTCGATGGGGACATTATATACGTCTATAACGTTGTATATCCTAACCTAAAGCAACCTAACATCTGGGATGTAATATTTTACAAGATTCCTGGCATGTCGGTCCCCAAGACTCGGTAGGAACATTATATACGTCTATAACGATATATGTCCCAACCTAAGGCAACCTAACACCTCGGATGTAATAGTTGACAACATTCCTGGCGTCTAGGCCCGTACTTCTCGGTGGGAACATTGTATACGTCTATAACGTTATATATCCTAGCCTAAGGCGACCTAACATGTCGAATGTAATATTTTACATCATTCCTGGCGTGTCGTCGCCTGCTTCTCGATGGGAACATTATATACGTCTATAACGTTGTGTATCCTAACCTAACGCAACCTAACATCTGGGATGTAATATTCCTGGCGTGTCGTCGCCTACTTCTGGATGGGGAGATTATATACGTCTATAACGTTATATATCCTAAGCTAAGGCAACCTAACATCTCGGATGTAATAGTTGACAACATTCCTGGCGTGTCCGCCCGTACTTCTCGGTGGGAACATTATATACGTCTATAACGTTATATATCCTAGCCTAAGGCCACATAACATGTCGAATGTAATATTTTACAACATTCCTGGCGTGTCGTCGCCTGCTTCTCGATGGGGACATTATATACGTCTATAACGTTGTATATCCTAACCTAAAGCAACCTAACATCTGGGATGTAATATTTTACAAGATTCCTGGCATGTCGGTCCCCAAGTCTCGGTAGGAACATTATATACGTCTATAAAGATATATATCCAAACCGAAGGGAACCTAACATCTCGGATGTAATATTTTACAACATTCCTGGCGTGTCGTCGCCTGCTTCTCGATGGGGACATTATATGCGTCTATAACGTTGTATATCCTAACCTAACGCAACCTAACATCTCGGATGTAATATTTTACAACATTCCTGGCATGTCGGTCCCTACATCTCGGTGGGAACATACTAAACGTCTATAAAGTTGTATATCCTAACCTAAGGGAACCTAACATCTCGGGTGTAATATTTTACAACATTCCTGACGCGTCGGCCCCTATTCCTCGCTGAGAACATTATATATGTCTATAACGTTATATATCATAACCTAAGGCAACCTAAAATCTCTACCGTAATATTTTACAACATTCCTGTCGTGACGGCCCCTACTTCCCGATGGGGATATTATATACGTCCATAACGTTGTATACTCTAACCTAAGGCTATCTAACATCTCGGATGTAATAGTTGATAACATTCCTGTCGTGTCGGCCCGAACTTCTCGGTGGGAACATTATATACGTCTATAACGATACATATCCTAACGTAAGGCAACATGACATCTTGGATGTAATATTTTACAACATTCCTGGCGTATCGTCGCCTGCTTCTCGATGGGGACAGTATATACGTCTATAACGATATATATCCTAACCTAAAGCAACCTAACATCTCGGGTGTAATATTTTACAACATTCCTGACGCGTCGGCCCCTATTTCTCGGTGGGAACATAATACACGTCTATAACGTTATATATCCTAGCCTAAGGTAACCTAACATCTCGGATGTAATATTTTACAAAATTTCTGGCGTGTCGTCGCCTGCTTCTCGATGGGGACATTATATTCGTCTATATCGTTGTATATCCTAACCTAACGCAACCTAACGTCTGGGATGTAATATTTTACAACATTCCTGGCATGTCGGTCCCTACGTCTCGGTGGGAACATTATATACGTCTATAACGACATATGTCCTAACCTAAGGCAACCTAACATCTCGGAAGTAATAGTTGACAACTTTCCTGGCGTGTCCGCCCTTACTTCTCGGTGGGAACATTATGTACATCTATAACGTTATATATCCTAGCCGAAGGCGACCTAACATGTCGAATGTAATATTTTATAACATTCCTGGCGTGTCGGTCCCTACTTCTCGGTGGGAATATTATATACGTCTATAACGTTATATATCATAACCTAAGGCAACCTAACTTCTCGGATGTAATATTTTACAACATTTCTGGCATGTCGGTCCCTACTTCTCGGTGGGAATATTATATACGTCTATAACGTTGTGTATCCTAACCTAACGCAACCTAACATCTGGGATGTAATATTCCTGGCGTGTCGTCGCCTACTTCTGGATGGGGAGATTATATACGTCTATAACGTTATATATCCTAACCTAAGGCAGCCTAACATCTCGGATGTAATAGTTGACAACATTTCTGGCGTGTCCGCCCGTACTTCTCGGTGGGAACATTATATACGTCTATAACGTTATATATCCTAGCCTAAGGCCACATAACATGTCGAATGTAATATTTTACAACATTCCTGGCGTGTCGTCGCCTGCTTCTCGATGGGGACATTATATACGTCTATAACGTTGTATATCCTAACCTAAAGCAACCTAACATCTGGGATGTAATATTTTACAAGATTCCTGGCATGTCGGTCCCCAAGACTCGGTAGGAACATTATATACGTCTATAACGATATATGTCCCAACCTAAGGCAACCTAACACCTCGGATGTAATAGTTGACAACATTCCTGGCGTCTAGGCCCGTACTTCTCGGTGGGAACATTGTATACGTCTATAACGTTATATATCCTAGCCTAAGGCGACCTAACATGTCGAATGTAATATTTTACATCATTCCTGGCGTGTCGTCGCCTGCTTCTCGATGGGAACATTATATACGTCTATAACGTTGTGTATCCTAACCTAACGCAACCTAACATCTGGGATGTAATATTCCTGGCGTGTCGTCGCCTACTTCTGGATGGGGAGATTATATACGTCTATAACGTTATATATCCTAAGCTAAGGCAACCTAACATCTCGGATGTAATAGTTGACAACATTCCTGGCGTGTCCGCCCGTACTTCTCGGTGGGAACATTATATACGTCTATAACGTTATATATCCTAGCCTAAGGCCACATAACATGTCGAATGTAATATTTTACAACATTCCTGGCGTGTCGTCGCCTGCTTCTCGATGGGGACATTATATACGTCTATAACGTTGTATATCCTAACCTAAAGCAACCTAACATCTGGGATGTAATATTTTGCAAGATTCCTGGCATGTCGGTCCCCAAGTCTCGGTAGGAACATTATATACGTCTATAAAGATATATATCCAAACCGAAGGGAACCTAACATCTCGGATGTAATATTTTACAACATTCCTGGCGTGTCGTCGCCTGCTTCTCGATGGGGACATTATATGCGTCTATAACGTTGTATATCCTAACCTAACGCAACCTAACATCTCGGATGTAATATTTTACAACATTCCTGGCATGTCGGTCCCTACATCTCGGTGGGAACATACTAAACGTCTATAAAGTTGTATATCCTAACCTAAGGGAACCTAACATCTCGGGTGTAATATTTTACAACATTCCTGACGCGTCGGCCCCTATTCCTCGCTGAGAACATTATATATGTCTATAACGTTATATATCATAACCTAAGGCAACCTAACATCTCTACCGTAATATTTTACAACATTCCTGTCGTGACGGCCCCTACTTCCCGATGGGGATATTATATACGTCCATAACGTTGTATACTCTAACCTAAGGCTATCTAACATCTCGGATGTAATAGTTGATAACATTCCTGGCGTGTCGGCCCGAACTTCTCGGTGGGAACATTATATACGTCTATAACGATACATATCCTAACGTAAGGCAACATGACATCTTGGATGTAATATTTTACAACATTCCTGGCGTATCGTCGCCTGCTTCTCGATGGGGACACTATATACGTCTATAACGATATATATCCTAACCTAAAGCAACCTAACATCTCGGGTGTAATATTTTACAACATTCCTGACGCGTCGGCCCCTATTTCTCGGTGGGAACATAATACACGTCTATAACGTTATATATCCTAGCCTAAGGTAACCTAACATCTCGGATGTAATATTTTACAAAATTTCTGGCGTGTCGTCGCCTGCTTCTCGATGGGGACATTATATTCGTCTATATCGTTGTATATCCTAACCTAACGCAACCTAACGTCTGGGATGTAATATTTTACAACATTCCTGGCATGTCGGTCCCTACGTCTCGGTAGGAACATTATATACGTCTATAACGATATATATCCAAACCGAAGGGAACCTAACATCTCGGATGTAATATTTTACAACATTCCTGGCGTGTCGTCGCCTGCTTCTCGATGGGGACATTATATACGTCTATAACGTTGTATACCCTAACCTAACGCAACCTAACATCTCGGATGTAATATTTTACAACATTCCTGGCATGTCGGTCCCTACATCTCGGTGGGAACATACTATACGTCTATAAAGTTGTATATCCTAACCTAAGGGAACCTAACATTAAGGGTGTAATATTTTACAACATTCCTGACTCGTCGGCCCCTATTTTTAGGTGGGAACATTATATACGTCTATAACGCTATATATCCTAGCCTAAGGCAACCTAAGATGTCGAATGTAATATTTTACAACATTCTGGCGTGTCGTCGCCTGCTTCTCGATGGGGAGATTATATACGTCTATACCGTTGTATATCCTAACCTAACGCAACCTAACATTTGGGATGTAATATTTTACAACATTCCTTGCATGTCGGTGCCTACGTCTCGGTGGGAACATTATATACGTCTATATCGTTATACATCCTAGCCTAAGGCGACCTAACATGTCGAATGTAATATTTTACATCATTCCTGGCGTGTCGTCACCTGCTTCTCGATGGGAACATTATATACGGCTATAACGATATATATCCTAACCTAAGGCAGCCTAACATCTCGGATGTAATATTTTACAACATTCCTAGCATCTCGTCGCCTGCTTCTCGATGGGGACATTATATACGTCTATAACGTTATATATCCTAACCTAAGGCAACCTAACATCTCGGATGTAATATTTTACAACATTCTGGCGTGTCGTCGCCTGCTTCTCGATGGGGAGATTATATACGTCTATAACGTTGTATATCCTAACCTAACGCAACCTAACATTTGGGATGTAATATTTTACAACATTCGTTGCATGTCGATGCCTACGTCTCGGTGGGAACATTATATACGTCTATAACGATATATATCCTAACCTAAGGCAACCTAACACCTCGGATGTAATAGTTGACAACATTCCTGGCGTGTAGGCCCGTACTTCTCGGTGGGAACATTGTATACGTCTATAACGTTATATATCCTAACCTAAGGCAACCTAACATCTCGGATGTAATAGTTGACAACATTCCTAGCGTGTCCGCCCGTACTTCTCGGTGGGAACCTTATATACGTCTATAACGTTATATATCCTAGCCTAAGGCCACCTAACATGTCGAATGTAATATTTTACATCATTCCTGGCGTGTCGTCGCCTGCTTCTCGATGGGAACATTATATACGTCTATAACGTTGTGTATCCTAACCTAACGCAACCTAACATCTGGGATGTAATATTCCTGGCGTGTCGTCGCCTACTTCTGGATGGGGACATTATATACGTCTATAACGTTATATATCCTAACCTAAGGCAACCTAACATCTCGGATGTAATAGTTGACAACATTCCAGGCGTGTCCGCCCGTACTTTTCGGTGGGAACATTATATACGTCTATAACGTTATATATCCTAGTCTAAGGCAACCTAACATGGCGAATGTAATATTTTACAACATTCCTGGCGTGTCGTCGCCTACTTCTCGATGGGGACATTATATACATCTATAATCTTGTATATCCTAACCTAAGGCAGCCTAACATCTCGGATGTAGTATTTTACAACATTCCTGGCGTGTCGTCTCCTACTTCTGGATGGGGTCATTATATACATCCATAACGTTGTATATCCTAACCTAAGAGAACCTAACATCTCGGGTGTAATATTTTACAACATTCCTGACGCGTCGGTCCCTATTTTTCGGTGGGAATATTATATACGTCTATAACGTTATATATCCTAGCCTAAGGCAACCTAACACCTCGGATGTAATAGTTGACAACATTCCTGGCGTGTAGGCCCGTACTTCTCGGTGGGAACGTTGTATACATCTATAACGTTATATATCCTAGCCTAAGGCGACCTAACATATCGAATGTAATATTTTACATCATTCCTGGCTTGTCGTCGCCTGCTTCTCGATGGGAACATTATATACGTCTATAACGTTGTGTATCCTAACCTAACGCAACCTAGCATCTGGGATGTAATATTCCTGGCGTGTCGTCGCCTACTTCTGGATGGGGACATTATATACGTCTATAACGTTATATATCCGAACCTAAGGCAACCTAACATCTCGGATGTAATAGTTGACAACATTCCTGGCGTGTGCGCCCGTACTTCTCGGTGGGAACCTTATATACGTCTATAACGTTATATATCCTAGCCTAAGGCCACCTAACATGTCGAATGTAATATTTTACAGCATTCCTGACGCGTCGGCCCCTATTTTTCAGTGGGAACATTTTATACGTCTATAACGTTATATATCCTAGTCTAAGGCAACCTAACATGTCGAATGTAATATTTTACAACATTCCTGGCGTGTTGTCGCCTATTTCTCGATGGGGACATTATATACATCTATAATCTTGTATATCCTAACCTAAGGCAGCCTAACATCTCGGATGTAATATTTTACAACATTCCTGGCGTGTCGTCTCCTACTTCTGGATGGGGGCATTATATACATCTATAACGTTGTTTATCCTAACCTAAGGGAACCTAACATCTGGGGTGTAATATTTTACAACATTCCTGACGCGACGGCCCCTATTTTTCGGTGGGAATATTATATACGTCTATAACGTTATATATCATATCCTAAGGCAACCTAACATCTCGGATGTAATATTTTACAACATTCCTGGCATATCGGTCCCTACTTCTCGGTGGAAACATTGTATACGTCTATAACGATATATATTCTAGCCTAAGGCAACCTAACATCTCGGATGTAATATTTTACAACATTCCTGGCGCGTCGGCTCCTATTTTTCGGTGGGAACATTATATACGTCTATAACGTTATATATCCTAACCTAAGGGACCCTAACATGTCGTATGTAATATTTTACAACATTCCTGGCGTGTCGTAGCCTGCTTCTCGATGGGGAGATTATATACGTCTATAACGTTGTATATCCTAACCTAACGCAACCTAACATTTGGGATGTAATATTTTACAACATTCCTTGCATGTCAGTGCCTACGTCTCGGTGGGAACATTATATACATCTATAACGATATATATCCTAACCTAAGGCAACCTAACACCTCGGGTGTAATAGTTGACAACATTCCTGGCGTGTAGGCCCGTACTTCTCGATGGGGACATTATATACGTCTATAACGATATACATCCAAACCTAAGGGAACCTAACATCTCGGATGTAATATTTTAAAACATTCCTGGCATGTCGGTCCCTACTTCTCGGTGGGAATATTATATACGTCTATAACGTTGTATATCCTAACGTAACGCAACCTAACATCTCGGATGTAATAGTTGACAACATTCCAGGCGTGTCCGCCCGTACTTCTCGGTGGGAACATTATATACGTCTATAACGTTATATATCCTAGCCTAAGGCGACATAATATGTCGAATGTGATATTTTACAACATTCCTGGCGTGTCGTCTCCTGCTTCTCGATGGGGACATTATATACGTCTATAATGATGTATATCCTAACCTAACGCAACCTAACATCTGGGATGTAATATTTTACAACATTACTGGCGTGTCGTCGCCTGCTTCCCGATGGGGACGTAATATACGTCTATACCGTTGTATATCCTTACCTAACGCAACCTAACATCTGGAATTTAATATTTTACAACATTCCTGGAGTGTCGTCGCCTGCTTCTGGATGGGGTCATTATATACATCTATAACGTTGTATATCCTAACCTAAGGCAACCTAACATCTCGGATGTAATATTTTATAACATTCCTGGCATCTCGTCGCCTGCTTCTCGATGGGGACATTATATACGTCTATAACGTTGTATATCCTAACCTAACGCAACCTAACATCTGGGATGTAATATTCCTGGCGTGTCGTCGCCTACCCCTGGATGGGTACATTATATACGTCTATAACGTTATATATCCTAACCTAAGGCAACCTAACATCTCGGATGTAATAGTTGAAGACATTCCTAGCGTGTCCGCCCGTACTTCTCGGTGGGAACCTTATATACGTCTATAACGTTATATATCCTAGCCTAAGGCCACCTAACATGTCGAATGTAATATTTTACATCATTCCTGGCGTGTCGTCGCCTGCTTCTCGATGGGTACATTATATACGTCTATAACGTTGTGTATCCTAACCTAACGCAACCTAACATCTGGGATGTAATATTCCTGGCGTGTCGTCGCCTACTTCTGGATGGGGACATTATATACGTCTATAACGTTATATATCCTAACCTAAGGCAACCTAACATCTCGGATGTAATAGTTGACAACATTCCTAGCGTGTCCGCCCGTACTTCTCGGTGGAAACCTTATATACGTCTATAACGTTATATATCCTAGCCTAAGGCCACCTAACATGTCGAATGTAATATTTTACATCATTCCTGGCGTGTCGTCGCCTGCTTCTCGATGGGAACATTATATACGTCTATAACGTTGTGTATCCTAACCTAACGCAACCTAACATCTGGGATGTAATATTCCTGGCGTGTCGTCGCCTACTTCTGGATGGGGACATTATATACGTCTATAACGTTATATATCCTAACCTAAGGCAACCTAACATCTCGGATGTAATATTTTACAACATTCTGGCGTGTCGTCGCCTGCTTCTCGATGGGGAGATTATATACGTCTATAACGTTGTATATCCTAACCTAACGCAACCTAACATTTGGGATGTAATATTTTACATCATTCGTTGCATGTCGGTGCCTACGTCTCGGTTGGAACATTATATACGTCTATAACGATATATATCCTAACCTAAGGCAACCTAACACCTCGGATGTAATAGTTGACAACATTCCAGGCGTGTCCGCCCGTACTTTTCGGTGGGAACATTATATACGTCTATAACGTTATATATCCTAGTCTAAGGCCACCTAACATGTCGAATGTAATATTTTACAACATTCCTAGCATCTCGTCGCCTGCTTCTCGATGGGGACATTATATACGTCTATAACGTTATATATCCTAACCTAAGGCAACCTAACATCTCGGATGTAATATTTTACAACATTCTGGCGTGTCGTCGCCTGCTTCTCGATGGGGAGATTATATACGTCTATAACGTTGTATATCCTAACCTAACGCAACCTAACATTTGGGATGTAATATTTTACAACATTCGTTGCATGTCGATGCCTACGTCTCGGTGGGAACATTATATACGTCTATAACGATATATATCCTAACCTAAGGCAACCTAACACCTCGGATGTAATAGTTGACAACATTCCTGGCGTGTAGGCCCGTACTTCTCGGTGGGAACATTGTATACGTCTATAACGTTATATATCCTAACCTAAGGCAACCTAACATCTCGGATGTAATAGTTGACAACATTCCTAGCGTGTCCGCCCGTACTTCTCGGTGGGAACCTTATATACGTCTATAACGTTATATATCCTAGCCTAAGGCCACCTAACATGTCGAATGTAATATTTTACATCATTCCTGGCGTGTCGTCGCCTGCTTCTCGATGGGAACATTATATACGTCTATAACGTTGTGTATCCTAACCTAACGCAACCTAACATCTGGGATGTAATATTCCTGGCGTGTCGTCGCCTACTTCTGGATGGGGACATTATATACGTCTATAACGTTATATATCCTAACCTAAGGCAACCTAACATCTCGGATGTAATAGTTGACAACATTCCAGGCGTGTCCGCCCGTACTTTTCGGTGGGAACATTATATACGTCTATAACGTTATATATCCTAGTCTAAGGCAACCTAACATGGCGAATGTAATATTTTACAACATTCCTGGCGTGTCGTCGCCTACTTCTCGATGGGGACATTATATACATCTATAATCTTGTATATCCTAACCTAAGGCAGCCTAACATCTCGGATGTAGTATTTTACAACATTCCTGGCGTGTCGTCTCCTACTTCTGGATGGGGTCATTATATACATCCATAACGTTGTATATCCTAACCTAAGAGAACCTAACATCTCGGGTGTAATATTTTACAACATTCCTGACGCGTCGGTCCCTATTTTTCGGTGGGAATATTATATACGTCTATAACGTTATATATCCTAGCCTAAGGCAACCTAACACCTCGGATGTAATAGTTGACAACATTCCTGGCGTGTAGGCCCGTACTTCTCGGTGGGAACGTTGTATACATCTATAACGTTATATATCCTAGCCTAAGGCGACCTAACATATCGAATGTAATATTTTACATCATTCCTGGCTTGTCGTCGCCTGCTTCTCGATGGGAACATTATATACGTCTATAACGTTGTGTATCCTAACCTAACGCAACCTAGCATCTGGGATGTAATATTCCTGGCGTGTCGTCGCCTACTTCTGGATGGGGACATTATATACGTCTATAACGTTATATATCCGAACCTAAGGCAACCTAACATCTCGGATGTAATAGTTGACAACATTCCTGGCGTGTGCGCCCGTACTTCTCGGTGGGAACCTTATATACGTCTATAACGTTATATATCCTAGCCTAAGGCCACTTAACATGTCGAATGTAATATTTTACAGCATTCCTGACGCGTCGGCCCCTATTTTTCAGTGGGAACATTTTATACGTCTATAACGTTATATATCCTAGTCTAAGGCAACCTAACATGTCGAATGTAATATTTTACAACATTCCTGGCGTGTTGTCGCCTATTTCTCGATGGGGACATTATATACATCTATAATCTTGTATATCCTAACCTAAGGCAGCCTAACATCTCGGATGTAATATTTTACAACATTCCTGCCGTGTCGTCTCCTACTTCTGGATGGGGGCATTATATACATCTATAACGTTGTTTATCCTAACCTAAGGGAACCTAACATCTGGGGTGTAATATTTTACAACATTCCTGACGCGACGGCCCCTATTTTTCGGTGGGAATATTATATACGTCTATAACGTTATATATCATATCCTAAGGCAACCTAACATCTCGGATGTAATATTTTACAACATTCCTGGCATATCGGTCCCTACTTCTCGGTGGAAACATTGTATACGTCTATAACGATATATATTCTAGCCTAAGGCAACCTAACATCTCGGATGTAATATTTTACAACATTCCTGGCGCGTCGGCTCCTATTTTTCGGTGGGAACATTATATACGTCTATAACGTTATATATCCTAACCTAAGGGACCCTAACATGTCGTATGTAATATTTTACAACATTCCTGGCGTGTCGTAGCCTGCTTCTCGATGGGGAGATTATATACGTCTATAACGTTGTATATCCTAACCTAACGCAACCTAACATTTGGGATGTAATATTTTACAACATTCCTTGCATGTCAGTGCCTACGTCTCGGTGGGAACATTATATACATCTATAACGATATATATCCTAACCTAAGGCAACCTAACACCTCGGGTGTAATAGTTGACAACATTCCTGGCGTGTAGGCCCGTACTTCTCGATGGGGACATTATATACGTCTATAACGATATACATCCAAACCTAAGGGAACCTAACACCTCGGATGTAATATTTTAAAACATTCCTGGCATGTCGGTCCCTACTTCTCGGTGGGAATATTATATACGTCTATAACGTTGTATATCCTAACGTAACGCAACCTAACATCTCGGATGTAATAGTTGACAACATTCCAGGCGTGTCCGCCCGTACTTCTCGGTGGGAACATTATATACGTCTATAACGTTATATATCCTAGCCTAAGGCGACATAATATGTCGAATGTGATATTTTACAACATTCCTGGCGTGTCGTCTCCTGCTTCTCGATGGGGACATTATATACGTCTATAATGATGTATATCCTAACCTAACGCAACCTAACATCTGGGATGTAATATTTTACAACATTACTGGCGTGTCGTCGCCTGCTTCCCGATGGGGACGTAATATACGTCTATACCGTTGTATATCCTTACCTAACGCAACCTAACATCTGGAATTTAATATTTTACAACATTCCTGGAGTGTCGTCGCCTGCTTCTGGATGGGGTCATTATATACATCTATAACGTTGTATATCCTAACCTAAGGCAACCTAACATCTCGGATGTAATATTTTACATCATTCCTGGCTTGTCGTCGCCTGCTTCTCGATGGGAACATTATATACGTCTATAACGTTGTGTATCCTAACCTAACGCAACCTAGCATCTGGGATGTAATATTCCTGGCGTGTCGTCGCCTACTTCTGGATGGGGACATTATATACGTCTATAACGTTATATATCCGAACCTAAGGCAACCTAACATCTCGGATGTAATAGTTGACAACATTCCTGGCGTGTGCGCCCGTACTTCTCGGTGGGAACCTTATATACGTCTATAACGTTATATATCCTAGCCTAAGGCCACCTAACATGTCGAATGTAATATTTTACAGCATTCCTGACGCGTCGGCCCCTATTTTTCAGTGGGAACATTTTATACGTCTATAACGTTATATATCCTAGTCTAAGGCAACCTAACATGTCGAATGTAATATTTTACAACATTCCTGGCGTGTTGTCGCCTATTTCTCGATGGGGACATTATATACATCTATAATCTTGTATATCCTAACCTAAGGCAGCCTAACATCTCGGATGTAATATTTTACAACATTCCTGCCGTGTCGTCTCCTACTTCTGGATGGGGGCATTATATACATCTATAACGTTGTTTATCCTAACCTAAGGGAACCTAACATCTGGGGTGTAATATTTTACAACATTCCTGACGCGACGGCCCCTATTTTTCGGTGGGAATATTATATACGTCTATAACGTTATATATCATATCCTAAGGCAACCTAACATCTCGGATGTAATATTTTACAACATTCCTGGCATATCGGTCCCTACTTCTCGGTGGAAACATTGTATACGTCTATAACGATATATATTCTAGCCTAAGGCAACCTAACATCTCGGATGTAATATTTTACAACATTCCTGGCGCGTCGGCTCCTATTTTTCGGTGGGAACATTATATACGTCTATAACGTTATATATCCTAACCTAAGGGACCCTAACATGTCGTATGTAATATTTTACAACATTCCTGGCGTGTCGTAGCCTGCTTCTCGATGGGGAGATTATATACGTCTATAACGTTGTATATCCTAACCTAACGCAACCTAACATTTGGGATGTAATATTTTACAACATTCCTTGCATGTCAGTGCCTACGTCTCGGTGGGAACATTATATACATCTATAACGATATATATCCTAACCTAAGGCAACCTAACACCTCGGGTGTAATAGTTGACAACATTCCTGGCGTGTAGGCCCGTACTTCTCGATGGGGACATTATATACGTCTATAACGATATACATCCAAACCTAAGGGAACCTAACATCTCGGATGTAATATTTTAAAACATTCCTGGCATGTCGGTCCCTACTTCTCGGTGGGAATATTATATACGTCTATAACGTTGTATATCCTAACGTAACGCAACCTAACATCTCGGATGTAATAGTTGACAACATTCCAGGCGTGTCCGCCCGTACTTCTCGGTGGGAACATTATATACGTCTATAACGTTATATATCCTAGCCTAAGGCGACATAATATGTCGAATGTGATATTTTACAACATTCCTGGCGTGTCGTCTCCTGCTTCTCGATGGGGACATTATATACGTCTATAATGATGTATATCCTAACCTAACGCAACCTAACATCTGGGATGTAATATTTTACAACATTACTGGCGTGTCGTCGCCTGCTTCCCGATGGGGACATTATATACGTCTATAACGTTATATATCCTAACCTAAGGCAACCTAACATCTCGGATGTAATAGTTGACAACATTCCTAGCGTGTCCGCCCGTACTTCTCGGTGGGAACCTTATATACGTCTATAACGTTATATATCCTAGCCTAAGGCCACCTAACATGTCGAATGTAATATTTTACATCATTCCTGGCGTGTCGTCGCCTGCTTCTCGATGGGTACATTATATACGTCTATAACGTTGTGTATCCTAACCTAACGCAACCTAACATCTGGGATGTAATATTCCTGGCGTGTCGTCGCCTACTTCTGGATGGGGACATTATATACGTCTATAACGTTATATATCCTAACCTAAGGCAACCTAACATCTCGGATGTAATAGTTGACAACATTCCTAGCGTGTCCGCCCGTACTTCTCGGTGGAAACCTTATATACGTCTATAACGTTATATATCCTAGCCTAAGGCCACCTAACATGTCGAATGTAATATTTTACATCATTCCTGGCGTGTCGTCGCCTGCTTCTCGATGGGAACATTATATACGTCTATAACGTTGTGTATCCTAACCTAACGCAACCTAACATCTGGGATGTAATATTCCTGGCGTGTCGTCGCCTACTTCTGGATGGGGACATTATATACGTCTATAACGTTATATATCCTAACCTAAGGCAACCTAACATCTCGGATGTAATATTTTACAACATTCTGGCGTGTCGTCGCCTGCTTCTCGATGGGGAGATTATATACGTCTATAACGTTGTATATCCTAACCTAACGCAACCTAACATTTGGGATGTAATATTTTACATCATTCGTTGCATGTCGGTGCCTACGTCTCGGTGGGAACATTATATACGTCTATAACGATATATATCCTAACCTAAGGCAACCTAACACCTCGGATGTAATAGTTGACAACATTCCAGGCGTGTCCGCCCGTACTTTTCGGTGGGAACATTATATACGTCTATAACGTTATATATCCTAGTCTAAGGCCACCTAACATGTCGAATGTAATATTTTACGACATTCCTGACGCGTCGGCCTCTATTTTTCGGTGGGAACATTATATACGTCTACAACGTTATATATCATAACCTAAGGCAACCTAACATCTCGGATGTAATATTTTACAACATTCCTGGCATATCGGTCCCTACTTCTCGGTGGAAACATTGTATACGTCTATAACGATATATATAATAGCCTAAGGCAACCTAACATCTCGGATGTAATATTTTACAACATTCCTGGCGTGTCGTCGCCTAGTTTGGATGGGGTCATTATATACATCTATAACGCTGTATATCCTAACCTAAGGCAACATAACATCTCGGATGTAATAGTTGGCAAAATTCCTGGCGTGTCCGCCCGTACTTCTCGGTGGGAACATTATATACGTCTATAACGTTGTATATCCTAGCCTAAGACCAGCTAACATGTCGAATGTAATATTTTACAACATTCCTGTCGCGTCGGCCCCTATTTTTCGGTGGGAACATTATATACGTCTATAACGTTATATATCCTAGTCTAAGGCAACCTAACATGTCGACTGTAATATTTTACAACATTCCTGGCGTGTCGTCGCCTGCTTCTCGATGGGGACATAATATACATCTATAACATTGTATATCCTAACCTAAGGCAACCTAACATCTCGGATGTAATATTTTACAACATTCTGGCGTGTCGTCGCCGGGTTCTCGATGGGGAGATTATATACGTCTATAACGTTGTATATCCTAACCTAACGCAACCTAACATTTGGGATGTAATATTTTACAACACTCCTTGCATGTCGGTGCCTACGTCTCGGTGGGAACATTATATACGTCTATAACGATATATATCCTAACCCAAGGCAACCTAACACCTCGGATGTAATAGGTGACCACATTCCTGGCATGTAGGCCCGTACTTCTCGGAGGGAACATTGTATACGCCTATAACGTTATATATCCTAGCCTAAGGCGACCTAACATGTCGAATGTAATATTTTACATCATTCCTGGCGTGTCGTCTCCTGCTTCTCGATGGGAACATTATATACGCCTATAACGTTATATATCATAACCTAAGGCAACCGAACATCTGGGATGTAATATTTTACAACATTCCTGGCATATCGGTCCCTACTTCTCGGTGGAAACATTGCATACGTCTATAACGATATATATCCTAGCCTAAGGCAACCTAACATCTCGCATGTAATATTTTACAACATTCCTGGCGTGTCGTCGCCTACTTCTCGATGGGGACATTATATACGTCGATAACGTTATATATCCTAGCCTAAGGCAACCTAACATGTCGAATGTAATATTTTACAACATTCCTGGCGTGTCGTCGCCTACTTCTCGATGGGGACATTATATACATCTATAACATTGTATATCCTAACCCAAGGCAACCTAACATCTCGGATGGAATATTTTACAACATTCCTGGCATATCGGACCCTACTTCTCGGTGGACACATTGCATACGTCTATAACGTTATATATCCTAACCTAAGGCAACCTAACATCTCGGATGTAATATTTTACAACATTCTGGCGTGTCGTCGCCTGCTTCTCGATGGGAACATTATATACATCTATAACGTTGTATATCCTAACCTACCGCAACCAAACATCTCGGATGTAATATTTTACAACATTCCTGGCATGTCGGTCCCTACTTCTCGGTGGGAATATTATATACGTCTATAATGTTATATATCATAACCTAAGGCAACCTAACATCTCGGATGTAATATTTTACAACATTCCTGGCATATCGGTCCCTACTTCTCGGTGGAAACATTGTATACGTCTATAACCATATATATCCTAGCCTAAGGCAACCTAACATCTCGGATGTAATATTTTACAACATTCCTGGCGCGTCGGCTCCTATTTTTCGGTGGGAACATTATATACGTCTATAACGTTATATATCCTAACCTAAGGGACCCTAACATGTCGTATGTAATATTTTACAACATTCCTGGCGTGTCGTAGCCTGCTTCTCGATGGGGACATTATATACGTCTATAACGTTGTATATCCTAACCTAAAGCAACCTAACATCTGGGATGTAATATTTTACAACATTCCTGGCGTGTCGTCGCCTAGTTTGGATGGGGTCATTATATACATCTATAACGCTGTATATCCTAACCTAAGGCAACCTAACATCTCGGATGTAATATTTTACAACATTCCTGGCATGTCGGTCCCTACATCTCGGTGGGAACATACTATACGTCTATAATGTTGTATATCCTAACCTAAGGGAACCTAACATCTCGAGTGTAAACCTTTACAACATTCCTGACGCGTCGGGCCCTATTTTTCGGTGGGAACATTATATACGGCTATAACGTTATATATCCTAGCCTAAGGCAACCTAACATGTCGAATGTAATATTTTACAACATTCCTGTCGTGTCGTCGCCTGCTTCTCGATGGGGATATTATATACGTCTATAACGTTGTATATCCTAACATAACGCAACCTAACATTTGGGATGTAATATTTTACAGCATTCCTTGCATGTCAGTGCCTACGTCTCGGTGGGAACATTATATACGTCTACAACGATATATATCGTAACCTAAGGCAACCTAACACCTCGGATGTAATAGTTGACAACATTCCTGGCGTGTAGGCCCGTACTTCTCGGTGGGAACATTGTATACGTCTATAACGTTATATATCCTAGCCTAAGGCGACCTATCATATCGAATGTAATATTTTACATCATTCCTGGCGTGTCGTCGCCTGCTTCTCGATGGGAACATTATATACGTCTATAACATTGTGTATCCTAACCTAACGCAACCTAACATTTGGGATGTAATATTCCTGGCGTGTCGTCGCCTACTTCTGGATGGGGACATTATATACGTCTATAACGTTATATATCCTAACCTAAGGCAACCTAACATCTCGGATGTAATAGTTGGCAAAATTCCTGGCGTGTCCGCCCGTACTTCTCGGTGGGAACATTATATACGTCTATAACGTTGTATATCGTAGCCTAAGACCAGCTAACATGTCGAATGTAATATTTTACAACATTCCTGTCGCGTCGGCCCCTATTTTTCGGTGGGAACATTATATACGTCTATAACGTTATATATCCTAGTCTAAGGCAACCTAACATGTCGACTGTAATATTTTACAACATTCCTGGCGTGTCGTCGCCTGCTTCTCGATGGGGACATAATATACATCTATAACATTGTATATCCTAACCTAAGGCAACCTAACATCTCGGATGTAATATTTTACAACATTCTGGCGTGTCGTCGCCGGCTTCTCGATGGGGAGATTATATACGTCTATAACGTTGTATATCCTAACCTAACGCAACCTAACATTTGGGATGTAATATTTTACAACACTCCTTGCATGTCGGTGCCTACGTCTCGGTGGGAACATTATATACGTCTATAACGATATATATCCTAACCCAAGGCAACCTAACACCTCGGATGTAATAGGTGACCACATTCCTGGCATGTAGGCCCGTACTTCTCGGAGGGAACATTGTATACGCCTATAACGTTATATATCCTAGCCTAAGGCGACCTAACATGTCGAATGTAATATTTTACATCATTCCTGGCGTGTCGTCTCCTGCTTCTCGATGGGAACATTATATACGCCTATAACGTTATATATCATAACCTAAGGCAACCGAACATCTGGGATGTAATATTTTACAACATTCCTGGCATATCGGTCCCTACTTCTCGGTGGAAACATTGTATACGTCTATAACGATATATATCCTAGCCTAAGGCAACCTAACATCTCGCATGTAATATTTTACAACATTCCTGGCGTGTCGTCGCCTACTTCTCGATGGGGACATTATATACGTCGATAACGTTATATATCCTAGCCTAAGGCAACCTAACATGTCGAATGTAATATTTTACAACATTCCTGGCGTGTCGTCGCCTACTTCTCGATGGGGACATTATATACATCTATAACATTGTATATCCTAACCCAAGGCAACCTAACATCTCGGATGGAATATTTTACAACATTCCTGGCATATCGGTCCCTACTTCTCTGTGGAAACATTGCATACGTCTATAACGTTATATATCCTAACCTAAGGCAACCTAACATCTCGGATGTAATATTTTACAACATTCTGGCGTGTCGTCGCCTGCTTCTCGATGGGAACATTATATACATCTATAACATTGTATATCCTAACCCAAGGCAACCTAACATCTCGGATGGAATATTTTACAACATTCCTGGCGTGTCGTTGCCTGCTTCTCGATGGGGACATTATATACGTCTATAACGTTGTATATCCTAACCTACCGCAACCAAACATCTCGGATGTAATATTTTACAACATTCCTGGCATGTCGGTCCCTACTTCTCGGTGGGAATATTATATACGTCTATAATGTTATATATCATAACCTAAGGCAACCTAACATCTCGGATGTAATATTTTACAACATTCCTGGCATATCGGTCCCTACTTCTCGGTGGAAACATTGTATACGTCTATAACGATATATATCCTAGCCTAAGGCAACCTAACATCTCGGATGTAATATTTTACAACATTCCTGGCGCGTCGGCTCCTATTTTTCGGTGGGAACATTATATACGTCTATAACGTTATATATCCTAACCTAAGGGACCCTAACATGTCGTATGTAATATTTTACAACATTCCTGGCGTGTCGTAGTCTGCTTCTCGATGGGGACATTATATACGTCTATAACGTTGTATATCCTAACCTAAAGCAACCTAACATCTGGGATGTAATATTTTACAACATTCCTGGCGTGTCGTCGCCTAGTTTGGATGGGGTCATTATATACATCTATAACGCTGTATATCCTAACCTAAGGCAACCTAACATCTCGGATGTAATATTTTACAACATTCCTGGCATGTCGGTCCCTACATCTCGGTGGGAACATACTATACGTCTATAACGTTGTATATCCTAACCTAAGGGAACCTAACATCTCGGGTGTAAACTTTTACAACATTCCTGACGCGTCGGGCCCTATTTTTCAGTGGGAACATTATATACGGCTATAACGTTATATATGCTAGCCTAAGGCAACCTATCATGTCGAATGTAATATTTTACAACATTCCTGTCGTGTCGTCGCCTGCTTCTCGATGGGGAGATTATATACGTCTATAACGTTGTATATCCTAACCTAACGCAACCTAACATTTGGGATGTAATATTTTACAACATTCCTTGCATGTCGGTGCCTACGTCTCGGTGGGAACATTATATACGTCTATAACGATATATATCCTAACCTAAGGCAACCTAACACCTCGGATGTAATAGTTGACAACATTCCTGGCGTGTAGGCCCGTACTTCTCGGTGGGAACATTGTATACGTCTATAACGATATATATCCTAGCCTAAGGCGACCTAACATGTCGAATGTAATATTTTACATCATTCCTGGCGTGTCGTCGCCTGCTTCTCGATGGGAACATTATATACGTCTATAACGTTATATATCATAACCTAAGGCAACCGAACATCTGGGATGTAATATTCCTGGCGTGTCGTCGCCTACTTCTGGATGGGGAGATTATATACGTCTATAACGTTATATATCATAACCTAAGGCAATCTAACATCTGGGATGTAATACTTTACAACATTCCTGGAGTGTCGTCGCCTACTTCTGGCTAGGGTCATAATATACATCTATAACGTTGTATATCCTAACCTAAGGCAACCTAACATCTCGAATGTAATATTTTATAACATTCCTGGCGTGTCGCCGCCTGCTTCTCGATGGGGATATTATATACGTCTATAACGTTGTATATCCTAACCTAACGCAACCTAACATCTCGGATGTAATATTTTACAACATTCCTGGCATGTCGGTTCCTAGGTCTCGGTGGGAACATACTATACGTCTATAACGTTGTATATCCTAACCTAAGGGAACCTAACATCTCGGGAGTAATATTTTACAACATTCCTGACGCGTCGGCCCCTATTTTTCGGTGGGAACATTATATACGTCTATAAAGTTATATATCCTAGCCTAAGGCAACCTAACATGTTGAATGTAATACTTTACAACATTCCTGGCCTGTCGTCGCCAACTTCTCGATGGGGACATTATATACATCTATAACATTGTATATCCTAACCTAATGCAACCTAACATCTCGGATATATTATTTTACAACATTCTGGCGTTTCGTCGCCTGCTTCTCGATGGGGAGATTATATACTTCTATAACGTTGTATATCCTAAACTAACGCAACCTAACATTTGGGATGTATTATTTTACAACATTCCTTGCATGTCGGTGCCTACGTCTCGGTGGGAACATTATATACGTCTATAACAATATATATTCTAACCTAAGGCAACCTAACACCTCGGATGTTATAGTTGACAACATTCCTGGCGTGTAGGTCCGTACTTCTCGGTGGGAACATTGTATACGTCTATAACGTTATATATCCTAGCCTAAGGCGACCTAACATATCGAATGTAATATTTTACATCATTCCTGGCGTGTCGTCGCCTGCTTCTCGATGGGGATATTATATACGTCTATAACGTTGTATATCCTAACCTAACGCAACCTAACATCTCGGATGTAATATTTTACAACATTCCTGGCATGTCGGTCCCTACGTCTCGGTGGGAACATACTATACGTCTATAACGTTGTATATCCTATCCTAAGGGAACATAACATCTCGGGTGCAATATTTTACAACATTCCTGACGCGTCGGCCCCTATTTTTCGGTGGGAACATTATATACGTCTATAACGTTATATATCCTAGCCTAAGGCGACCTAACATGTCGAATGTAATATTTTACAACATTCCTGGCGTGTCGTCTACTGCTTCTCGATGGGGACATTATATACGTCTATAATGTTGTATATCTTAACCTAACGCAACTTAACATCTGGGATGTAATATTTTACAGCATTCGTGGTGTGTCGTCGCCTACTTCTGGATGGGGTCATTATATACATCTATAACGTTGTATATCCTACCCTAAGGGAACCTAACACCTCGGGTGTAATATTTTACAACATTCCCGACGCGTCGGCCCCTATTTTTCGGTGAGAACATTATATACATTTATAACGGTATATATCATAGCCTAAGGCAACCTAACATCTCGGATGTAATAGTTGACAACATTCCTGGCGTGTCCGCCCGTACTTCTCGGTGGGAACATTATATACGTCTATAACGTGATATATCCTAGCCTAAGGCTACATAACATGTCGAATGTAATATTTTACAACATTCCTGGCGTGTCGTCGCCTGCTTCTCGATGGGGACATTATATACGTCTATAACGTTGTATATCCTAACCTAAAGCAACCTAACATCTGGGATGTAATATTTTACAAGATTCCTGGCATGTCGGTCCCCAAGTCTCGGTAGGGACATTATATACGTCTATAACGATATATATCCAAACCTAAGGGAACCTAACATCTCGGATGTAATATTTTACAACATTCCTGGCATGTCGGTCCCTACTTCTCGGTGGGAATATTATATACGTCTATAACGTTATATATCATAACCTAAGGCAACCTAACATCTCGGATGTAATATTTTACAACATTCCTGGCATGTCGGTGCCTACGTCTCGGTGGGAACATTGTATACGTCTATAACGATATATATCCTAGTCTAAGGCAACCTAATATGTCAAATGTAATATTTTACAACATTCCTGGCGTGTCGTCGCCTACTTCTCGATGGGGACATTATATAAATCTATAACCTTGTATATCCTAACCTAAAGCAGCCTAACATCTCGGATGTAATATTTCACAACATTCCTGGCATGTCGGTCCCTACTTCTCGGTGGAAACATTGTATACGTCTATAACGATATAAATGCTAACCTAAGGCAAACTAACATCTCGGATGTAATAGTTGACAACATTCCAGGCGTGTCAGCCCGTAGTTCTCGGTGAGAACATTCTATACGTCTATAACGTTGTATATCCTAGCCTAAGGCGACCTAATATATCGAATGTAATATTTTACATCATTCCTGGCGTCTCATCGCCTGCTTCTCAATGGGAACATTATATACGTCTATAACGTTGTATATCCTAACCTAACGCAACCTAACATCTGGGATGTAATATTCCTGGCGTGTCGTCGCCTACTTCTGGATAGGGACATTATATACGTCTATAACGTTATATATCCTAACCTAAGGGAACCTAACATCTCGGGTGTAATATTTGAAAACATTCCCTGCGTGTTAGCCCGTACTTCTCGGTGGGAACATCATATACGTCTATAGCGATATATATCATAGCCTAAGGCAACCTAACATCGCGGATGTAATATTTTACAACATTCCTGGCGCGTCGGCTCCTATTTTTCGGTGGGAACATTATATACGTCTATAACGTTATATATCCTAACCTAAGGGAATCTAACATCTCGGGTGTAATATTTTACAACATTCATGACACGTCGTCGCCTGCTTCTCGATGGGGACATTATATAAGTCTATAACGTTGTATATCCTAACCTAGCGCAACCTAACATCTGGGATGTAATATTCCTGTCTTGTCGTCGCCTACTTCTGGATGGGGACATTGTATACGTCTATAACGATATATATCCTAGTGTAAGGCAACCTAATATGTCAAATGTAATATTTTACAACATTCCTGGCGTGTCGTCGCCTACTTCTCGATGGGGACATTATATAAATCTATAACCTTGTATATCCTAACCTAAAGCAGCCTAACATCTCGGATGTAATATTTCACAACATTCCTGGCATGTCGGTCCCTACTTCTCGGTGGAAACATTGTATACGTCTATAACGATATATATGCTAACCTGAGGCAAACTAACATCTCGGATGTAATAGTTGACAACATTCCAGTCGTGTCAGCCCGTACTTCTCGGTGGGAACATTATATACGTCTATAACGCTATATATCCTAGCCTAAGGCGACCTAACATGTCGAATGTAATATTTTACAACATTCCTGGCCTGTCGTCTCCTGCTCCTCGATGGGGACATTATATACGTCTATAACGTTGTATATCCTAACCTAAAGCAACCTAACATCTCGGATGTAATAGTTGACAACATTCCTGGCGTGTAGGCCCGTACTTCTCGGTGGGAACATTCTATACGTCTATAACGTTGTATATCCTAGCCTAAGGCGACCTAATATATCGAATGTAATATTTTACATCATTCCTGGCATCTCATCGCCTGCTTCTCAATGGGAACATTATATACGTCTATAACGTTGTATATCCTAACCTATCGCAACCTAACATCTGGGATGTAATATTCCTGGCGTGTCGTCGCCTACTTCTGGATAGGGACATTATATACGTCTATAACGTTATATATCCTAACCTAAGGGAACCTAACATCTCGGGTGTAATATTTGAAAACATTCCCGGCGTGTTAGCCCGTACTTCTCGGTGGGAACATCATATACGTCTATAGCGATATATATCATAGCCTAAGGCAACCTAACATCTCGGATGTAATATTTTACAACATTCCTGGCATGTCGGTGCCTACGTCTCGGTGGGAACATTATATACGTCTATAACGATAGATATCCTAACCTAAGGCAACCTAACACCTCGGATGTAATAGTTCACAACATTCCTGGCGTGTAGGCCCGTACTTCCCGGTGGTAACATTACATACGTCTATAACGTTATATATCCTAGCCTAAGGCCACCTAAGATGTCAAATGTAATATTTTACAACATTCCTGACGCGTCGGCCCCTATTTTTCGGTGGGAACATTATATACGTCTATAACGTTATATATCCTAGTCTAAGGCAACCTAACATGTCGAATGTAATATTTTACAACATTCCTGGCGTGTCGTCGCCTACTTCTCGATGGGGACATTATATACGTCTATAACGTTGTATATCCTAACCTAACGCAACCTAACATCTCGTATGTAATATTTTACAACATTCCTGGCATGTCGGTCCCTACATCTCGGCGGGAACACACTATACGTCTGTAACGTTGTATATCCTAACCTAACGCAACCTAACATTTGGGATGCAATATTTTACAACATTCCTGGCATGTCGGTGCCTACGTCTCGGTGGGAACATTATATACGTCTATAACGATATATGTCCCAACCTAAGGCAACCTAACACCTCGGATGTAATAGTTGACAACATTCCTGGCGTCTAGGCCCGTACTTCTCGGTGGGAACATTGTATACGTCTATAACGTTATATATCCTAGCCTAAGGCCACATAACATGTCGAATGTAATATTTTACAACATTCCTGGCGTGTCGTCGCCTGCTTCTCGATGGGGACATTATATACGTCTATAACGTTGTGTATCCTAACCTAACGCAACCTAACATCTGGGATGTAATATTCTTGGCGTGTCGTCGCCTACTTCTGCATGGGGAGATTATATACGTCTATAACGTTATATATCCTAACCTAAGGCAACCTAACATCTCGGATGTAATAGTTGACAACATTCCTGGCGTGTCCTCCCGTACTTCTCGGTGGGAACATTATATACGTCTATAACGTTATATATCCTAGCCTAAGGCCACATAACATGTCGAATGTAATATTTTACAACATTCCTGGCGTGTCGTCGCCTGCTTCTCGATGGGGACATTATATACGTCTATAACGTTGTATATCCTAACCTAACGCAACCTAACATTTGGGATGTAATATTTTACAACATTCCTGGCATGTCGGTCTCTACATCTCGGTGGGAACATACTATACGTCTATAAAGTTGTATATCCTAACCTAAGGGAACCTAACATCTCGGGTGTAATATTTTACAACATTCCTGACTCGTCGGCCCCTATTTCTCGGTGGGAACATTATATACGTCTATAACGTTATATATCCTAGCCTAAGGCGACCTAGCATGTCGGATGTAATAGTTGATAACATTCCTGGCGTGTCGGCCCGTACTTCTCGGTGGTAACATTACATACGTCTATAACGTTATATATCCTAGCCTAAGTCAACCTAACATGTCGAATGTAATATTTTACAACATTCCTGGCGTGTCGTCGCCTGCTTCTCGATGGCGACATTATATACGTCTATAACGTTGTATATCCTAACCTAACGCAACCTAACATCTGGGATGTAATATTTTACAACATTCCTGGCGTGTCGTCCCCTGCTTCTCGATGGGGACATTATATACGTCTATAACGTTGTATATCCTAACCTAACGCAACCTAACATCTCGGATGTAATATTTTACAACATTCCTGGCATGTCGGTCCCTACATCTCGGTGGGAACATACTATACGTCTATAACGTTGTATATCCTAACCTAAGGGAACCTAACATCTCGGGTGTAATATTTTACAACATTGCTGACACGTCGGCCCCTATTTTTCGGTGGGAACATTATATACGTCTATAACGTTATATATCCTAGCCTAAGGCAACCTAAGATTTCGAATGTAATATTTTACAACATTCCTGGCGTGTCGTCGCCTACTTCACGATGGGGACATTATATACATCTATAACATTGTATATCCTAACCTAAGGCAACCTAACATCTCGGATGTAATATTTTACAACATTCTGGCGTGTCGTCGCCTGCTTCTCGATGGGGAGATTATATACGTCTATAACGTTGTATATCCTAACCTAACGCAACCTAACATTTGGGATGCAATATTTTACAACATTCCTGGCATGTCGGTGCCTACGTCTCGGTGGGAACATTATATACGTCTATAACGATATATGTCCCAACCTAAGGCAACCTAACACCTCGGATGTAATAGTTGACAACATTCCTGGCGTCTAGGCCCGTACTTCTCGGTGGGAACATTGTATACGTCTATAACGTTATATATCCTAGCCTAAGGCGACCTAACATGTCGAATGTAATATTTTACATCATTCCTGGCGTGTCGTCGCCAGCTTCTCGATGGGAACATTATATACGTCTATAACGTTGTGTATCCTAACCTAACGCAACCTAACATCTGGGATGTAATTTTCCTGGTGTGTCGTCGCCTACTTCTGGATGGGGAGATTATATACGTCTATAACGTTATATATCCTAACCTAAGGCATCCTAACATCTCGGATGTAATAGTTGACAACATTTCTGGCGTGTCCGCCCGTACTTCTCGGTGGGAACATTATATACGTCTATAACGATATATATCCAAACCGAAGGGAACCTAACATCTCGGATGTAATATTTTACAACATTCCTGGCGTGTCGTCGCCTGCTTCTCGATGGCGACATTATATACGTCTATAACGTTGTATACCCTAACCTAACGCAACCTAACATCTCGGATGTAATATTTTACAACATTCCTGGCATGTCGGTCTCTACATCTCGGTGGGAACATACTATACGTCTATAAAGTTGTATATCCTAACCTAAGGGAACCTAACATCTCGGGTGTAATATTTTACAACATTCCTGACTCGTCGGCCCCTATTTTTAGGTGGGAACATTATATACGTCTATAACGCTATATATCCTAGCCTAAGGCAACCTAAGATGTCGAATGTAATATTTTACAACATTCTGGCGTGTCGTCGCCTGCTTCTCGATGGGAACATTATATACGTCTATAACGTTGTGTATCCTAACCTAACGCAACCTAACATCTGGGATGTAATATTCCTGGCGTGTCGTCGCCTACTTCTGGATGGGGAGATTATATACGTCTATAACGTTATATATCCTAACCTAAGGCAACCTAACATCTCGGATGTAATAGTTGACAACATTCCTGGCGTGTCCGCCCGTACTTCTCGGTGGGAACATTATATACGTCTATAACGTTATATATCCTAGCCTAAGGCCACATAACATGTCGAATGTAATATTTTACAACATTCCTGGCGTGTCGTCGCCTGCTTCTCGACGGGGACATTATATACGTCTTTAACGTTGTATATCCTAACCTAAAGCAACCTAACATCTGGGATGTAATATTTTACAAGATTCCTGGCATGTCGGTCCCCAAGTCTCGGTAGGAACATTATATACGTCTATAACGATATATATCCAATCCGAAGGGAACCTAACATCTCGGATGTAATATTTTACAACATTCCTGGCGTGTCGTCGCCTGCTTCTCGGTGGGGACATTATATACGTCTATAACGTTGTATATCCTAACCTAACGCAACCTAACATCTCGGGTGTAATATTTGAAAACATTCCCGGCGTGTTAGCCCGTACTTCTCGGTGGGAACATCATATACGTCTATAGCGATATATATCATAGCCTAAGGCAACCTAACATCTCGGATGTAATATTTTACAACATTCCTGGCATATCGGTCCCTACTTCTCGGTGGAAACATTGTGTACGTCTATAACGATATATATCCTAACCTAAGGCAACCTAACACCTCGGATGTAATAGGTGACAACATTCCTGGCGTGCAGGCCCGTACTTCTCGGTGGGAACATTGTATACGTCTATAACGATATATATCCTAGCCTAAGGCGACCTAACATGTCGAATGTAATATTTTACATTATTCCTGGCGTGCCGTCGCCTGCTTCTCGATGGGAACATTACATGCGTCTATAACGTTATATACCATAACCTAAGGGAACCTAACATCTCGGATGTAATATTTTAAAACGTTCCTGGCATGTCGGTCCCTACTTCTCGGTGGGAATATTATATACGTCTATAACGTTATATATCATAACCTAAGGCAACCTAACATCTCGGATGTAATATTTTACAACATTCCTGGCATATCGGTCCCTACTTCTCGGTGGAAACATTGTGTACGTCTATAACGATATATATCCTAGCCTAAGGCAACCTAACATCTCGGATGTAATATTTTACAACATTCCTTGCATATCGGTCCCTACTTCTCGGAGGAAACATTGTATACGTCTATAACGATATATATCCTAGCCTAAGGCAACCTAACATCTCGGATGTAATATTTTACAACATTCCTGGTGTGTCGTCGCCTACTTCTCGATGGGGAGATTATAAACGTCTATAACGTTGTATATCCTAACCTAACGCAACCTAACATTTGGGATGTAATATTTTACAACATTCCTTGCATGTCGGTGCCTACGTCTCGGTAGGAACATTATATACGTCTATAACGATATATATCCTGACCCAAGGCAACCTAGCACCTCGGATGTAATAGTTGACAACATTCCTGGCGTGTAGGCCCGTACTTCTCGATGGGAACATTGTATACGTCTATAACGTTATATATCCTAGCCTAAGGCAACCTAACGTATCGAATGTAATATTTTACATCATTCCTGGCGTGTCGTCGCCTGCTTCTCGATGGGATCATTATATACGTCTATAACGTTGTGTATCCTAACCTAACGCAACCTAACATCTGGGATGTAATATTCCTGGCGTGTCGTCGCCTACTTCTGGATGGGGACATTATATACGTCTATAACGTTATATATCCTAACCTAAGGCAACCTAACATCTCGGATGTAATAGTTGGCAAAATTCCTGGCGTGTCCGCCCGTACATCTCGGTGGGAACATTATATACGTCTATAACGTTGTATATCCTAGCCTAAGGCCAGCTAACATGTCGAATGTAATATTTTACAACATTCCTGACGCGTCGGCCCCTATTTTTCGGTGGGAACATTATATACGTCTATAACGTTATATATCCTAGTCTAAGGCAACCTAACATGTCGACTGTAATATTTTACAACATTCCTGGCGTGTCGTCGCCTGCTTCTCGATGGGGACATAATATACATCTATTACATTGTATATCCTAACCTAAGGCAACCTAACATCTCGGATGTAATATTTTACAACATTCTGGCGTGTCGTCGCCGGCTTCTCGATGGGGAGATTATATACGTCTATAACGTTGTATATCCTAACCTAACGCAACCTAACATTTGGGATGTAATATTTTACAACACTCCTTGCATGTCGGTGCCTACGTCTCGGTGGGAACATTATATACGTCTATAACGATATATATCATAACCCAAGGCAACCGAACACCTCGGATGTAATAGGTGACCACATTCCTGGCATGTAGGCCCGTACTTCTCGGTGGGAACATTGTATACGCCTATAACGTTATATATCCTAGCCTAAGGCGACCTAACATGTCGAATGTAATATTTTACATCATTCCTGGCGTGTCGTCGCCTGCTTCTCGATGGGAACATTATATACGTCTATAACGTTATATATCATAACCTAAGGCAACCGAACATCTGGGATGTAATATTTTACAACATTCCTGGCATATCGGTCCCTACTTCTCGGTGGAAACATTGCATACGCCTATAACGATATATATCCTAGCCTAAGGCAACCTAACATGTCGAATGTAATATTTTACATCATTCCTGGCGTGTCATTGCCTGCTTCTCGATGGGAACATTATATACGTCTATAACGTTGTGTATCCTAACCTAACGCAACCTAACATCTGGGATGTAATATTCCTGGCGTGTCGTCGCCTACTTCTGGATGGGGAGATTATATACGTCTATAACGTTATATATCCTAACCTAAGGCAACCTAACATCTCGGATGTAATAGTTGACAACATTCCTGGCGTGTCCGCCCGTACTTCTCGGTGGGAACATTATATACGTCTATAACGTGATATATCCTAGCCTAAGGCTACATAACATGTCGAATGTCATATTTTACAACATTCCTGGCGTGTCGTCGCCTGCTGCTCGATGGGGACATTATATACGTCTATAACGTTGTATATCCTAACCTAAAGCAACCTAACATCTGGGATGTAATATTTTACAAGATTCCTGACATGTCGGTCCCCAAGTCTCGGTAGGAACATTATATACGTCTATAACGATATATATCCAAACCTAAGGGAACCTAACATCTCGGATGTAATATTTTACAACATTCCTGGCATGTCGGTCCCTACTTCTCGGTGGGAATATTATATACGTCTATAACGTTATATATCATAACCTAAGGCAACCTAACATCTCGGATGTAATATTTTACAACATTCCTGGCATATGGGTCCCTACTTCTCGGTGGAAACATTGTATACGTCTATAACGATATATATCCTAGCCTAAGGCAACCTAACATCTCGGATGTAATATTTTACAACATTCCTGGCGTGTCGTAGCCTGCTTCTCGATGGGGACATTATATACGTCTATAACGTTGTATATCCTATCCTAAGGGAACCTAACATCTCGAGTGTAAACTTTTACAACATTCCTGACGCGTCGGGCCCTATTTTTCGGTGGGAACATTATATACGGCTATAACGTTATATATCCTAGCCTAAGGCAACCTAACATGTCGAATGTAATATTTTACAACATTCCTGTCGTGTCGTCGCCTGCTTCTCGATGGGGAGATTATATACGTCTATAACGTTGTATATCCTAACCTAACGCAACCTAACATTTGGGATGTAATATTTTACAACATTCCTTGCATGTCGGTGCCTACGTCTCGGTGGGAACATTATATACGTCTATAACGAGATATATCCTAACCTAAGGCAACCTAACACCTCGGATGTAATAGTTGACAACATTCCTGGCGTGCAGGCCCGTACTTCTCGGTGGGAACATTGTATACGTCTATAACGATATATATCCTAGCCTAAGGCGACCTAACATGTCGAATGTAATATTTTACATCATTCCTGGCGTGTCGTCGCCTGCTTCTCGATGGGAACATTACATGCGTCTATAACGTTATATACCATAACCTATGGGAACCTAACATCTCGGATGTAATATTTTAAAACATTCCTGGCATGTCGGTCCCTACTTCTCGGTGGGAATATTATATACGTCTATAACGTTGTATATCATAACCTAAGGCAACCTAACATCTCGGATGTAATATTTTACAACATTCCTGGCATATCGGCCCCTACTTCTCGGTGGAAACATTGTGTACGTCTATAACGATATATATCCTAGCCTAAGGCAATCTAACATCTCGGATGTAATATTTTACAACATTCCTTGCATATCGGTCCCTACTTCTCGGAGGAAACATTGTATACGTCTATAACGATATATATACTAGCCTAAGGCAACCTAACATCTCGGATGTAATATTTTACAACATTCCTGGCGTGTCGTCGCCTACTTCTCGATGGGGACATTATATACATCTATAACATTGTATATCCTAACCTAAGGCAACCTAACATCTCGGATGTAATAGTTGGCAAAATTCCTGGCGTGTCCGCCCGTACTTCTCGGTGGGAACATTATATACGTCTATAACGTTGTATATCCTAGCCTAAGACCAGCTAACATGTCGAATGTAATATTTTACAACCTTCCTGTCGCGTCGGCCCCTATTTTTCGGTGGGAACATTATATACGTCTATAACGTTATATATCCTAGTCTAAGGCAACCTAACATGTCGACTGTAATATTTTACAACATTCCTGGCGTGTCGTCGACTGCTTCTCGATGGGGACATAATATACATCTATAACATTGTATATCCTAACCTAAGGCAACCTAACATCTCGGATGTAATATTTTACAACATTCTGGCGTGTCGTCGCCGGCTTCTCGATGGGGAGATTATATACGTCTATAACGTTGTATATTATAACCTAACGCAACCTAACATTTGGGATGTAACATTTTACAACACTCCTTGCATGTCGGTGCCTACGTCTCGGTGGGAACATTATATACGTCTATAACGATATATATCCAAACCTAAGGCAACCTAACACCTCGGATGTAATAGGTGACCACATTCCTGGCATGTAGGCCCGTACTTCTCGGTGGGAACATTGTATACGCCTATAACGTTATATATCCTAGCCTAAAGCGACCTAACATGTCGAACGTAATATTTTACATCATTCCTGGCGTGTCGTCTCCTGCTTCTCGATGGGAACATTATATACGTCTATAACGTTATATATCATAACCTAAGGCAACCGAACATCTGGGATGTAATATTTTACAACATTCCTGGCATATCGGTCCCTACTTCTCGGTGGAAACATTGTATACGTCTATAACGATATATATCCTAGCCTAAGGCAACCTAACATCTCGCATGTAATATTTTACAACATTCCTGGCGTGTCGTCGCCTACTTCTCGATGGGGACATTATATACGTCGATAACGTTATATATCCTAGCCTAAGGCAACCTAACATCTCGGATGTAATAGTTGACAACATTCCTGGCGTGTCGTCGCCTGCTTCTAGATGGGGACATTATATACGTCTATAACGTTGTATATCCTATCCTAAGGGAACCTAACATCTCGAGTGTAAACTTTTACAACATTCCTGACGCGTCGGGCCCTATTTTTCGGTGGGAACATTATATACGTCTATAACGATATATATCCTAACCTAAGGCAACCTAACACCTCGGATGTAATAGTTGACAACATTCCTGGCGTGCAGGCCCGTACTTCTCGGTGGGAACATTGTATACGTCTATAGCGATATATATCCTAGCCTAAGGCGACCTAACATGTCGAATGTAATATTTTACATCATTCCTGGCGTGTCGTCGCCTGCTTCTCGATGGGAACATTACATGCGTCTATAACGTTATATACCATAACCTAAGGGAACATAACATCTCGGATGTAATATTTTAAAACATTCCTGGCATGTCGGTCCCTACTTCTCGGTGGGAATATTATATACGTCTATAACGTTATATATCATAACCTAAGGCAACCTAACATCTCGGATGTAATATTTTACAACATTCCTGGCATATCGGTCCCTACTTCTCGGTGGAAACATTGTGTACGTCTATAACGATATATATCCTAACCTAAGGCAACCTAACACCTCGGATGTAATAGGTGACAACATTCCTGGCGTGCAGGCCCGTACTTCTCGGTGGGAACATTGTATACGTCTATAACGATATATATCCTAGCCTAAGGCGACCTAACATGTCGAATGTAATATTTTACATTATTCCTGGCGTGCCGTCGCCTGCTTCTCGATGGGAACATTACATGCGTCTATAACGTTATATACCATAACCTAAGGGAACCTAACATCTCGGATGTAATATTTTAAAACATTCCTGGCATGTCGGTCCCTACTTCTCGGTGGGAATATTATATACGTCTATAACGTTATATATCATAACCTAAGGCAACCTAACATCTCGGATGTAATATTTTACAACATTCCTGGCATATCGGTCCCTACTTCTCGGTGGAAACATTGTGTACGTCTATAACGATATATATCCTAGCCTAGGGCAACCTAACATCTCGGATGTAATATTTTACAACATTCCTTGCATATCGGTCCCTACTTCTCGGAGGAAACATTGTATACGTCTATAACGATATATATCCTAGCCTAAGGCAACCTAACATCTCGGATGTAATATTTTACAACATTCCTGGTGTGTCGTCGCCTACTTCTCGATGGGGACATTATATACATCTATAACATTGTATATCCTAACCTAAGGCAACCTAACATCTCGGATGTAATATTTTACAACATTCTGGCGTGTCGTCGCCGGCTTCTCGATGGGGAGATTATAAACGTCTATAACGTTGTATATCCTAACCTAACGCAACCTAACATTTGGGATGTAATATTTTACAACATTCCTTGCATGTCGGTGCCTACGTCTCGGTAGGAACATTATATACGTCTATAACGATATATATCCTGACCCAAGGCAACCTAGCACCTCGGATGTAATAGTTGACAACATTCCTGGCGTGTAGGCCCGTACTTCTCGATGGGAACATTGTATACGTCTATAACGTTATATATCCTAGCCTAAGGCAACCTAACGTATCGAATGTAATATTTTACATCATTCCTGGCGTGTCGTCGCCTGCTTCTCGATGGGATCATTATATACGTCTATAACGTTGTGTATCCTAACCTAACGCAACCTAACATCTGGGATGTAATATCCCTGGCGTGTCGTCGCCTACTTCTGGATGGGGACATTATATACGTCTATAACGTTATATATCCTAACCTAAGGCAACCTAACATCTCGGATGTAATAGTTGGCAAAATTCCTGGCGTGTCCGCCCGTACATCTCGGTGGGAACATTATATACGTCTATAACGTTGTATATCCTAGCCTAAGGCCAGCTAACATGTCGAATGTAATATTTTACAACATTCCTGACGCGTCGGCCCCTATTTTTCGGTGGGAACATTATATACGTCTATAACGTTATATATCCTAGTCTAAGGCAACCTAACATGTCGACTGTAATATTTTACAACATTCCTGGCGTGTCGTCGCCTGCTTCTCGATGGGGACATAATATACATCTATTACATTGTATATCCTAACCTAAGGCAACCTAACATCTCGGATGTAATATTTTACAACATTCTGGCGTGTCGTCGCCGGCTTCTCGATGGGGAGATTATATACGTCTATAACGTTGTATATCCTAACCTAACGCAACCTAACACTTGGGATGTAATATTTTACAACACTCCTTGCATGTCGGTGCCTACGTCTCGGTGGGAACATTATATACGTCTATAACGATATATATCATAACCCAAGGCAACCTAACACCTCGGATGTAATAGGTGACCACATTCCTGGCATGTAGGCCCGTACTTCTCGGTGGGAACATTGTATACGCCTATAACGTTATATATCCTAGCCTAAGGCGACCTAACATGTCGAATGTAATATTTTACATCATTCCTGGCGTGTCGTCGCCTGCTTCTCGATGGGAACATTATATACGTCTATAACGTTATATATCATAACCTAAGGCAACCGAACATCTGGGATGTAATATTTTACAACATTCCTGGCATATCGGTCCCTACTTCTCGGTGGAAACATTGCATACGCCTATAACGATATATATCCTAGCCTAAGGCAACCTAACATGTCGAATGTAATATTTTACATCATTCCTGGCGTGTCATTGCCTGCTTCTCGATGGGAACATTATATACGTCTATAACGTTGTGTATCCTAACCTAACGCAACCTAACATCTGGGATGTAATATTCCTGGCGTGTCGTCGCCTACTTCTGGATGGGGAGATTATATACGTCTATAACGTTATATATCCTAACCTAAGGCAACCTAACATCTCGGATGTAATAGTTGACAACATTCCTGGCGTGTCCGCCCGTACTTCTCGGTGGGAACATTATATACGTCTATAACGTGATATATCCTAGCCTAAGGCTACATAACATGTCGAATGTCATATTTTACAACATTCCTGGCGTGTCGTCGCCTGCTTCTCGATGGGGACATTATATACGTCTATAACGTTGTATATCCTAACCTAAAGCAACCTAACATCTGGGATGTAATATTTTACAAGATTCCTGACATGTCGGTCCCCAAGTCTCGGTAGGAACATTATATACGTCTATAACGATATATATCCAAACCTAAGGCAACCTAACACCTCGGATGTAATAGTTGACAACATTCCTGGCGTGTAGGCCCGTACTTCTCGGTGGGAACATTGTATACGTCTATAACGTTGTATATCCTAACCTAACGCAACCTAACATTTGAGATGTAATATTTTACAACATTCCTTGCATGTCGGTCCCTACTCCTCGGCGGAAACATTGTATACGTCTATAACGATATATATCCTAGTCTAAGGCAACCTAATATGTCAAATGTAATATTTTACAACATTCCTGGCGTGTCGTCGCCTACTTCTCGATGGGGACATTATATAAATCTATAACCTTGTATATCCTAACCTAAAGCAGCCTAACATCTCGGATGTAATATTTCACAACATTCCTGGCATGGCGGTCCCTACTTCTCGGTGGAAACATTGTATACGTCTATAACGATATATATGCTAACCTAAGGCAAACTAACATCTCGGATGTAATAGTTGACAACATTCCAGGCGTGTCAGCCCGTACTTATCGGTGGGAACATTGTATACGTCTATAACGTTGTATATCCTAACCTAACGCAACCTAACATTTGGGATGTAATATTTTACAACATTCCTTGCATGTCGGTCCCTACTCCTCGGCGGAAACATTGTATACGTCTATAACGATATATATCCTAGTCTAAGGCAACCTAATATGTCAAATGTAATATTTTACAACATTCCTGGCGTGTCGTCGCCTACTTCTCGATGGGGACATTATATAAATCTATAACCTTGTATATCCTAACCTAAAGCAGCCTAACATCTCGGATGTAATATTTCACAACATTCCTGGCATGTCGGTCCCTACTTCTCGGTGGAAACATTGTATACGTCTATAACGATATATATGCTAACCTAAGGCAAACTAACATCTCGGATGTAATAGTTGACAACATACCAGGCGTGTCAGCCCGTACTTATCGGTGGGAACACTATATATGTCTATAACGCTATATATCCTAGCCTAAGGCGACCTAATATGTCGAATGTAATATTTTACAACATTCCTGGCCTGTCGTCTCCTGCTCCTCGATGGCGACATTATATACGTCTATAACGTTGTATAGCCTAACCTAAAGCAACCTAACATCTCGGATGTAATAGTTGACAACATTCCTGGCGTGTAGGCCCGTACTTCTCGGTGAGAACATTCTATACGTCTATAACGTTGTATATCCTAGCCTAAGGCGAGCTAATATATCGAATGTAATATTTTACATCATTCCTGGCGTCTCATCGCCTGCTTCTCAATGGGAACATTATATACGTCTATAACGTTGTATATCCTAACCTAACGCAACCTAACATCTGGGATGTAATATTCCTGGCGTGTCGTCGCCTACTTCTGGATAGGGACATTATATACGTCTATAACGTTATATATCCTAACCTAAGGGAACCTAACATCTCGGGTGTAATATTTGAAAACATTCCCGGCGTGTTAGCCCGTACTTCTCGGTGGGAACATCATATACGTCTATAGCGATATATATCATAGCCTAAGGCAACCTAACATCTCGGATGTAATATTTTACAACATTCCTGGCATGTCGGTCTCTACGTCTCGGTGGGAACATCCTATACGTCTATAACGTTGCATATTCTAACCTAAGGGAACCTAACATCTCGGGTGTAATATTTTACAACATTCCTGACGCGTCGGGACTATTTCTCGGTGGGAATGTTATATTCGTCTATAATGTTATACATCTTAGCCCAAGGCGCCCTAACATGTCGGATGTAATAGTTGATAACATTCCTGGCGTGTCGGCCCGTACTTCTCGGCGGGGAAATTATATACGTCTATAATGTTGTATATCCTAACCTAAGGCAAACTTACCTCAATACCGTAATATTTTACAACATTCCTGGCGCGTCGGCTCCTACTTTTCGGTGGGAACATTATATACGTCTATAACAGTATATATCCTAACGTAAGGCAACATAACATCTCGGATGTAATATTCTACAACATTCCTGGCGTGTCGGCCCGTACTTCTCGGTGGGAACATTGTATACCTCTATAACGATATATATACCAGCCTAAGGCAACCTAACATGTCGAATGTAATATTTTACAACATTCGTGGTGTGTCGTCGCCTACTTCTGGATGGGGTCATTATATACATCTATAACGTTGTATATCCTAACCTAAGGTAACCTAACACCTCGGGTGTAATATTTTACAACATTCCCGACACGTCGGCCCCTATTTTTCGGTGAGAACATTATATACATTTATAACGGTATATATCCTAGCCTAAGGCAACCTAACATCTCGGATGTAATAGTTGACAACATTCCTGCCGTGTCCGCCCGTACTTCTCGGTGGGAACATTGTATACGTCTATAACGTTGTATGTCCTAACCTAACGCAACCTAACATTTGGCATGTAATATTTTACAACATTCCTGGCATGTCGGTCCCTACTCCTCGGCGGAAACATTGTATACGTCTATAACGATATATATCCTAGTCTAAGGCAACCTAATATGTCAAATGTAATATTTTACAACATTCCTGGCGTGTCGTCGCCTACTTCTCGATGGGGACATTATATAAATCTATAACCTTGTATATCCTAACCTAAAGCAGCCTAACATCTCGGATGTAATATTTCACAACATTCCTGGCATGTCGGTCCCTACTTCTCGGTGGGAACATTATATACGTCTATAACGCTATATATCCTAGCCTAAGGCGACCTAACATGTCGAATGTAATATTTTACAACATTCCTGGCCTGTCGTCTCCTGCTCCTCGATGGGGACATTATATACGTCTATAACGTTGTATATCCTAACCTAAAGCAACCTAACATCTCGGATGTAATAGTTGACAACATTCCCGGCGTGTCGGCCCGTACTTCTCGGTGGGAACATTCTGTACTTCTATAGCCTTGTATATCCTAACCTAAGGGAACCTAACATCTCGGGTGTAATATTTTACAACATTCCTGACGCGTCGGCCCCTGTTTCTCGGTGGGAACATTATATACGTCTATAATGTTATATGTCCTAGCCTAAGGCGACCTGACATGTCCAATGTAATATTTTACACCATTCCTGGCGTGTCCGCCCGTACTTCTCGGTGGGAACATTATATACGTCTATAACGTTATATATCGTAGCCTAAGGCGATCTAACATGTCGAATGTAATATTTTACAACATTCCTGGCGTGTCGTCTCCTGCTTCTCGATGGGGACATAATATACGTCTATAACGTTGTATATCCTAACCCAACGCAACCTAACATCTGGGATGTAATATTTTACAACATTCTGGCGTGTCGTCGCCTGCTGCTCGATGGGGACATTATGTACATCTATAACGTTGTATATCCTAACCTAAGGCAACCTATCATCTCGGATGTAATATCTGACAACATTCCAGGCGTGTCGGTCCCTACATCTCGGTGGGAACATTCTATACGTCTATAACGTCGTATATCCTAACCTAAGGGAACCTAACATCTCGGGTGTAATATTTTACAACATTCCTGACCCGTCGGCCCCTATTTCTCGGTGGGAACATTCTATACGTCTATAACGTTGTATATGCTAATCTAAGGGAACCTAACATCTCGGGTGTAATATTTTACAACATTCCTGACGCGTCGGCCCCTATTTCTCGGTGGGAATATTATATACGTCTATAACGTTATATATCCTAGCCTAAGGCAACCTAACATGTCGAATGTAATATTTTACATCATTCTGGCTTGTCGTCGCCTGCTTCTCGAAGGGGACATTATATACGTCTCTAACGTTGTATATCCTAACCTAACGCAACCTAACATCTGGGATGTTTTATTTTGCAACATTCCTGACGCGTCGGTCCCTACTTGTCGGTGGGAACATTGTATACGTCTATAACGATATATGTCCTAGCCTAAGGCAACCTAACATCTCGGGTGTAATATTTTGCAACATTCCTGACGCGTCGGCCCCTATTTCTCGGTAGGAATATTATATACGTCTATAACGTTATATATCCTAGCCTAAGGCAACCTAACATCTCGGATGTTATATTTTACAACATTCCTGGCGTGTCGTCGCCTGCTTCTCGATGGGGACATGAGATACGTCTATAACGTTGTATATCCTAACCTAAGGGAACCTAACATCTCGGATGTAATATTTTACAACATTCTGGCGTGTCGTCGCCTGCTTCTCGGTGGGAACATTGTATACGTCTATAACTATATATATCCTAGCCTAAGGCAACCTAACATGTCGAATGTAATATTTTACAACATTCCTGCCATGTCGTCTCCTGCATCCCGATGGGGACATTATATACGTCTATAACGTTGAATATCCTAACCTAAAGCAACCTAACATCTGGGATGTAATATTTTACAACATTCCTGGCGCGTCGGCTCCTATTTTTCGGTGGGAACATTATATACGTTTATAACGTTATATATCGTAACCTAAGGGACCCTAACATTTCGGGTGTAATATTTTACAACATTCCTGGCGTGTCGTCGCCTACTTCTCGGTGGGAACATTGTATACGTCTATAACGATATATATTCTAGCCTAAGGCAACCTAACATGTCGAATGTAATATTTTACAACATTCCTGTCGTGTCGTCGCCTGCTTCTCGATGGGGACATTATATACGTCTATAACGTTGTATATTCTAACCTAACGCAACCTAACATCTGGGATGTAATATTTTACAACATTCCTGGCGTGTCGTCGCCTACTTCTGGATGGGGACATTATATACATCTATAGCGTCATATATCCTAACCTAAGGGAACCTAACATCTCGGGTGTAATATTTTACAACATTCCTGTCGTGTCGTCGCCTGCTTCTCGATGGGGACATTCTATACGTCTATAACGTTGTATATCCTAACCTAAGGGAACCTAACATCTCGGGTGTAATATTTTACAACATTCTGGCGTGTCGTCGCCTGCTTCTCGATGGGGACGTTATATACGTCTATAACCTTGTATATACTAACCTAACCCAACCTAACATCTGGGATGTAATATTTTACAACATTCCTGGCATGTCGGTCCCTACTTCTCGGTGGGAGCATACTATATGTCTATAACGTTGTATATCCTAACCTAAGGGAACCTAACATCTCGGATGTAATATTTTAAAACTTTCCTGGCACGTCGGTCCCTGCGTCTCGGTGGGATCATTATATACGTCTATAACGATATATATCCTAACCTAAGGCAACCTAACATCTCAGATGTAATATTTTACAACATTCCTGGCATGTCGGTCACTAGGTCTCGGTGGGAACATTATATACGTCTGTAACGATATATACCCTAACCTAAGGCAACCTAACATCTCGGATTTAATATTTTACAACATTCCTGGCATGTCGGGCCCTACTTCTCGGTGGGAACATTGTATACGTCTATAACGATATATATCCTAGCCTAAGGCAACCTAACATGTCGAATGTAATATTTTACAACATTCCTGTCGTGTCGTCGCCTGCTTCTCGATGGGGACATTCTATACGTCTATAACGTTGTATATCCTAACCTAAGGGAACCTAACATCTCGGGTGTAATATTTTAGAACATTCCTGACGCGTCAGTCCCTATTTCTCGGTGGGAACATTATATACGTCTATAGCATTATATATCCTAGCCTAAGGCAACCTAACTTGTAGAATGTAATATTTTACATCATTCCTGGCGAGTCGTCGCCTACTTCTCGATGGGGACAATATATACATCTATAACGTTGTACATCCTAACCTAAGGCAACCTAACATCTCGGATGTAGTATTTTACAACATTCCTGGCATGTCGGTCCCTACTTCTCGGTGGGAACATTGTGTACGTCTATAACGATATATATCCTAGCCTAAGGCAACCTAACATGTCGAATGTAATATTTTACTACATTCCTGTCGTGTCGTCGCCTGCTTCTCGATGGGGACATTATATACGTCTATAACGTTGTATATTCTAACCTATCGCAACCTAACGTCAGGGATGTAATATATTACAACAGTCCTGGCGTGTCGTCGCCTACTTCTGGATGGGGATATTATATACATCTATAACGTCATATATCCTAACCTAAAGGAACCTAACATCTCGGGTGTAATATTTTACAACATTCCTGGCGTGTCGTTGCCTACTTCTCGATGGGGACATTATATACATCTATAACGTTGTATATCCTAACCTAAGGCAACCTGACATCTCGGATGTAATATTTTACAACATTCTGGCGTGTCATCGCCTGCTTCTCGATGGGGACATTATATACGTCTATAACCTTGTATATACTAACCTAACGCAACCTAACATCTGGGATGTAATATTTTACAATATTCCTGGCATGTCGGTCCCTACGTCACCGTGGGTACATTATATACGTCTATAACGTTGTATATCCTAACCTAGTGCAACCTAACATCTGGGATGTAATATTTTAAAACATTCCTGGCATGTCGGTCCTACGTCTCGGTGGGAAAGTTATATACGTCTATAACGATATATATCCTAACCTAAGGGTACCTTACATCTCGGATGTAATTTTTTACAACATTCCTGGTATGTCGGGCCCTACTTCTCGGTGGGAACATTGTATACGTCTATAACGATATATATCCTAGCCTAAGGCAACCTAACATGAAGGAATGTAATATTTTACAACATTCCTGTCGTGTCGTCGCCTGCTTCTCGATGGGGACATTCTATACGTCTATAACGTTGTATATCCTAACCTAAGGGAACCTAACATCTCGGGTGTAATATTTTAGAACATTCCTGACGCGTCAGTCCCTATTTCTCGGTGGGAACATTATATACGTCTATAACGTTATATATCCTAGCCTAAGGCAACCTAACTTGTAGAATGTAATATTTTACAACATTCCTGGCGTGTCGTCGCCTACTTCTCGATGGGGACAATATATACATTTATAACGTTGTATATCCTAACCTAAGGCAACCTAACATCTCGGATGTAGTATTTTACAACATTCCTGGCATGTCGGTCCCTACTTTTCTGTGGGAACATTGTATACGTCTATAACGATATATATTCTAGCCTAAGGCAACCTAACATGTCGAATGTAATATTTTACAACATTCCTGTCGTGTCGTCGCCTGCTTCTCGATGGGGACATTATATACGTCTGTAACGTTGTATATTCTAACCTAACTCAACCTAACATCTGGGATGTAATATTTTACAACATTCCTGGCGTGTCGTCGCCTACTTCTGGATGGGGACATTATATACATCTATAACGTCATATATCCTAACCTAAGGGAACCTAACATCTCGGGTGTAATATTTTACAACATTCCTGGCGTGTCGTTGCCTACTTCTCGATGGGGACATTATATACATCTATAACGTTGTATATCCTAACCTAAAGCAACCTAACATCTGGGATGTAATATTTTACAACATTCCTGGCATGTCGGTCCCTACTTCTCGGTGGGAGCATACTATATGTCTGTAACGTTGTATATCCTAACCTAAGGGAACCTAACATCTCGGATGTAATATTTTAAAACATTCCTGGCATGTCGGTCCCTACGTCTCGGTGGGAAAGTTATATACGTCTATAACGATATATATCCTAACCTAAGGGTACCTTACATCTCGGATGTAATTTTTTACAACATTCCTGGTATGTCGGGCCCTACTTCTCGGTGGGAACATTGTATACGTCTATAACGATATATATCCTAGCCTAAGGCAACCTAACATGAAGGAATGTAATATTTTACAACATTCCTGTCGTGTCGTCGCCTGCTTCTCGATGGGGACATTCTATACGTCTATAACGTTGTATATCCTAACCTAAGGGAACCTAACATCTCGGGTGTAATATTTTAGAACATTCCTGACGCGTCAGTCCCTATTTCTCGGTGGGAACATTATATACGTCTATAACGTTATATATCCTAGCCTAAGGCAACCTAACTTGTAGAATGTAATATTTTACAACATTCCTGGCGTGTCGTCGCCTACTTCTCGATGGGGACAATATATACATTTATAACGTTGTATATCCTAACCTAAGGCAACCTAACATCTCGGATGTAGTATTTTACAACATTCCTGGCATGTCGGTCCCTACTTTTCTGTGGGAACATTGTATACGTCTATAACGATATATATTCTAGCCTAAGGCAACCTAACATGTCGAATGTAATATTTTACAACATTCCTGTCGTGTCGTCGCCTGCTTCTCGATGGGGACATTATATACGTCTGTAACGTTGTATATTCTAACCTAACTCAACCTAACATCTGGGATGTAATATTTTACAACATTCCTGGCGTGTCGTCGCCTACTTCTGGATGGGGACATTATATACATCTATAACGTCATATATCCTAACCTAAGGGAACCTAACATCTCGGGTGTAATATTTTACAACATTCCTGGCGTGTCGTTGCCTACTTCTCGATGGGGACATTATATACATCTATAACGTTGTATATCCTAACCTAAAGCAACCTAACATCTGGGATGTAATATTTTACAACATTCCTGGCATGTCGGTCCCTACTTCTCGGTGGGAGCATACTATATGTCTGTAACGTTGTATATCCTAACCTAAGGGAACCTAACATCTCGGATGTAATATTTTAAAACATTCCTGGCATGTCGGTCCCTACGTCTCGGTGGGAAAGTTATATACGTCTATAACGATATATATCCTAACCTAAGGGTACCTTACATCTCGGATGTAATTTTTTACAACATTCCTGGTATGTCGGGCCCTACTTCTCGGTGGGAACATTGTATACGTCTATAACGATATATATCCTAGCCTAAGGCAACCTAACATGAAGGAATGTAATATTTTACAACATTCCTGGCGTGTCGTCGCCTGCTTCTCGATGGGGACATTCTATACGTCTATAACGTTGTATATCCTAACCTAAGGCAACCTAACATCTCGGATGTAGTGTTTTACAACATTCCTGGCATGTCGGTCCCTACATTTCGGTGGGAACATTATATACGTCTATAACGATATATATTCTAGCCTAAGGCAACCTAACATGTCGAATGTAATATTTTACAACATTCCTGTCGTGTCGTCGCCTGCTTCTCGATGGGGACATTATAAACGTCTGTAACGTTGTATATTCTAACCTAACTCAACCTAACATCTGGGATGTAATATTTTACAACATTCCTGGCGTGTCGTCGCCTACTTCTGGATGGGGACATTATATACATCTATAACGTCATATATCCTAACCTAAGGGAACCTAACATCTCGGGTGTAATATTTTACAACATTCCTGGCGTGTCGTTGCCTACTTCTCGATGGGGACATTATATACATCTATAACGTTGTATATCCTAACCTAAGGCAACCTAACATCTCGGATGTAATATTTTACAACATTCCTGGCATGTCGGGCCCTACTTCTCGGTGGGAATATTGTATACGTCTATAACGTTATATATCCTAGCCTAAGGCAACCTAACTTGTAGAATGTAATATTTTACAACATTCCTGGCATGTCGGTCCCTACTTCTCGGTGGAAACAATATATACTTCTATAACGACATATATCCTAGCCTAAGGCAACCCAACATGTAGAATGTAATATTTTACAACATTCCTGGCGTGTCGTCGCCTACTTCTGGATGGGGACATTATATACATCTATAACGTTATATATCCTAACCTAAGGGAACCTAACATCTCGGGTGTAATATTTTACAACATTCCTGGCGTGTCGTCGCCTACTTCTCGATGGGGACATTATATACATCTATAACGTTGTATATTCTAACCTAACGCAACCTAACATCTGGGATTTAATATTTTAGAACATTCCTGGCATGTAGGTCCCTACTTCTCGGTGGGAACATTCTATACGTCTATAACGTTGTATATCCTAACCTAAGGGAACCTAACATCTCGGGTGTAATATTTTAGAACATTCCTGACGCTTCAGTCCCTATTTCTCGGTGGGAACATTATATACGTCTATAACGTTATATATCCTAGCCTAAGGCAACCCAACTTGTAGAATGTAATATTTTACAACATTCCTGGCGTGTCGTCGCTTACTTCTCGATGGGGACATTATATACATCTATAACGTTGTATATCATAACCTAATGCAACCTAACACCTCGGATGTAATATTTTACAACATTCCTGGCATGTCGGTCCCTACTTCTCGGTGGGAGCATACTATATGTCTGTAACGTTGTATATCTTAACCTAAGGGAACCTAACATCTCGGATGTAATATTTTAAAACTTTCCTGGCATGTCGGTCCCTGCGTGTCGGTGGGATCATTATATACGTCTATAACGATATAAATCCTAACCTAAGGCAACCTAACATCTCGGATGTAATATTTTACAACATTCCTGTCGTGTCGTCGCCTGCTTCTCGATGGGTACATTATATACGTCTATAACGTTGTATATTCTAACCTAACGCAACCTAATATCTGGGATGTAATATTTTACAACATTCCTGGCGTGTCGTCGCCTACTTCTGGATGGGGACATTATATACATCTATAACGTCATATATCCTAGCCTAAGGGAACCTAACATCTCGGGTGTAATATTTTACAACATTCCTGTCGTGTCGTCGCCTGCTTCTCAATGGGGACATTCTATACGTCTATAACGTTGTATATCCTAACCTAAGGGAACCTAACATCTCGGATGTAATATTTTAGAACATTCCTGACGCGTCAGTCCCTATTTCTCGGTGGGAACATTATATACGTCTATAACGTTATATATCCTAGCCTAAGGCAACCCAACTTGTAGAATGTAATATTTTACAACATTCCTGGCGTGTCGTCGCCTACTTCTCGATGGGGACATTATATACATCTATAACGTTGTATATCATAACCTAATGCAACCTAACACCTCGGATGTAATATTTTACAACATTCCTGGCATGTCGGTCCCTACTTCTCGGTGGTAGCATACTATATGTCTGTAACGTTGTATATCCTAACCTAAGGGAACCTAACATCTCGGATGTAATATTTTAAAACTTTCCTGGCACGTCGGTCCCTGCGTGTCGGTGGGATCATTATATACGTCTATAACGATACATATCCTAACCTAAGGCAACCTAACATTTCGGATGTAATATTTTACAACATTCCTGGCATGTCGGTCACTAGTTCTCGGTGGGAACATTATATACGTCTGTAACGATATATACCCTAACCTAAGGCAACCTAACATCTCGGATTTAATATTTTACAACATTCCTGGCGTGTCGTCGCCTACTTCTCGATGGGGACATTATATACATCTATAACTTTGTATATCCTAACCTAAGGCAACCTAACATATCGGATGTAATATTTTACAACATTCTGGCGTGTCGTCGCCTTCTTCTACATGGGGACATTATATACGTCTATAACCTTGTATATACTAACCTAACGCAACCTAACATCTGGGATGTAATATTTTACAACATTCCTGGCGTGTCGTCGCCTACTTCTGGATGGGGACATTATATACATCTATAACGTCATATATCCTAACCTAAGGGAACCTAACATGTCGAATGTAATATTTTACATCATTCTGGCTTGTCGTCGCCTGCTTCTCGAAGGGGACATTATATACGTCTCTAACGTTGTATATCCTAACCTAACGCAACCTAACATCTGGGATGTTTTATTTTACAACATTCCTGACGCGTCGGTCCCTACTTGTCGGTGGGAACATTGTATACGTCTATAACGATATATGTCCTAGCCTAAGGCAACCTAACATCTCGGGTGTAATATTTTGCAACATTCCTGACGCGTCGGCCCCTATTTCTCGGTAGGAATATTATATACGTCTATAACGTTATATATCCTAGCCTAAGGCAACCTAACATCTCGGATGTTATATTTTACAACATTCCTGGCGTGTCGTCGCCTGCTTCTCGATGGGGACATGAGATACGTCTATAACGTTGTATATCCTAACCTAAGGGAACCTAACATCTCGGATGTAATATTTTACAACATTCTGGCGTGTCGTCGCCTGCTTCTCGGTGGGAACATTGTATACGTCTATAACTATATATATCCTAGCCTAAGGCAACCTAACATGTCGAATGTAATATTTTACAACATTCCTGCCATGTCGTCTCCTGCATCCCGATGGGGACATTATATACGTCTATAACGTTGAATATCCTAACCTAAAGCAACCTAACATCTGGGATGTAATATTTTACAACATTCCTGGCGCGTCGGCTCCTATTTTTCGGTGGGAACATTATATACGTTTATAACGTTATATATCGTAACCTAAGGGACCCTAACATGTCGTATGTAATATTTTACAACATTCCTGGCGTGTCGTCGCCTACTTCTGGATGGGGACATTATATACATCTATAACGTTATATATCCTAACCTAAGGGAACCTAACATTTCGGGTGTAATATTTTACAACATTCCTGGCGTGTCGTCGCCTACTTCTCGGTGGGAACATTGTATACGTCTATAACGATATATATTCTAGCCTAAGGCAACCTAACATGTCGAATGTAATATTTTACAACATTCCTGTCGTGTCGTCGCCTGCTTCTCGATGGGGACATTATATACGTCTATAACGTTGTATATTCTAACCTAACGCAACCTAACATCTGGGATGTAATATTTTACAACATTCCTGGCGTGTCGTCGCCTACTTCTGGATGGGGACATTATATACATCTATAGCGTCATATATCCTAACCTAAGGGAACCTAACATCTCGGGTGTAATATTTTACAACATTCCTGTCGTGTCGTCGCCTGCTTCTCGATGGGGACATTCTATACGTCTATAACGTTGTATATCCTAACCTAAGGGAACCTAACATCTCGGGTGTAATATTTTACAACATTCTGGCGTGTCGTCGCCTGCTTCTCGATGGGGACGTTATATACGTCTATAACCTTGTATATACTAACCTAACTCAACCTAACATCTGGGATGTAATATTTTACAACATTCCTGGCATGTCGGTCCCTACTTCTCGGTGGGAGCATACTATATGTCTATAACGTTGTATATCCTAACCTAAGGGAACCTAACATCTCGGATGTAATATTTTAAAACTTTCCTGGCACGTCGGTCCCTGCGTCTCGGTGGGATCATTATATACGTCTATAACGATATATATCCTAACCTAAGGCAACCTAACATCTCAGATGTAATATTTTACAACATTCCTGGCATGTCGGTCACTAGGTCTCGGTGGGAACATTATATACGTCTGTAACGATATATACCCTAACCTAAGGCAACCTAACATCTCGGATTTAATATTTTACAACATTCCTGGCATGTCGGGCCCTACTTCTCGGTGGGAACATTGTATACGTCTATAACGATATATATCCTAGCCTAAGGCAACCTAACATGTCGAATGTAATATTTTACAACATTCCTGTCGTGTCGTCGCCTGCTTCTCGATGGGGACATTCTATACGTCTATAACGTTGTATATCCTAACCTAAGGGAACCTAACATCTCGGGTGTAATATTTTAGAACATTCCTGACGCGTCAGTCCCTATTTCTCGGTGGGAACATTATATACGTCTATAGCGTTATATATCCTAGCCTAAGGCAACCTAACTTGTAGAATGTAATATTTTACATCATTCCTGGCGAGTCGTCGCCTACTTCTCGATGGGGACAATATATACATCTATAACGTTGTACATCCTAACCTAAGGCAACCTAACATCTCGGATGTAGTATTTTACAACATTCCTGGCATGTCGGTCCCTACTTCTCGGTGGGAACATTGTGTACGTCTATAACGATATATATCCTAGCCTAAGGCAACCTAACATGTCGAATGTAATATTTTACTACATTCCTGTCGTGTCGTCGCCTGCTTCTCGATGGGGACATTATATACGTCTATAACGTTGTATATTCTAACCTATCGCAACCTAACGTCAGGGATGTAATATATTACAACAGTCCTGGCGTGTCGTCGCCTACTTCTGGATGGGGATATTATATACATCTATAACGTCATATATCCTAACCTAAAGGAACCTAACATCTCGGGTGTAATATTTTACAACATTCCTGGCGTGTCGTTGCCTACTTCTCGATGGGGACATTATATACATCTATAACGTTGTATATCCTAACCTAAGGCAACCTGACATCTCGGATGTAATATTTTACAACATTCTGGCGTGTCATCGCCTGCTTCTCGATGGGGACATTATATACGTCTATAACCTTGTATATACTAACCTAACGCAACCTAACATCTGGGATGTAATATTTTACAATATTCCTGGCATGTCGGTCCCTACGTCACCGTGGGTACATTATATACGTCTATAACGTTGTATATCCTAACCTAGCGCAACCTAACATCTGGGATGTAATATTTTAAAACATTCCTGGCATGTCGGTCCTACGTCTCGGTGGGAAAGTTATATACGTCTATAACGATATATATCCTAACCTAAGGGTACCTTACATCTCGGATGTAATTTTTTACAACATTCCTGGTATGTCGGGCCCTACTTCTCGGTGGGAACATTGTATACGTCTATAACGATATATATCCTAGCCTAAGGCAACCTAACATGAAGGAATGTAATATTTTACAACATTCCTGGCGTGTCGTCGCCTGCTTCTCGATGGGGACATTCTATACGTCTATAACGTTGTATATCCTAACCTAAGGCAACCTAACATCTCGGATGTAGTATTTTACAACATTCCTGGCATGTCGGTCCCTACATTTCGGTGGGAACATTATATACGTCTATAACGATATATATTCTAGCCTAAGGCAACCTAACATGTCGAATGTAATATTTTACAACATTCCTGTCGTGTCGTCGCCTGCTTCTCGATGGGGACATTATATACGTCTGTAACGTTGTATATTCTAACCTAACTCAACCTAACATCTGGGATGTAATATTTTACAACATTCCTGGCGTTGTCGTCGCCTACTTCTGGATGGGGACATTATATACATCTATAACGTCATATATCCTAACCTAAGGGAACCTAACATCTCGGGTGTAATATTTTACAACATTCCTGGCGTGTCGTTGCCTACTTCTCGATGGGGACATTATATACATCTATAACGTTGTATATCCTAACCTAAGGCAACCTAACATCTCGGATGTAATATTTTACAACATTCCTGGCATGTCGGGCCCTACTTCTCGGTGGGAATATTGTATACGTCTATAACGTTATATATCCTAGCCTAAGGCAACCTAACTTGTAGAATGTAATATTTTACAACATTCCTGGCATGTCGGTCCCTACTTCTCGGTGGAAACAATATATACTTCTATAACGACATATATCCTAGCCTAAGGCAACCCAACATGTAGAATGTAATATTTTACAACATTCCTGGCGTGTCGTCGCCTACTTCTGGATGGGGACATTATATACATCTATAACGTTATATATCCTAACCTAAGGGAACCTAACATCTCGGGTGTAATATTTTACAACATTCCTGGCGTGTCGTCGCCTACTTCTCGATGGGGACATTATATACATCTATAACGTTGTATATTCTAACCTAACGCAACCTAACATCTGGGATTTAATATTTTAGAACATTCCTGGCATGTAGGTCCCTACTTCTCGGTGGGAACATTCTATACGTCTATAACGTTGTATATCCTAACCTAAGGGAACCTAACATCTCGGGTGTAATATTTTAGAACATTCCTGACGCTTCAGTCCCTATTTCTCGGTGGGAACATTATATACGTCTATAACGTTATATATCCTAGCCTAAGGCAACCCAACTTGTAGAATGTAATATTTTACAACATTCCTGGCGTGTCGTCGCTTACTTCTCGATGGGGACATTATATACATCTATAACGTTGTATATCATAACCTAATGCAACCTAACACCTCGGATGTAATATTTTACAACATTCCTGGCATGTCGGTCCCTACTTCTCGGTGGGAGCATACTATATGTCTGTAACGTTGTATATCTTAACCTAAGGGAACCTAACATCTCGGATGTAATATTTTAAAACTTTCCTGGCATGTCGGTCCCTGCGTGTCGGTGGGATCATTATATACGTCTATAACGATATAAATCCTAACCTAAGGCAACCTAACATCTCGGATGTAATATTTTACAACATTCCTGTCGTGTCGTCGCCTGCTTCTCGATGGGTACATTATATACGTCTATAACGTTGTATATTCTAACCTAACGCAACCTAATATCTGGGATGTAATATTTTACAACATTCCTGGCGTGTCGTCGCCTACTTCTGGATGGGGACATTATATACATCTATAACGTCATATATCCTAGCCTAAGGGAACCTAACATCTCGGGTGTAATATTTTACAACATTCCTGTCGTGTCGTCGCCTGCTTCTCAATGGGGACATTCTATACGTCTATAACGTTGTATATCCTAACCTAAGGGAACCTAACATCTCGGATGTAATATTTTAGAACATTCCTGACGCGTCAGTCCCTATTTCTCGGTGGGAACATTATATACGTCTATAACGTTATATATCCTAGCCTAAGGCAACCCAACTTGTAGAATGTAATATTTTACAACATTCCTGGCGTGTCGTCGCCTACTTCTCGATGGGGACATTATATACATCTATAACGTTGTATATCATAACCTAATGCAACCTAACACCTCGGATGTAATATTTTACAACATTCCTGGCATGTCGGTCCCTACTTCTCGGTGGGAGCATACTATATGTCTGTAACGTTGTATATCCTAACCTAAGGGAACCTAACATCTCGGATGTAATATTTTAAAACTTTCCTGGCACGTCGGTCCCTGCGTGTCGGTGGGATCATTATATACGTCTATAACGATATATATCCTAACCTAAGGCAACCTAACATTTCGGATGTAATATTTTACAACATTCCTGGCATGTCGGTCACTAGTTCTCGGTGGGAACATTATATACGTCTGTAACGATATATACCCTAACCTAAGGCAACCTAACATCTCGGATTTAATATTTTACAACATTCCTGGCGTGTCGTCGCCTACTTCTCGATGGGGACATTATATACATCTATAACTTTGTATATCCTAACCTAAGGCAACCTAACATATCGGATGTAATATTTTACAACATTCTGGCGTGTCGTCGCCTTCTTCTACATGGGGACATTATATACGTCTATAACCTTATATATACTAACCTAACGCAACCTAACATCTGGGATGTAATATTTTACAACATTCCTGGCGTGTCGTCGCCTACTTCTGGATGGGGACATTATATACATCTATAACGTCATATATCCTAACCTAAGGGAACCTAACATCTCGGGTGTAATATTTTACATCATTCTGGCTTGTCGTCGCCTGCTTCTCGAAGGGGACATTATATACGTCTCTAACGTTGTATATCCTAACCTAACGCAACCTAACATCTGGGATGTTTTATTTTACAACATTCCTGACGCGTCGGTCCCTACTTGTCGGTGGGAACATTGTATACGTCTATAACGATATATGTCCTAGCCTAAGGCAACCTAACATCTCGGGTGTAATATTTTGCAACATTCCTGACGCGTCGGCCCCTATTTCTCGGTAGGAATATTATATACGTCTATAACGTTATATATCCTAGCCTAAGGCAACCTAACATCTCGGATGTAATATTTTACAACATTCCTGGCGTGTCGTCGCCTACTTCTGGATGGGGACATTATATACATCTATAACGTTATATATCCTAACCTAAGGGAACCTAACATTTCGGGTGTAATATTTTACAACATTCCTGGCGTGTCGTCGCCTACTTCTCGGTGGGAACATTGTATACGTCTATAACGATATATATTCTAGCCTAAGGCAACCTAACATGTCGAATGTAATATTTTACAACATTCCTGTCGTGTCGTCGCCTGCTTCTCGATGGGGACATTATATACGTCTATAACGTTGTATATTCTAACCTAACGCAACCTAACATCTGGGATGTAATATTTTACAACATTCCTGGCGTGTCGTCGCCTACTTCTGGATGGGGACATTATATACATCTATAGCGTCATATATCCTAACCTAAGGGAACCTAACATCTCGGGTGTAATATTTTACAACATTCCTGTCGTGTCGTCGCCTGCTTCTCGATGGGGACATTCTATACGTCTATAACGTTGTATATCCTAACCTAAGGGAACCTAACATCTCGGGTGTAATATTTTACAACATTCTGGCGTGTCGTCGCCTGCTTCTCGATGGGGACGTTATATACGTCTATAACCTTGTATATACTAACCTAACTCAACCTAACATCTGGGATGTAATATTTTACAACATTCCTGGCATGTCGGTCCCTACTTCTCGGTGGGAGCATACTATATGTCTATAACGTTGTATATCCTAACCTAAGGGAACCTAACATCTCGGATGTAATATTTTAAAACTTTCCTGGCACGTCGGTCCCTGCGTCTCGGTGGGATCATTATATACGTCTATAACGATATATATCCTAACCTAAGGCAACCTAACATCTCAGATGTAATATTTTACAACATTCCTGGCATGTCGGTCACTAGGTCTCGGTGGGAACATTATATACGTCTGTAACGATATATACCCTAACATAAGGCAACCTAACATCTCGGATTTAATATTTTACAACATTCCTGGCATGTCGGGCCCTACTTCTCGGTGGGAACATTGTATACGTCTATAACGATATATATCCTAGCCTAAGGCAACCTAACATGTCGAATGTAATATTTTACAACATTCCTGTCGTGTCGTCGCCTGCTTCTCGATGGGGACATTCTATACGTCTATAACGTTGTATATCCTAACCTAAGGGAACCTAACATCTCGGGTGTAATATTTTAGAACATTCCTGACGCGTCAGTCCCTATTTCTCGGTGGGAACATTATATACGTCTATAGCGTTATATATCCTAGCCTAAGGCAACCTAACTTGTAGAATGTAATATTTTACATCATTCCTGGCGAGTCGTCGCCTACTTCTCGATGGGGACAATATATACATCTATAACGTTGTATATCCTAACCTAAGGCAACCTAACATCTCGGATGTAGTATTTTACAACATTCCTGGCATGTCGGTCCCTACTTCTCGGTGGGAACATTGTGTACGTCTATAACGATATATATCCTAGCCTAAGGCAACCTAACATGTCGAATGTAATATTTTACTACATTCCTGTCGTGTCGTCGCCTGCTTCTCGATGGGGACATTATATACGTCTATAACGTTGTATATTCTAACCTATCGCAACCTAACGTCAGGGATGTAATATATTACAACAGTCCTGGCGTGTCGTCGCCTACTTCTGGATGGGGACATTATATACATCTATAACGTCATATATCCTAACCTAAAGGAACCTAACATCTCGGGTGTAATATTTTACAACATTCCTGGCGTGTCGTTGCCTACTTCTCGATGGGGACATTATATACATCTATAACGTTGTATATCCTAACCTAAGGCAACCTGACATCTCGGATGTAATATTTTACAACATTCTGGCGTGTCATAGCCTGCTTCTCGATGGGGACATTATATACGTCTATAACCTTGTATATACTAACCTAACGCAACCTAACATCTGGGATGTAATATTTTACAATATTCCTGGCATGTCGGTCCCTACGTCACCGTGGGTACATTATATACGTCTATAACGTTGTATATCCTAACCTAGCGCAACCTAACATCTGGGATGTAATATTTTAAAACATTCCTGGCATGTCGGTCCTACGTCTCGGTGGGAAAGTTATATACGTCTATAACGATATATATCCTAACCTAAGGGTACCTTACATCTCGGATGTAATTTTTTACAACATTCCTGGTATGTCGGGCCCTACTTCTCGGTGGGAACATTGTATACGTCTATAACGATATATATCCTAGCCTAAGGCAACCTAACATGAAGGAATGTAATATTTTACAACATTCCTGTCGTGTCGTCGCCTGCTTCTCGATGGGGACATTCTATACGTCTATAACGTTGTATATCCTAACCTAAGGGAACCTAACATCTCGGGTGTAATATTTTAGAACATTCCTGACGCGTCAGTCCCTATTTCTCGGTGGGAACATTATATACGTCTATAACGTTATATATCCTAGCCTAAGGCAACCTAACTTGTAGAATGTAATATTTTACAACATTCCTGGCGTGTCGTCGCCTACTTCTCGATGGGGACAATATATACATCTATAACGTTGTATATCCTAACCTAAGGCAACCTAACATCTCGGATGTAGTATTTTACAACATTCCTGGCATGTCGGTCCCTACTTTTCTGTGGGAACATTGTATACGTCTATAACGATATATATTCTAGCCTAAGGCAACCTAACATGTCGAATGTAATATTTTACAACATTCCTGTCGTGTCGTCGCCTGCTTCTCGATGGGGACATTATATACGTCTGTAACGTTGTATATTCTAACCTAACTCAACCTAACATCTGGGATGTAATATTTTACAACATTCCTGGCGTGTCGTCGCCTACTTCTGGATGGGGACATTATATACATCTATAACGTCATATATCCTAACCTAAGGGAACCTAACATCTCGGGTGTAATATTTTACAACATTCCTGGCGTGTCGTTGCCTACTTCTCGATGGGGACATTATATACATCTATAACGTTGTATATCCTAACCTAAAGCAACCTAACATCTGGGATGTAATATTTTACAACATTCCTGTCGTGTCGTCGCCTGCTTCTCGATGGGTACATTATATACGTCTATAACGTTGTATATTCTAACCTAACGCAACCTAATATCTGGGATGTAATATTTTACAACATTCCTGGCGTGTCGTCGCCTACTTCTGGATGGGGACATTATATACATCTATAACGTCATATATCCTAGCCTAAGGGAACCTAACATCTCGGGTGTAATATTTTACAACATTCCTGTCGTGTCGTCGCCTGCTTCTCAATGGGGACATTCTATACGTCTATAACGTTGTATATCCTAACCTAAGGGAACCTAACATCTCGGATGTAATATTTTAGAACATTCCTGACGCGTCAGTCCCTATTTCTCGGTGGGAACATTATATACGTCTATAACGTTATATATCCTAGCCTAAGGCAACCCAACTTGTAGAATGTAATATTTTACAACATTCCTGGCGTGTCGTCGCCTACTTCTCGATGGGGACATTATATACATCTATAACGTTGTATATCATAACCTAATGCAACCTAACACCTCGGATGTAATATTTTACAACATTCCTGGCATGTCGGTCCCTACTTCTCGGTGGGAGCATACTATATGTCTGTAACGTTGTATATCCTAACCTAAGGGAACCTAACATCTCGGATGTAATATTTTAAAACTTTCCTGGCACGTCGGTCCCTGCGTGTCGGTGGGATCATTATATACGTCTATAACGATATATATCCTAACCTAAGGCAACCTAACATTTCGGATGTAATATTTTACAACATTCCTGGCATGTCGGTCACTAGTTCTCGGTGGGAACATTATATACGTCTGTAACGATATATACCCTAACCTAAGGCAACCTAACATCTCGGATTTAATATTTTACAACATTCCTGGCGTGTCGTCGCCTACTTCTCGATGGGGACATTATATACATCTATAACTTTGTATATCCTAACCTAAGGCAACCTAACATATCGGATGTAATATTTTACAACATTCTGGCGTGTCGTCGCCTTCTTCTACATGGGGACATTATATACGTCTATAACCTTGTATATACTAACCTAACGCAACCTAACATCTGGGATGTAATATTTTACAACATTCCTGGCGTGTCGTCGCCTACTTCTGGATGGGGACATTATATACATCTATAACGTCATATATCCTAACCTAAGGGAACCTAACATCTCGGGTGTAATATTTTACATCATTCTGGCTTGTCGTCGCCTGCTTCTCGAAGGGGACATTATATACGTCTCTAACGTTGTATATCCTAACCTAACGCAACCTAACATCTGGGATGTTTTATTTTACAACATTCCTGACGCGTCGGTCCCTACTTGTCGGTGGGAACATTGTATACGTCTATAACGATATATGTCCTATCCTAAGGCAACCTAACATCTCGGGTGTAATATTTTGCAACATTCCTGACGCGTCGGCCCCTATTTCTCGGTAGGAATATTATATACGTCTATAACGTTATATATCCTAGCCTAAGGCAACCTAACATCTCGGATGTTATATTTTACAACATTCCTGGCGTGTCGTCGCCTGCTTCTCGATGGGGACATGAGATACGTCTATAACGTTGTATATCCTAACCTAAGGGAACCTAACATCTCGGATGTAATATTTTACAACATTCTGGCGTGTCGTCGCCTGCTTCTAGGTGGGAACATTGTATACGTCTATAACTATATATATCCTAGCCTAAGGCAACCTAACATGTCGAATGTAATATTTTACAACATTCCTGCCATGTCGTCTCCTGCATCTCGATGGGGACATTATATACGTCTATAACGTTGAATATCCTAACCTAAAGCAACCTAACGTCTGGGATGTAATATTTTACAACATTCCTGTCGTGTCGTCGCCTGCTTCTCGATGGGGACATTCTATACGTCTATAACGTTGTATATCCTAACCTAAGGGAACCTAACATCTCGGGTGTAATATTTTAGAACATTCCTGACGCGTCAGTCCCTATTTCTCGGTGGGAACATTATATACGTCTATAGCGTTATATATCCTAGCCTAAGGCAACCTAACTTGTAGAATGTAATATTTTACATCATTCCTGGCGAGTCGTCGCCTACTTCTCGATGGGGACAATATATACATCTATAACGTTGTATATCCTAACCTAAGGCAACCTAACATCTCGGATGTAGTATTTTACAACATTCCTGGCATGTCGGTCCCTACTTCTCGGTGGGAACATTGTGTACGTCTATAACGATATATATCCTAGCCTAAGGCAACCTAACATGTCGAATGTAATATTTTACTACATTCCTGTCGTGTCGTCGCCTGCTTCTCGATGGGGACATTATATACGTCTATAACGTTGTATATTCTAACCTATCGCAACCTAACGTCAGGGATGTAATATATTACAACAGTCCTGGCGTGTCGTCGCCTACTTCTGGATGGGGACATTATATACATCTATAACGTCATATATCCTAACCTAAAGGAACCTAACATCTCGGGTGTAATATTTTACAACATTCCTGGCGTGTCGTTGCCTACTTCTCGATGGGGACATTATATACATCTATAACGTTGTATATCCTAACCTAAGGCAACCTGACATCTCGGATGTAATATTTTACAACATTCTGGCGTGTCATCGCCTGCTTCTCGATGGGGACATTATATACGTCTATAACCTTGTATATACTAACCTAACGCAACCTAACATCTGGGATGTAATATTTTACAATATTCCTGGCATGTCGGTCCCTACGTCACCGTGGGTACATTATATACGTCTATAACGTTGTATATCCTAACCTAGCGCAACCTAACATCTCAGATGTAATATTTTACAACATTCCTGGCATGTCGGTCACTAGGTCTCGGTGGGAACATTATATACGTCTGTAACGATATATACCCTAACATAAGGCAACCTAACATCTCGGATTTAATATTTTACAACATTCCTGGCATGTCGGGCCCTACTTCTCGGTGGGAACATTGTATACGTCTATAACGATATATATCCTAGCCTAAGGCAACCTAACATGTCGAATGTAATATTTTACAACATTCCTGTCGTGTCGTCGCCTGCTTCTCGATGGGGACATTCTATACGTCTATAACGTTGTATATCCTAACCTAAGGGAACCTAACATCTCGGGTGTAATATTTTAGAACATTCCTGACGCGTCAGTCCCTATTTCTCGGTGGGAACATTATATACGTCTATAGCGTTATATATCCTAGCCTAAGGCAACCTAACTTGTAGAATGTAATATTTTACATCATTCCTGGCGAGTCGTCGCCTACTTCTCGATGGGGACAATATATACATCTATAACGTTGTATATCCTAACCTAAGGCAACCTAACATCTCGGATGTAGTATTTTACAACATTCCTGGCATGTCGGTCCCTACTTCTCGGTGGGAACATTGTGTACGTCTATAACGATATATATCCTAGCCTAAGGCAACCTAACATGTCGAATGTAATATTTTACTACATTCCTGTCGTGTCGTCGCCTGCTTCTCGATGGGGACATTATATACGTCTATAACGTTGTATATTCTAACCTATCGCAAACTAACGTCAGGGATGTAATATATTACAACAGTCCTGGCGTGTCGTCGCCTACTTCTGGATGGGGACATTGTATACATCTATAACGTCATATATCCTAACCTAAAGGAACCTAACATCTCGGGTGTAATATTTTACAACATTCCTGGCGTGTCGTTGCCTACTTCTCGATGGGGACATTATATACATCTATAACGTTGTATATCCTAACCTAAGGCAACCTGACATCTCGGATGTAATATTTTACAACATTCTGGCGTGTCATCGCCTGCTTCTCGATGGGGACATTATATACGTCTATAACCTTGTATATACTAACCTAACGCAACCTAACATCTGGGATGTAATATTTTACAATATTCCTGGCATGTCGGTTCCTACGTCACCGTGGGTACATTATATACGTCTATAACGTTGTATATCCTAACCTAGCGCAACCTAACATCTGGGATGTAATATTTTAAAACATTCCTGGCATGTCGGTCCTACGTCTCGGTGGGAAAGTTATATACGTCTATAACGATATATATCCTAACCTAAGGGTACCTTACATCTCGGATGTAATTTTTTACAACATTCCTGGTATGTCGGGCCCTACTTCTCGGTGGGAACATTGTATACGTCTATAACGATATATATCCTAGCCTAAGGCAACCTAACATGAAGGAATGTAATATTTTACAACATTCCTGTCGTGTCGTCGCCTGCTTCTCGATGGGGACATTCTATACGTCTATAACGTTGTATATCCTAACCTAAGGGAACCTAACATCTCGGGTGTAATATTTTAGAACATTCCTGACGCGTCAGTCCCTATTTCTCGGTGGGAACATTATATACGTCTATAACGTTATATATCCTAGCCTAAGGCAACCTAACTTGTAGAATGTAATATTTTACAACATTCCTGGCGTGTCGTCGCCTACTTCTCGATGGGGACAATATATACATCTATAACGTTGTATATCCTAACCTAAGGCAACCTAACATCTCGGATGTAGTATTTTACAACATTCCTGGCATGTCGGTCCCTACTTTTCTGTGGGAACATTGTATACGTCTATAACGATATATATTCTAGCCTAAGGCAACCTAACATGTCGAATGTAATATTTTACAACATTCCTGTCGTGTCGTCGCCTGCTTCTCGATGGGGACATTATATACGTCTGTAACGTTGTATATTCTAACCTAACTCAACCTAACATCTGGGATGTAATATTTTACAACATTCCTGGCGTGTCGTCGCCTACTTCTGGATGGGGACATTATATACATCTATAACGTCATATATCCTAACCTAAGGGAACCTAACATCTCGGGTGTAATATTTTACAACATTCCTGGCGTGTCGTTGCCTACTTCTCGATGGGGACATTATATACATCTATAACGTTGTATATCCTAACCTAAAGCAACCTAACATCTGGGATGTAATATTTTACAACATTCCTGGCATGTCGGTCCCTACTTCTCGGTGGGAGCATACTATATGTCTGTAACGTTGTATATCCTAACCTAAGGGAACCTAACATCTCGGATGTAATATTTTAAAACATTCCTGGCATGTCGGTCCCTACGTCTCGGTGGGAAAGTTATATACGTCTATAACGATATATATCCTAACCTAAGGGTACCTTACATCTCGGATGTAATTTTTTACAACATTCCTGGTATGTCGGGCCCTACTTCTCGGTGGGAACATTGTATACGTCTATAACGATATATATCCTAGCCTAAGGCAACCTAACATGAAGGAATGTAATATTTTACAACATTCCTGGCGTGTCGTCGCCTGCTTCTCGATGGGGACATTCTATACGTCTATAACGTTGTATATCCTAACCTAAGGCAACCTAACATCTCGGATGTAGTATTTTACAACATTCCTGGCATGTCGGTCCCTACTTTTCGGTGGGAACATTATATACGTCTATAACGATATATATTCTAGCCTAAGGCAACCTAACATGTCGAATGTAATATTTTACAACATTCCTGTCGTGTCGTCGCCTGCTTCTCGATGGGGACATTATATACGTCTGTAACGTTGTATATTCTAACCTAACTCAACCTAACATCTGGGATGTAATATTTTACAACATTCCTGGCGTGTCGTCGCCTACTTCTGGATGGGGACATTATATACATCTATAACGTCATATATCCTAACCTAAGGGAACCTAACATCTCGGGTGTAATATTTTACAACATTCCTGGCGTGTCGTTGCCTACTTCTCGATGGGGACATTATATACATCTATAACGTTGTATATCCTAACCTAAGGCAACCTAACATCTCGGATGTAATATTTTACAACATTCCTGGCATGTCGGGCCCTACTTCTCGGTGGGAATATTGTATACGTCTATAACGTTATATATCCTAGCCTAAGGCAACCTAACTTGTAGAATGTAATATTTTACAACATTCCTGGCATGTCGGTCCCTACTTCTCGGTGGAAAGAATATATACTTCTACAACGACATATATCCTAGCCTAAGGCAACCCAACATGTAGAATGTAATATTTTACAACATTCCTGGCGTGTCGTCGCCTACTTCTGGATGGGGACATTATATACATCTATAACGTTATATATCCTAACCTAAGGGAACCTAACATCTCGGGTGTAATATTTTACAACATTCCTGGCGTGTCGTCGCCTACTTCTCGATGGGGACATTATATACATCTATAACGTTGTATATTCTAACCTAACGCAACCTAACATCTGGGATTTAATATTTTAGAACATTCCTGGCATGTAGGTCCCTACTTCTCGGTGGGAACATTCTATACGTCTATAACGTTGTATATCCTAACCTAAGGGAACCTAACATCTCGGGTGTAATATTTTAGAACATTCCTGACGCTTCAGTCCCTATTTCTCGGTGGGAACATTATATACGTCTATAACGTTATATATCCTAGCCTAAGGCAACCCAACTTGTAGAATGTAATATTTTACAACATTCCTGGCGTGTCGTCGCCTACTTCTCGATGGGGACATTATATACATCTATAACGTTGTATATCATAACCTAATGCAACCTAACACCTCGGATGTAATATTTTACAACATTCCTGGCATGTCGGTCCCTACTTCTCGGTGGGAGCATACTATATGTCTGTAACGTTGTATATCTTAACCTAAGGGAACCTAACATCTCGGATGTAATATTTTAAAACTTTCCTGGCATGTCGGTCCCTGCGTGTCGGTGGGATCATTATATACGTCTATAACGATATAAATCCTAACCTAAGGCAACCTAACATCTCGGATGTAATATTTTACAACATTCCTGTCGTGTCGTCGCCTGCTTCTCGATGGGTACATTATATACGTCTATAAAGTTGTATATTCTAACCTAACGCAACCTAATATCTGGGATGTAATATTTTACAACATTCCTGGCGTGTCGTCGCCTACTTCTGGATGGGGACATTATATACATCTATAACGTCATATATCCTAGCCTAAGGGAACCTAACATCTCGGGTGTAATATTTTACAACATTCCTGTCGTGTCGTCGCCTGCTTCTCAATGGGGACATTCTATACGTCTATAACGTTGTATATCCTAACCTAAGGGAACCTAACATCTCGGATGTAATATTTTAGAACATTCCTGACGCGTCAGTCCCTATTTCTCGGTGGGAACATTATATACGTCTATAACGTTATATATCCTAGCCTAAGGCAACCCAACTTGTAGAATGTAATATTTTACAACATTCCTGGCGTGTCGTCGCCTACTTCTCGATGGGGACATTATATACATCTATAACGTTGTATATCATAACCTAATGCAACCTAACACCTCGGATGTAATATTTTACAACATTCCTGGCATGTCGGTCCCTACTTCTCGGTGGGAGCATACTATATGTCTGTAACGTTGTATATCCTAACCTAAGGGAACCTAACATCTCGGATGTAATATTTTAAAACTTTCCTGGCACGTCGGTCCCTGCGTGTCGGTGGGATCATTATATACGTCTATAACGATATATATCCTAACCTAAGGCAACCTAACATTTCGGATGTAATATTTTACAACATTCCTGTCATGTCGGTCACTAGTTCTCGGTGGGAACATTATATACGTCTGTAACGATATATACCCTAACCTAAGGCAACCTAACATCTCGGATTTAATATTTTACAACATTCCTGGCGTGACGTCGCCTACTTCTCGATGGGGACATTATATACATCTATAACTTTGTATATCCTAACCTAAGGCAACCTAACATATCGGATGTAATATTTTACAACATTCTGGCGTGTCGTCGCCTTCTTCTACATGGGGACATTATATACGTCTATAACCTTGTATATACTAACCTAACGCAACCTAACATCTGGGATGTAATATTTTACAACATTCCTGGCGTGTCGTCGCCTACTTCTGGATGGGGACATTATATACATCTATAACGTCATATATCCTAACCTAAGGGAACCTAACATCTCGGGTGTAATATTTTACAACATTCCTGTCGTGTCGTCGCCTGCTTCTCGATGGGGACATTCTATACGTCTATAACGTTGTATATCCTAACCTAAGGGAACCTATCATCTCGGGTGTAATATTTTAGAACATTCCTGACGCGTCAGTCCCTATTTCTCGGTGGGAACATTATATACGTCTATAACGTTATATATCCTAGCCTAAGGCAACCTAACTTGTAGAATGTAATATTTTACAACATTCCTGGCGTGTCGTCGCCTACTTCTCGATGGGGACAATATTTACATCTATAACGTTGTATATCCTAACCTAAGGCAACCTAACATCTCGGATGTAGTATTTTACAACATTCCTGGCATGTCGGTCCCTACTTCTCGGTGGGAACATTGTGTACGTCTATAACGATATATATCCTAGCCTAAGGCAACCTAACGTGTCGAATGTAATATTTTACTACATTTCTGTCGTGTCGTCGCCTGCTTCTCGATGGGGACATTAAATACGTCTATAACGTTGTATATTCTAACCTCAGGCAAAGTAACATCTGGGATGTAATATTTTACAACAGTCCTGGCGTGTCGTCGCCTACTTCTGGATGGGGACATTATATACATCTATAACGTCATATATCCTAACCTAAGGGAACCTAACATCTCGGGTGTAATATTTTACAACATTCCTGTCGTGTCGTCGCCTGCTTCTCGATGGGGACATTCTATACGTCTATAACGTTGTATATCCTAACCTAAGGGAACCTAACATCTGGGATGTATTATTTTACAACATTCCTGGCATGTCGGTCCCTACGTCTCCGTGGGTACATTATATACGTCTATAACGTTGTATATCCTAACCTAACGCAACCTAACATCTGGGATGTAATATTTTAAAACATTCCTGGCATGTCGGTCCCTACGTCTCGGTGGGAACGTTATATACGTCTATAACGATATATATCCTAACCTAAGGCAACCTAACATCTCGGATGTAATATTTTACAACATTCCTGTCATATCGTCTCCTGCATCTCGATGGGGACATTATATACGTCTATAACGTTGAATATCCTAACCTAAAGCAACCTAACATCTCGGATTTAATATTTTACAACATTCCTGGTATGTAGGTCCCTACTTCTCGGTGGGAACATTATATACGTCTATAACGTTATATATTGTAGCCTAAGGCAACCTAACATGTCGAATGTAATATTTTACAACATTCCTGTCGTGTCGTCGCCTGCTTCTCGATGGGTACATTATATACGTCTATAACGTTGTATATTCTAACCTAACGCAACCTAACATCTGGGATGTAATATTTTACAACATTCCTGGCGTGTCGTCGCCTACTTCTGGATGGGGACATTATATACATCTATAACGTCATATATCCTAGCCTAAGGGAACCTAACATCTCGGGTGTAATATTTTACAACATTCCTGGCGTGTCGTTGCCTACTTCTCGATGGGGACATTATATACATCTATAACGTTGTATATCCTAACCTAAGACAACCTGACATCTCGGATGTAACAGTTGACAACATTCCTGGCGTGTCCACCCGTACTTCTCGGTGGGAACATTATATACGTCTATAACGTCATATATCCTAGCCTAAGGCAACCCAACTTGTAGAATGTAATATTTTACAACATTCCTGCCGTGTCGTCGCCTGCTTCTCGATGGGGACATTATATACGTCTATAACGTTGTATATCCTAACCTAACGCAACCTAACATCTGGGATGTAATATTTTACAACATTCCTGTCGTGTCGTCGCCTGCTTCTCGATGGGGACATTCTATACGTCTATAACGTTGTATATCCTAACCTAAGGGAACCTAACATCTCGGGTGTAATATTTTAGAACATTCCTGACGCGTCAGTCCCTATTTCGCGGTGGGAACATTATATACGTCTATAACGTTATATATCCTAGCCTAAGGCAACCTAACTTGTAGAATGTAATATTTTACAACATTCCTGGCGTGTCGTCGCCTACTTCTCGATGTGGACATTATATACTTCTAGAACTTTGTATATCCTAACCTAAGGCAACCTAACATATCGGAAGTAATATTTTACAACATTCTGGCGTGTCGTCGCCTTCTTCTACATGGGGACATTATATACGTCTATAACCTTGTATATACTAACCTAACGCAACCTAACATCTGGGATGTAATATCTTACAACATTCCTGGCGTGTCGTCGCCTACTTCTGGATGGGGACATTATATACATCTATAACGTCATATATCCTAACCTAAGGGAACCTAACATCTCGGGTGTAATATTTTACAACATTCCTGGCGTGTCGTCGCCTACTTCTGGATGGGGACATTATATACATCTATAACGTCATATATCCTAACCTAAGGGAACCTAACATCTCGGGTGTAATATTTTACAACATTCCTGTCGTGTCGTCGCCTGCTTCTCGATGGGGACATTCTATACGTCTATAACGTTGTATATCCTAACCTAAGGGAACCTAACATCTCGGGTGTAATATTTTAGAACATTCCTGACGCGTCAGTCCCTATTTCTCGGTGGGAACATTATATACGTCTATAACGTTATATATCCTAGCCTAAGGCAACCTAACTTGTAGAATGTAATATTTTACAACATTCCTGGCGTGTCGTCGCCTACTTCTCGATGGGGACAATATTTACATCTATAACGTTGTATATCCTAACCTAAGGCAACCTAACATCTCGGATGTAGTATTTTACAACATTCCTGGCATGTCGGTCCCTACTTCTCGGTGGGAACATTGTGTACGTCTATAACGATATATATCCTAGCCTAAGGCAACCTAACGTGTCGAATGTAATATTTTACTACATTTCTGTCGTGTCGTCGCCTGCTTCTCGATGGGGACATTAAATACGTCTATAACGTTGTATATTCTAACCTCAGGCAAAGTAACATCTGGGATGTAATATTTTACAACAGTCCTGGCGTGTCGTCGCCTACTTCTGGATGGGGACATTATATACATCTATAACGTCATATATCCTAACCTAAGGGAACCTAACATCTCGGGTGTAATATTTTACAACATTCCTGTCGTGTCGTCGCCTGCTTCTCGATGGGGACATTCTATACGTCTATAACGTTGTATATCCTAACCTAAGGGAACCTAACATCTGGGATGTATTATTTTACAACATTCCTGGCATGTCGGTCCCTACGTCTCCGTGGGTACATTATATACGTCTATAACGTTGTATATCCTAACCTAACGCAACCTAACATCTGGGATGTAATATTTTAAAACATTCCTGGCATGTCGGTCCCTACGTCTCGGTGGGAACGTTATATACGTCTATAACGATATATATCCTAACCTAAGGCAACCTAACATCTCGGATGTAATATTTTACAACATTCCTGTCATATCGTCTCCTGCATCTCGATGGGGACATTATATACGTCTATAACGTTGAATATCCTAACCTAAAGCAACCTAACATCTCGGATTTAATATTTTACAACATTCCTGGTATGTAGGTCCCTACTTCTCGGTGGGAACATTATATACGTCTATAACGTTATATATTGTAGCCTAAGGCAACCTAACATGTCGAATGTAATATTTTACAACATTCCTGTCGTGTCGTCGCCTGCTTCTCGATGGGTACATTATATACGTCTATAACGTTGTATATTCTAACCTAACGCAACCTAACATCTGGGATGTAATATTTTACAACATTCCTGGCGTGTCGTCGCCTACTTCTGGATGGGGACATTATATACATCTATAACGTCATATATCCTAGCCTAAGGGAACCTAACATCTCGGGTGTAATATTTTACAACATTCCTGGCGTGTCGTTGCCTACTTCTCGATGGGGACATTATATACATCTATAACGTTGTATATCCTAACCTAAGACAACCTGACATCTCGGATGTAACAGTTGACAACATTCCTGGCGTGTCCACCCGTACTTCTCGGTGGGAACATTATATACGTCTATAACGTCATATATCCTAGCCTAAGGCAACCCAACTTGTAGAATGTAATATTTTACAACATTCCTGCCGTGTCGTCGCCTGCTTCTCGATGGGGACATTATATACGTCTATAACGTTGTATATCCTAACCTAACGCAACCTAACATCTGGGATGTAATATTTTACAACATTCCTGTCGTGTCGTCGCCTGCTTCTCGATGGGGACATTCTATACGTCTATAACGTTGTATATCCTAACCTAAGGGAACCTAACATCTCGGGTGTAATATTTTAGAACATTCCTGACGCGTCAGTCCCTATTTCGCGGTGGGAACATTATATACGTCTATAACGTTATATATCCTAGCCTAAGGCAACCTAACTTGTAGAATGTAATATTTTACAACATTCCTGGCGTGTCGTCGCCTACTTCTCGATGTGGACATTATATACTTCTAGAACTTTGTATATCCTAACCTAAGGCAACCTAACATATCGGAAGTAATATTTTACAACATTCTGGCGTGTCGTCGCCTTCTTCTACATGGGGACATTATATACGTCTATAACCTTGTATATACTAACCTAACGCAACCTAACATCTGGGATGTAATATCTTACAACATTCCTGGCGTGTCGTCGCCTACTTCTGGATGGGGACATTATATACATCTATAACGTCATATATCCTAACCTAAGGGAACCTAACATCTCGGGTGTAATATTTTACAACATTCCTGGCGTGTCGTCGCCTACTTCTGGATGGGGACATTATATACATCTATAACGTCATATATCCTAACCTAAGGGAACCTAACATCTCGGGTGTAATATTTTACAACATTCCTGTCGTGTCGTCGCCTGCTTCTCGATGGGGACATTCTATACGTCTATAACGTTGTATATCCTAACCTAAGGGAACCTAACATCTCGGGTGTAATATTTTAGAACATTCCTGACGCGTCAGTCCCTATTTCTTGGTGGGACCATTATATACGTCTATAACGTTACATATCCTAACGTATGGCAACATAACATCTCGGATGTTATATTTTACAACATTCCTGCCGCTTCCGCGCCTGCTTCTCGATGGGGACTTTATATACATCTATAACGTTGTATATCCTAACCTAAGGCAACCTAACATATCGGATGTAATATTTTACAGCATTCTGGCGTGTCGTCGCCTGCTTCTCCATGGGGACATTATATACGTCTATAACCTTGTATATACTAACCTAACGCAACCTAACATCTGGGATGTAATATTTTACAACATTCCTGGCGTGTCGTCGCCTACTTCTCGGTGGGAACATTGTATACGTCTATAACGATATATATCCTAGCCTAAGGCAACCTAACATGTCGAATGTAATATTTTACAACATTCCTTTCGTGTCGTCGCCTGCTTCTCGATGGGTACATTATATACGTCTATAACGTTGTATATTCTAACCTAACGCAACCTAACATCTGGGATGTAATATTTTACAACATTCCTGGCGTGTCGTCGCCTACTTCTGGATGGGGACATTATATACATCTATAACGTCATATATCCTAGCCTAAGGGAACCTAACATCTCGGGTGTAATATTTTACTACATTCCTGGCGTGTCGTCGCCTACTTCTCGATGGGGACATTATATACGTCTATAACGTTGTATATTCTAACCTATCGCAACCTAACATCAGGGATGTAATATTTTACAACAGTCCTGGCGTGTCGTCGCCTACATCTGGATGGGGACATTATATACATCTATAACGTCATATATCCTAACCTAAGGGAACCTAACATCTCGGGTGTAATATTTTACAACTTTCCTGGCGTGTCGTTGCCTACTTCTCGATGGGGACATTATATACATCTATAACGTTGTTTATCATAACCTAAGGCAACCTAACATCTCGGATGTAATATTTTATAACATTCCTGGTATGTCGGGCCCTACTTCTCGGTGGGAACATTATATACGTCTATAACGTTACATATCCTAACGTATGGCAACATAACATCTCGGATGTTATATTTTACAACATTCCTGCCGCTTCCGCGCCTGCTTCTCGATGGGAACTTTATATACATCTATAACGTTTTATACCCTAACCTAAGGCAACCTAACATATCGGATGTAATATTTTACAGCATTCTGGCGTGTCGTCGCCTGCTTCTCCATGGGGACATTATATACGTCTATAACCTTGTATATACTAACCTAACGCAACCTAACATCTGGGATGTAATATTTTACAACATTCCTGGCGTGTCGTCGCCTACTTCTCGGTGGGATCATTGTACACGTCTATAACGATATATATCCTAGCCTAAGGCAACCTAACATGTCGAATGTAATATTTTACAACATTCCTTTCGTGTCGTCGCCTGCTTCTCGATGGGTACATTATATACGTCTATAACGTTGTATATTCTAACCTAACGCAACCTAACATCTGGGATGTAATATTTTACAACATTCCTGGCGTGTCGTCGCCTACTTCTGGATGGGGACATTATATACATCTATAACGTCATATATCCTAGCCTAAGGGAACCTAACATCTCGGGTGTAATATTTTACAACATTCCTGTCGTGTCGTCGCCTGCTTCTCGATGGGGACATTCTATACGTCTATAACGTTGTATATCCTAACCTAAGGGAACCTAACATCTCAGGTGTAATATTTTAGAACATTCCTGACGCGTCAGTCCCTATTTCTCGGTGGGAACATTATATACGTCTATAACGTTATATATCCTAGCCTAAGGCAACCTAACTTGTAGAATGTAATATTTTACAACATTCCTGGCGTGTCGTCGCCTACTTCTCTATGCGAACATTATATACATCTATATCGTTGTATATCCTAACCTAAGGCAACCTAACATCTCGGATGTAATATTTTACAACATTCCTGTCATGTCGTCTCCTGCATCTCGATGGGGACATTATATACGTCTATAACGTTGAATATCCTAACCTAAAGCAACCTAACATCTGGGATGTAATATTTTACAACATTCCTGGCATGTCGGTCCCTACTTCTCGGTGGAAACAATGTATACGTCTATAACGACATATATCCTAACCTAAGGGAACCTAACATCTCGGGTGTAATATTTTACAACATTCCTGGCGTGTCGTCGCCTACTTCTCGATGGGGACATTATATACATCTATAACGTTGTATATTCTAGCCTATCGCAACCTAACATCTGGGATTTAATATTTTAGAACATTCCTGGCATGTAGGTCCCTACTTCTCGGTGGGAAAATTCTATACGTCTATAACGTTGTATATCCTAACCTAAGGGAACCTAACATCTCGGGTGTAATATTTTAGAACATTCCTGACGCGTCAGTCCCTATTTCTCGGTGGGAACATTATATACGTCTATAACGTTATATATCCTAGCCTAAGGCAACCCAACTTGTAGAATGTAATATTTTACAACATTCCTGGCGTGTCGTAGCCTACTTCTCGATGGGGACATTATATACATCTATAACGTTTTATAACATAACCTAATGCAACCTAACACCTCGGATGTAATATTTTACAACATTCCTGGCATGTCGGTCCCTACTTCTCGGTGGGAGCATACTATATGTCTATAACGTTGTATATCCTAACCTAAGGGAACCTAACATCTCGGGTGTAATATTTTAGAACATTCCTGACGCGTCAGTCCCTATTTCTCGGTGGGAACATTATATACGTCTATAACGTTATATATCCTAGCCTAAGGCAACCTAACTTGTAGAATGTAATATTTTACAACATTCCTGGCGTGTCGTCGCCTACTTCTCGATGGGGACAATATTTACATCTATAACGTTTTATATCATAACCTAATGCAACCTAACACCTCGGATGTAATATTTTACAACATTCCTGGCATGTCGGTCCCTACTTCTCGGTGGGAGCATACTATATGTCTATAACGTTGTATATCCTAACCTAAGGGAACCTAACATCTCGGATGTAATATTTTAAAACTTTCCTGGCATGTCGGTCCCTACGTCTCGGTGGGATCATTATATACGTCTATAACGATATATATCCTAACCTAAGGCAACCTAACATCTCGGATGTAATATTTTACAACATTCCTGGCATGTCGGTCACTAGGTCTCGGTGGGAACATTATATACGTCTGTAACGATATATACCCTAACCTAAGGCAACCTAACACCTCGCATTTAATATTTTACAACATTCCTGGCATGTAGGTCCCTACTTCTCGGTGGGAACATTATATACGTCTATAACGTTATATATCCTAGCCTACGGCAACCTAACTTGTCGAATGTAATATTTTACAACATTCCTGGCGTGTCGTCGCCTACTTCTCGATGGGGACATTATATACATCTATAACGTTGTATATCCTAACCTAAGGCAACCTAACATCCCGGATGTAATATTTTACAACATTCTGGCGTGTCGCCGCCTGCTTCTCGATGGGGACATTATATACGTCTATAACCTTGTATATACTAACATAACGCAACCTAACATCTGGGATGTAATATTTTACAACATTCCTGGCATGTCGGTCCCTACGTCTCCGTGGGTACATTATATACGTCTGTAACGTTGTATATCCTAACCTAACGCAACCTAACGTCTGGGATGTAATATTTTAAAACAATCTTGGTATGTCGGTCCCTACGTTTCGGTGGGAACATTATATACGTCTATAACGATATATATCCTAACCTAAGGCAACCTAACACCTCGGATGTAATATTTTACAACATTCCTGGCATGTCGGTCCCTACGTCTCCGTGGGTACATTATATACGTCTGTAACGTTGTATATCCTAACCTAACGCAACCTAACGTCTGGGATGTAATATTTTAAAACATTCCTGGCATGTCGGTCCCTACGTCTCGGTGGGAACATTATATACGTCTATAACGATATATATCCTAACCTAAGGCAACCTAACATCTCGGATGTAATATTTGACAACATTCCTGGCGTGTTAACCCGCACTTCTCGGTGGGAACATCATATACGTCTATAGCGATATATATCCTAGCCTAAGGCAACCTAACATGTCGAATGTAATATTTTACAACATTCCTTTCGTGTCGTCGCCTGCTTCTCGATGGGTACATTATATACGTCTATAACGTTGTATATTCTAACCTAACGCAACCTAACATCTGGGATGTAATATTTTACAACATTCCTGGCGTGTCGTCGCCTACTTCTGGATGGGGACATTATATACATCTATAACGTCATATATCCTAGCCTAAGGGAACCTAACATCTCGGGTGTAATATTTTACAACATTCCTGTCGTGTCGTCGCCTGCTTCTCGATGGGGACATTCTATACGTCTATAACGTTGTATATCCTAACCTAAGGGAACCTAACATCTCAGGTGTAATATTTTAGAACATTCCTGACGCGTCAGTCCCTATTTCTCGGTGGGAACATTATATACGTCTATAACGTTATATATCCTAGCCTAAGGCAACCTAACTTGTAGAATGTAATATTTTACAACATTCCTGGCGTGTCGTCGCCTACTTCTCTATGCGAACATTATATACATCTATATCGTTGTATATCCTAACCTAAGGCAACCTAACATCTCGGATGTAATATTTTACAACATTCCTGTCATGTCGTCTCCTGCATCTCGATGGGGACATTATATACGTCTATAACGTTGAATATCCTAACCTAAAGCAACCTAACATCTGGGATGTAATATTTTACAACATTCCTGGCATGTCGGTCCCTACTTCTCGGTGGAAACAATGTATACGTCTATAACGACATATATCCTAACCTAAGGGAACCTAACATCTCGGGTGTAATATTTTACAACATTCCTGGCGTGTCGTCGCCTACTTCTCGATGGGGACATTATATACATCTATAACGTTGTATATTCTAGCCTATCGCAACCTAACATCTGGGATTTAATATTTTAGAACATTCCTGGCATGTAGGTCCCTACTTCTCGGTGGGAAAATTCTATACGTCTATAACGTTGTATATCCTAACCTAAGGGAACCTAACATCTCGGGTGTAATATTTTAGAACATTCCTGACGCGACAGTCCCTATTTCTCGGTGGGAACATTATATACGTCTATAACGTTATATATCCTAGCCTAAGGCAACCCAACTTGTAGAATGTAATATTTTACAACATTCCTGGCGTGTCGTAGCCTACTTCTCGATGGGGACATTATATACATCTATAACGTTTTATAACATAACCTAATGCAACCTAACACCTCGGATGTAATATTTTACAACATTCCTGGCATGTCGGTCCCTACTTCTCGGTGGGAGCATACTATATGTCTATAACGTTGTATATCCTAACCTAAGGGAACCTAACATCTCGGGTGTAATATTTTAGAACATTCCTGACGCGTCAGTCCCTATTTCTCGGTGGGAACATTATATACGTCTATAACGTTATATATCCTAGCCTAAGGCAACCTAACTTGTAGAATGTAATATTTTACAACATTCCTGGCGTGTCGTCGCCTACTTCTCGATGGGGACAATATTTACATCTATAACGTTTTATATCATAACCTAATGCAACCTAACACCTCGGATGTAATATTTTACAACATTCCTGGCATGTCGGTCCCTACTTCTCGGTGGGAGCATACTATATGTCTATAACGTTGTATATCCTAACCTAAGGGAACCTAACATCTCGGATGTAATATTTTAAAACTTTCCTGGCATGTCGGTCCCTACGTCTCGGTGGGATCATTATATACGTCTATAACGATATATATCCTAACCTAAGGCAACCTAACATCTCGGATGTAATATTTTACAACATTCCTGGCATGTCGGTCACTAGGTCTCGGTGGGAACATTATATACGTCTGTAACGATATATACCCTAACCTAAGGCAACCTAACACCTCGCATTTAATATTTTACAACATTCCTGGCATGTAGGTCCCTACTTCTCGGTGGGAACATTATATACGTCTATAACGTTATATATCCTAGCCTACGGCAACCTAACTTGTCGAATGTAATATTTTACAACATTCCTGGCGTGTCGTCGCCTACTTCTCGATGGGGACATTATATACATCTATAACGTTGTATATCCTAACCTAAGGCAACCTAACATCCCGGATGTAATATTTTACAACATTTTGGCGTGTCGCCGCCTGCTTCTCGATGGGGACATTATATACGTCTATAACCTTGTATATACTAACATAACGCAACCTAACATCTGGGATGTAATATTTTACAACATTCCTGGCATGTCGGTCCCTACGTCTCCGTGGGTACATTATATACGTCTGTAACGTTGTATATCCTAACCTAACGCAACCTAACGTCTGGGATGTAATATTTTAAAACAATCTTGGTATGTCGGTCCCTACGTTTCGGTGGGAACATTATATACGTCTATAACGATATATATCCTAACCTAAGGCAACCTAACACCTCGGATGTAATATTTTACAACATTCCTGGCATGTCGGTCCCTACGTCTCCGTGGGTACATTATATACGTCTGTAACGTTGTATATCCTAACCTAACGCAACCTAACGTCTGGGATGTAATATTTTAAAACATTCCTGGCATGTCGGTCCCTACGTCTCGGTGGGAACATTATATACGTCTATAACGTTATATATCCTAACCTAAGGCAACCTAACATCTCGGATGTAATATTTGACAACATTCCTGGCGTGTTAACCCGCACTTCTCGGTGGGAACATCATATACGTCTATAGCGATATATATCCTAGCCTAAGGCGACCTAACATGTCGAATGTAATATTTTACATCATTCCTGACGTGTCGGCCCCTATTTCTCGGTGGGAACATTATATACGTCTATAACGTTATATATGCTAGCCTAAGGCAACCTAACATGTCGAATGTAATATTTTACAACATTCCTGGCGTGTCGTCGCCTACTTCTCGATGGGGACATTATATACATCTATAACGTTGTATATCATAACCTAAGGCAACCTAACATCTCGGATGTAATATTTTACAACATTCCTGGTATGTCGGGCCCTACTTCTCGGTGGGAACATTGTATACGTCTATAACGTTATATATCCTAGCCTAAGGCAACCCAACTTGTAGAATGTAATATTTTACAACATTCCTGCCGTGTCGTCGCCTGCTTCTCGATGGGGACATTATATACGTCTATAACGTTGTATATCCTAACCTAACGCAACCTAACATCTGGGATGTAATATTTTACAACATTCCTGTCGTGTCGTCGCCTGCTTCGCGATGGGGACATTCTATACGTCTATAACGTTGTATATCCTAACCTAAGGGAACCTAACATCTCGGGTGTAATATTTTAGAACATTCCTGACGCGTCAGTCCCTATTTCTCGGTGGGAACATTATATACGTCTATAACGTTATATATCCTAGCCTAAGGCAACCTAACTTGTAGAATGTAATATTTTACAACATTCCTGGCGTGTCGTCGCCTGCTTCTCGATGGGTACATTATATGCGTCTATAACGTTGTATATTCTAACCTAACGCAACCTAACATTTGGGATGTAATATTTTACAACATTTCTGGCGTGTCGTCGCCTACTTCTGGATGGGGACATTATATACATCTATAACGTCATATATCCTAGCCTAAGGGAACCTAACATCTCGGGTGTAATATTTTACAACATTCCTGGCGTGTCGTCGCCTACTTCTCGATGGGGACATTATATACTTCTATAGCTTTGTATATCCTAACCTAAGGCAACCTAACATATCGGAAGTAATATTTTACAACATTCTGGCGTGTCGTCGCCTTCTTCTACATGGGGACATTATATACGTCTATAACCTTGTATATACTAACCTAACGCAACCTAACATCTGGGATGTAATATTTTACAACATTCCTGGCGTGTCGTCGCCTACTTCTGGATGGGGACATTATATACATCTATAACGTCATATATCCTAACCTAAGGGAACCTAACATCTCGGGTGTAATATTTTACAACATTCCTGGCGTGTCGTCGCCTACTTCTGGATGGAGACATTATATACATCTATAACGTCATATATCCTAACCTAAGGGAACCTAACATCTCGGGTGTAATATTTTACAACATTCCTGTCGTGTCGTCGCCTGCTTCTCGATGGGGACATTCTATACGTCTATAACGTTGTATATCCTAACCTAAGGGAACCTAACATCTCGGGTGTAATATTTTAGAACATTCCTGACGCGTCAGTCCCTATTTCTTGGTGGGAATATTATATACGTCTATAATGTTATATATCCTAGCCTAAGGCAACCCAACTTGTAGAATGTAATATTTTACGACATTCCTGGCGTGTCGTCGCCTACTTCTCGATGGGGACAATATATACATCTATAACGTTGTATATCCTAACCTAAGGCAACCTAACATCTCGGATGTAGTATTTTACAACATTCCTGGCATGTCGGTCCCTACTTCTCGGTGGGAACATTGTGTACGTCTATAACGATATATATCCTAGCCTAAGGCAACCTGACATGTCGAATGTAATATTTTACTACATTCCTGTCGTGTCGTCGCCTGCTTCTCGATGGGGACATTATATACGTCTATAACGTTGTATATTCTAACCTATCGCAACCTAACATCAGGGATGTAATATTTTACAACAGTCCTGGCGTGTCGTCGCCTACTTCTGGATGGGGACATTATATACATCTATAACGTCATATATCCTAACCTAAGGGAACCTAACATCTCGGGTGTAATATTTTACAACTTTCCTGGCGTGTCGTTGCCTACTTCTCGATGGGGACATTATATACATCTATAACGTTGTTTATCATAACCTAAGGCAACCTAACATCTCGGATGTAATATTTTACAACATTCCTGGTATGTCGGGCCCTACTTCTCGGTGGGAACATTATATACGTCTACAACGTTACATATCCTAACGTATGGCAACATAACATCTCGGATGTTATATTTTACAACATTCCTGCCGCTTCCGCGCCTGCTTCTCGATGGGGACTTTATATACATCTATAACGTTTTATATCCTAACCTAAGGCAACCTAACATATCGGATGTAATATTTTACAGCATTCTGGCGTGTCGTCGCCTGCTTCTCCATGGGGACATTATATACGTCTATAACCTTGTATATACTAACCTAACGCAACCTATCATCTGGGATGTAATATTTTACAACATTCCTGGCGTGTCGTCGCCTACTTCTCGGTGGGAACATTGTATACGTCTATAGCGATATATATCCTAGCCTAAGGCAACCTAACATGTCGGATGTAATATTTTACAACATTCCTTTCGTGTCGTCGCCTGCTTCTCGATGGGTACATTATATACGTCTATAACGTTGTATATTCTAACCTAACGCAACCTAACATCTGGGATGTAATATTTTACAACATTCCTGGCGTGTCGTCGCCTACTTCTGGATGGGGACATTATATACATCTATAACGTCATATATCCTAACCTAAGGGAACCTAACATCTCGGGTGTAATATTTTACAACATTCCTGTCGTGTCGTCGCCTGCTTCTCGATGGGGACATTCTATACGTCTATAACGTTGTATATCCTAACCTAAGGGAACCTAACATCTCGGGTGTAATATTTTAGAACATTCCTGACGCGTCAGTCCCTATTTCTCGGTGGGAATATTATATACGTCTATAACGTTATATATCCTAGCCTAAGGCAACCTAACTTGTAGAATGTAATATTTTACAACAGTCCTGGCGTGTCGTCGCCTACTTCTGGATGGGGACATTATATACATCTATAACCTTGTATATACTAACCTAACGCAACCTAACATCTGGGATGTAATATTTTACAATATTCCTGGCATGTCGGTCCCTACGTCTCGGTGGGAACGTTATATACGTCTATAACGATATATACCCTAACCTAAGGCAACCTAACACCTCGCATTTAATATTTTACAACATTCCTGGCATGTAGGTCCCTACTTCTCGGTGGGAACATTATATACGTCTATAACGTTATATATCCTATCCTACGGCAACCTTACTTGTCGAATGTAATATTTTACAACATTCCTGGCGTGTCGTCGCCTACTTCTCGATGGGGACATTATATACATCTATAACGTTGTATATCCTAACCTAAGTCAACCTAACATCTCGGATGTAATATTTTACAACATTCTGGCGTGTCGCCGCCTGCTTCTCAATGGGGACATTATATACGTCTATAACGTTGTATATACTAACCTAACGCAACCTAACATCTGGGATGTAATATTTTACAACATTCCTGGCATGTCGGTCCCTACGTCTCCGTGGGTACATTATATACGTCTGTAACGTTGTATATCCTAACCTAACGCAACCTAACGTCTGGGATGTAATATTTTAAAACAATCCTGGTATGTCGGTCCCTACGTCTCGGTGGGAACATTATATACGTCTATAACGATATATATCCTAACCTAAGGCAACCTAACACCTCGGATGTAATATTTTACAACATTCCTGGCATGTCGGTCCCTACGTCTCCGTGGGTACATTATATACGTCTGTAACGTTGTATATCCTAACCTAACGCAACCTAACGTCTGGGATGTAATATTTTAAAACATTCCTGGCATGTCGGTCCCTACGTCTCGGTGGGAACATTATATACGTCTATAACGATATATATCCTAACCTAAGGCAACCTAACATCTCGGATGTAATATTTGACAACATTCCTGGCATGTAGGTCCCTACTTCTCGGTGGGAACATTATATACGTCTATAACGTTATATATCCTAGCCTACGGCAACCTAACTTGTCGAATGTAATATTTTACAACATTCCTGGCGTGTCGTCGCCTACTTCTCGATGGGGACATTATGTACATCTATAACGTTGTATATCCTAACCTAAGGCAACCTAACATCCCGGATGTAATATTTTACAACATTCTGGCGTGTCGCCGCCTGCTTCTCGATGGGGACATTATATACGTCTATAACCTTGTATATACTAACATAACGCAACCTAACATCTGGGATGTAATATTTTACAACATTCCTGGCATGTCGGTCCCTACGTCTCCGTGGGTACATTATATACGTCTGTAACGTTGTATATCCTAACCTAACGCAACCTAACGTCTGGGATGTAATATTTTAAAACAATCTTGGTATGTCGGTCCCTACGTTTCGGTGGGAACATTATATACGTCTATAACGATATATATCCTAACCTAAGGCAACCTAACACCTCGGATGTAATATTTTACAACATTCCTGGCATGTCGGTCCCTACGTCTCCGTGGGTACATTATATACGTCTGTAACGTTGTATATCCTAACCTAACGCAACCTAACGTCTGGGATGTAATATTTTAAAACATTCCTGGCATGTCGGTCCCTACGTCTCGGTGGGAACATTATATACGTCTATAACGATATGTATCCTAACCTAAGGCAACCTAACATCTCGGATGTAATATTTGACAACATTCCTGGCGTGTTAACCCGCACTTCTCGGTGGGAACATCATATACGTCTATAGCGATATATATCCTAGCCTAAGGCGACCTAACATGTCGAATGTAATATTTTACATCATTCCTGACGTGTCGGCCCCTATTTCTCGGTGGGAACATTATATACGTCTATAACGTTATATATGCTAGCCTAAGGCAACCTAACATGTCGAATGTAATATTTTACAACATTCCTGGCGTGTCGTCGCCTACTTCTCGATGGGGACATTATATACATCTATAACGTTGTATATCATAACCTAAGGCAACCTAACATCTCGGATGTAATATTTTACAACATTCCTGGTATGTCGGGCCCTACTTCTCGGTGGGAACATTGTATACGTCTATAACGTTATATATCCTAGCCTAAGGCAACCCAACTTGTAGAATGTAATATTTTACATCATTCCTGCCGTGTCGTCGCCTGCTTCTCGATGGGGACATTATATACGTCTATAACGTTGTATATCCTAACCTAACGCAACCTAACATCTGGGATGTAATATTTTACAACATTCCTGTCGTGTCGTCGCCTGCTTCGCGATGGGGACATTCTATACGTCTATAACGTTGTATATCCTAACCTAAGGGAACCTAACATCTCGGGTGTAATATTTTAGAACATTCCTGACGCGTCAGTCCCTATTTCTCGGTGGGAACATTATATACGTCTATAACGTTATATATCCTAGCCTAAGGCAACCTAACTTGTAGAATGTAATATTTTACAACATTGCTGGCGTGTCGTCGCCTGCTTCTCGATGGGTACATTATATGCGTCTATAACGTTGTATATTCTAACCTAACGCAACCTAACATTTGGGATGTAATATTTTACAACATTTCTGGCGTGTCGTCGCCTACTTCTGGATGGGGACATTATATACATCTATAACGTCATATATCCTAGCCTAAGGGAACCTAACATCTCGGGTGTAATATTTTACAACATTCCTGGCGTGTCGTCGCCTACTTCTCGATGGGGACATTATATACTTCTATAGCTTTGTATATCCTAACCTAAGGCAACCTAACATATCGGAAGTAATATTTTACAACATTCTGGCGTGTCGTCGCCTTCTTCTACATGGGGACATTATATACGTCTATAACCTTGTATATACTAACCTAACGCAACCTAACATCTGGGATGTAATATTTTACAACATTCCTGGCGTGTCGTCGCCTACTTCTGGATGGGGACATTATATACATCTATAACGTCATATATCCTAACCTAAGGGAACCTAACATCTCGGGTGTAATATTTTACAACATTCCTGGCGTGTCGTCGCCTACTTCTGGATGGGGACATTATATACATCTATAACGTCATATATCCTAACCTAAGGGAACCTAACATCTCGGGTGTAATATTTTACAACATTCCTGTCGTGTCGTCGCCTGCTTCTCGATGGGGACATTCTATACGTCTATAACGTTGTATATCCTAACCTAAGGGAACCTAACATCTCGGGTGTAATATTTTAGAACATTCCTGACGCGTCAGTCCCTATTTCTTGGTGGGAACATTATATACGTCTATAATGTTATATATCCTAGCCTAAGGCAACCCAACTTGTAGAATGTAATATTTTACGACATTCCTGGCGTGTCGTCGCCTACTTCTCGATGGGGACAATATATACATCTATAACGTTGTATATCCTAACCTAAGGCAACCTAACATCTCGGATGTAGTATTTTACAACATTCCTGGCATGTCGGTCCCTACTTCTCGGTGGGAACATTGTGTACGTCTATAACGATATATATCCTAGCCTAAGGCAACCTGACATGTCGAATGTAATATTTTACTACATTCCTGTCGTGTCGTCGTCTGCTTCTCGATGGGGACATTATATACGTCTATAACGTTGTATATTCTAACCTATCGCAACCTAACATCAGGGATGTAATATTTTACAACAGTCCTGGCGTGTCGTCGCCTACTTCTGGATGGGGACATTATATACATCTATAACGTCATATATCCTAACCTAAGGGAACCTAACATCTCGGGTGTAATATTTTACAACTTTCCTGGCGTGTCGTTGCCTACTTCTCGATGGGGACATTATATACATCTATAACGTTGTTTATCATAACCTAAGGCAACCTAACATCTCGGATGTAATATTTTACAACATTCCTGGTATGTCGGGCCCTACTTCTCGGTGGGAACATTATATACGTCTACAACGTTACATATCCTAACGTATGGCAACATAACATCTCGGATGTCATATTTTACAACATTCCTGCCGCTTCCGCGCCTGCTTCTCGATGGGGACTTTATATACATCTATAACGTTTTATATCCTAACCTAAGGCAACCTAACATATCGGATGTAATATTTTACAGCATTTGGCGTGTCGTCGCCTGCTTCTCCATGGGGACATTATATACGTCTATAACCTTGTATATACTAACCTAACGCAACCTAACATCTGGGATGTAATATTTTACAACATTCCTGGCGTGTCGTCGCCTACTTCTCGGTGGGAACATTGTATACGTCTATAACGATATATATCCTAGCCTAAGGCAACCTAACATGTCGGATGTAATATTTTACAACATTCCTTTCGTGTCGTCGCCTGCTTCTCGATGGGTACATTATATACGTCTATAACGTTGTATATTCTAACCTAACGCAACCTAACATCTGGGATGTAATATTTTACAACATTCCTGGCGTGTCGTCGCCTACTTCTGGATGGGGACATTATATACATCTATAACGTCATATATCCTAGCCTAAGGGAACCTAACATCTCGGGTGTAATATTTTACAACATTCCTGGCGTGTCGTCGCCTACTTCTCGATGGGGACATTATATACATCTATAAAGTTGTATATCCTAACCTAAGGCAACCTAACATATCGGATGTAATATTTTACAACATTCTGGCGTGTCGTCGCCTGCTTCTCCATGGGGACATTATATACGTCTATAACCTTGTATATACTAACCTAACGCAACCTAACATCTGGGATGTAATATTTTACAACATTCCTGGCGTGTCGTCGCCTACTTCTGGATGGGGACATTATATACATCTATAACGTCATATATCCTAACCTAAGGGAACCTAACATCTCGGGTGTAATATTTTACAACATTCCTGTCGTGTCGTCGCCTGCTTCTCGATGGGGACATTCTATACGTCTATAACGTTGTATATCCTAACCTAAGGGAACCTAACATCTCGGGTGTAATATTTTAGAACATTCCTGACGCGTCAGTCCCTATTTCTCGGTGGGAATATTATATACGTCTATAACGTTATATATCCTAGCCTAAGGCAACCTAACTTGTAGAATGTAATATTTTACAACAGTCCTGGCGTGTCGTCGCCTACTTCTGGATGGGGACATTATATACATCTACAACCTTGTATATACTAACCTAACGCAACCTAACATCTGGGATGTAATATTTTACAATATTCCTGGCGTGTTAACCCGCACTTCTCGGTGGGAACATCATATACGTCTATAGCGATATATATCCTAGCCTAAGGCGACCTAACACGTCGAATGTAATATTTTACATCATTCCTGACGTGTCGGCCCCTATTTCTCGGTGGGAACATTATGTACGTCTATAACGTTATATATGCTAGCCTAAGGCAACCTAACATGTCGAATGTAATATTTTACAACATTCCTGGCGTGTCGTCGCCTACTTCTCGATGGGGACATTATATACATCTATAACGTTGTATATCATAACCTAAGGCAACCTAACATCTCGGATGTAATATTTTACAACATTCCTGGTATGTCGGGCCCTACTTCTCGGTGGGAACATTGTATACGTCTATAACGTTATATATCCTAGCCTAAGGCAACCCAACTTGTAGAATGTAATATTTTACAACATTCCTGGCGTGTCGTCGCCTACGTCTCGGTGGGAACGTTATATACGTCTATAACGATATATACCCTAACCTAAGGCAACCTAACACCTCGCATTTAATATTTTACAACATTCCTGGCATGTAGGTCCCTACTTCTCGGTGGGAACATTATATACGTCTATAACGTTATATATCCTAACCTAAGGCAACCTAACACCTCGGATGTAATATTTTACAACATTCCTGGCATGTCGGTCCCTACGTCTCCGTGGGTACATTATATACGTCTGTAACGTTGTATATCCTAACCTAACGCAACCTAACGTCTGGGATGTAATATTTTAAAACATTCCTGGCATGTCGGTCCCTACGTCTCGGTGGGAACATTATATACGTCTATAACGATATATATCCTAACCTAAGGCAACCTAACATCTCGGATGTAATATTTGACAACATTCCTGGCGTGTTAACCCGCACTTCTCGGTGGGAACATCATACACGTCTATAGCGATATATATCCTAGCCTAAGGCGACCTAACACGTCGAATGTAATATTTTACATCATTCCTGACGTGTCGGCCCCTATTTCTCGGTGGGAACATTATGTACGTCTATAACGTTATATATGCTAGCCTAAGGCAACCTAACATGTCGAATGTAATATTTTACAACATTCCTGACGTGTCGTCGCCTACTTCTCGATGGGGACATTATATACATCTATAACGTTGTATATCATAACCTAAGGCAACCTAACATCTCGGATGTAATATTTTACAACATTCCTGGTATGTCGGGCCCTACTTCTCGGTGGGAACATTGTATACGTCTATAACGTTATATATCCTAGCCTAAGGCAACCCAACTTGTAGAATGTAATATTTTACAACATTCCTGGCGTGTCGTCGCCTACTTCTCGATGGGGACATTATATACATCTATAACGTTGTATATCATAACCTAAGGCAACCTAACATCTCGGATGTAATATTTTACAACATTCCTGGCATGTCGGTCCCTACGTCTCGGTGGGAACATTATATACGTCTATAACGATATATATCCTAACCTAAGGCAACCTAACATCTCGGATGTAATATTTTACAACATTCCTGGCGCTTCGGCTGCTACTTTTCGGTGGGAACATTATATACGTCTATAACGTTACATATCCTAACGTATGGCAACATAACAGCTCGGATGTTATATTTTACAACATTCCTGCCGTGTCGTCGCCTGCTTCTCGATGGGGACATTATATACATCTATAACGTTGTATATCCTAACCTAAGGCAACCTAACATCTCGGATTTAGTATTTTACAACATTCCTGTCATGTCGGTCCCTACTTCTCGGTGGGGACATTGTGTACGTCTATAACGATATATATCCTAGCCTAAGGCAACCTAACATGTCGAATGTAATATTTTACTACATTCCTGTCGTGTCGTCGCCTGCTTCTCGATGGGGACATTATATACATCTATAACGTTGTATATCCTAACCTAAGGCAACCTAACATATCGGATGTAATATTTTACAACATTCTGGCGTGTCGTCGCCTGCTTCTCCATGGGGACATTATATACGTCTATAACCTTGTATATACTAACCTAACGCAACCTAACATCTGGGATGTAATATTTTACAACATTCCTGGCGTGTCGTCGCCTACTTCTCGATGGGGACATTATATACATCTATAACGTTTTATATCATAACCTAATGCAACCTAACACCTCGGATGTAATATCTTACAACATTCCTGGCATGTCGGTCCCTACTTCTCGGTGGGAGCATACTATATGTCTATAACGTTGTATATCCTAACCTAAGGGAACCTAACATCTCGGATGTAATATTTTAAAACTTTCCTGGCATGTCGGTCCCTACGTCTCGGTGGGATCATTATATACGTCTATAACGATATATATCCTAACCTAAGGCAACCTAACATCTCGGATGTAATATTTTACAACATTCCTGGCATGTCGGTCACTAGGTCTCGGTGGGAACATTATATACGTCTGTAACGATATATACCCTAACCTAAGGCAACCTAACACCTCGCATTTAATATTTTACAACATTCCTGGCATGTAGGTCCCTACTTCTCGGTGGGAACATTATATACGTCTATAACGTTATATATCCTATCCTACGGCAACCTAACTTGTCGAATGTAATATTTTAAAACATTCCTGGCGTGTCGTCGCCTACTTCTCGATGGGGACATTATATACATCTATAACGTTGTATATCCTAACCTAAGGCAACCTAACATCTCGGATGTAATATTTTACAACATTCTGGCGTGTCGCCGCCTGCTTCTCGATGGGGACATTATATACGTCTATAACGTTGTATATACTAACCTAACGCAACCTAACATCTGGGATGTAATATTTTACAACATTCCTGGCATGTCGGTCCCTACGTCTCCGTGGGTACATTATATACGTCTGTAACGTTGTATATCCTAACCTAACGCAACCTAACGTCTGGGATGTAATATTTTAAAACAATCCTGGTATGTCGGTCCCTACGTCTCGGTGGGAACATTATATACGTCTATAACGATATATATCCTAACCTAAGGCAACCTAACACCTCGGATGTAATATTTTACAACATTCCCGGCATGTCGGTCCCTACGTCTCCGTGGGTACATTATATACGTCTGTAACGTTGTATATCCTAACCTAACGCAACCTAACGTCTGGGATGTAATATTTTAAAACATTCCTGGCATGTCGGTCCCTACGTCTCGGTGGGAACATTATATACGTCTATAACGATATATATCCTAACCTAAGGCAACCTAACATCTCGGATGTAATATTTGACAACATTCCTGGCGTGTTAACCCGCACTTCTCGGTGGGAACATCATATACGTCTATAGCGATATATATCCTAGCCTAAGGCGACCTAACATGTCGAATGTAATATTTTACATCATTCCTGACGTGTCGGCCCCTATTTCTCGGTGGGAACATTATATACGTCTATAATGTTATATATGCTAGCCTAAGGCAACCTAACATGTCGAATGTAATATTTTACAACATTCCTGTCGTGTCGTTGCCTACTTCTCGATGGGGACATTATATACATCTATAACGTTGTATATCATAACCTAAGGCAACCTAACATCTCGGATGTAATATTTTACAACATTCCTGGTATGTCGGCCCCTACTTCTCTGTGGTAACATTATATACGCCTATAACGCTACATATCCTAGTCTAAGGCAACCTAATATCTCGGATGTAGTATTTTCCCACATTCCTGGCGCGTCGGCCCCTACTTATCGGTGGGAACATTATATACGTCTACAACGCTATATATCCTAGCCTAAGGCAAACTAACATGTCGAATGTAATATTTCACAACATTCCTGGCGGGTCGGCCCCACTTCTCGGTGGGAACATTATAAACGTCTATAACGTAATATATCCTAACCTAACCCATTTTGCCCCTCGGTGATATTGTTTTACAGAATCCCGGCCGTGTCGGATCGTACTTCTCGGTGGGGACATTATATACGTCCATAACCTTATATATCCCAACCTAAGGCCGCCTAACATCTCGGATGCAGTATTTTACAACATTCCTGGCGTGCCGGCCCCTAAATCTCGGTGGGAACATTATATACGTCTAGAACGTAATATAACATAACCTAACCCATCTATCCCCCCGTTGGTAATGTTTTACAGAATACCGGTCGTTTCGTCCCGTACATCTCGGTGGGGACATTATATGCGTCTATAACGTTATATATCCCAACCTAAGGCAACATAACATCTCGGATGCAGTATTTCACAACATTCCTGGCGGGTCGGCCCCACTTCTCGGTGGGAACATTATATACGTCTATAACGTAATATAAACTAACCTAACCCATCTAGCCCCTCGCTGGTAATGTTTTACAGAATCCCGGTCGCGTCGGCCCGTACCTCTCGCTGTGGACGTTATATATCCTATCCTAAGGCAAATTAACATCTCGGATGTAGTATTTTCCAACATTCCTGGCGGGACGGTCCCTACTTCTCGGTGGGCACATTATATACGTCTATAACGTAATATAACCTAACCTGACCCATCTAGACCCTCGCTGGTAATGTCTTACAGAATCCCGTTCGTGTCGTCCCGTACGTCTCCGTGCGGACATTATATACATCTATAACGTTATATTTCCTAACCTAAGGCAACGAAACATCTCGAATGTAGTATTTTACAACATTCCAGGCGGGTCGGCCCCACTTCTGGGTGGGAACATTATTTACGTCAATAACGTAATATAAGCTAACCTAAGTAACCTAACATCTCGGATGTAGTATATTACATCATTCCTGGCTGGGTGGCCCCTAATTCTCGGTGGGAACATTACATACGTCTATAACGTAATATAACCTAACCTAACCCATCTAGACCTTCGCTGGTAATGTTTTACAGAATCCCGGTCGTGTCGGCCCGTACATCTCGGCGGGGACGTTATATACGTCTATAACGCTGTATATATTACCATAAGGCAACCTAACATCTGGAATGTAGTATTTCAAAACATTCCTGGCGGGTCGGCCCCACTTCTCGGTGGGAATATTATTTACCTCTATAACGTAACATAACCTACCCTAACCCATCTAGTTCCTCGCTGGTAATGTTTTACAGAATCCTGACCGTGTCGGCCCGTAAACCTCGGTGGCGACATTATATACGTCTATAACGTTGTATATCCTAACCTAAGGCATCCTAACATCTCGGATGTAGTATTTTCCAACATTCCTGGCGGGTCGGCCCCTACTTCTCGGTGGGAACATTCCATACGTCTTTAACGTTGTATATCCTAGCATAAGGGAACCTAACATCTGGGGTGTAATATTTTACAACATTCCTGAAGCGTCGGCACCTATTTCTCGGTGGGAACATTATATACATCTATAACGTTATATATCCTAGCCTAAGGCGACCTAACATGTCGAATGTAATATTTTACATCATTCCTGACGTGTCGAACCATAGTTCTCGGTGGTAACATCATATACGTCTATAACGTTATATATCCTAGCCTAAGGCAACCTAACACCTCGGATGTAATATTTTACAACATTCCTGGCGTGTCGTAACCTGCTCCTCGATGGGGACATTATATACGTCTATATCGCTGTATATCCTAACCTAAGCCAACCTAACACCTGGGATGTAATATTTTACAAGATTCCTGGCACGTCGATCCCCACGTCTCGGTGGGAACATTATATACGTCTATAACGATATATATCCTAACCTAAAGCATACTAACATCTCGGATGTAATATTTTGCATCATTCCTGGCATGTCGGTCCCTACATCTCGATGGGAACTTTCTATACGTCTATAACGTTGAATATCCTAACCTAAGGTAACCTAACATCTCGGGTGTAATATTTTACAACATTCCTGGCGGGGCGGAACCTACTTCTCGGTGAGAACATTATATACGTCTATAACGTAATATAACCTAACCTAACCCATCCAGACCCTCGCTCTTATTGTTTTACAGAATCTCGTTCGTGTCGTCCCGTACGTCTCGATGGGGACATTATATGCGTCTATAACGTTATATATCCTAACCTAGAGCAACCTATCATCTCGGATGTAGTATTTTACAACAATCCTGGCGTGTCGGAACCTACTTTTCGGTGGGGACATTATATACGTGTATAGCGTTATATATCCTAACCTAAGTACCCTAACATCTCGGATGTAGTATTTTCCAACATTTCTGGCGGGTCGGCCCCTACTTCTCGGTGGGAACATTATATACTTCTATAACTTTATATATCGCAACCTAAGGCATCCTAACATCTCGGATGTAGTATTTTCCAACATTCCTGGCGGGTCGGCCCCTACTTCTCGGTGGGAACATTATATACGTCTATAACGTAATAGATCCTAACCTAACCCATCTAGACCCTCGCTGGTAATGTTTGACAGAATCCCGTTCGTGTCGTGCCCTACGTCTCGGAGGGCACATTATATACGCCTATAACGAAATATAACCTAACCTAACCCGTCTTGCACCTCGGTGATAATGCTTTACAGAATCCCATCCGTGTCGGACCGTACTTCTCGTTGTGGACATTATATACGTCTAGAACGTTATATAACCCAACCCAGGGCAACCTAACATCCCGAATGTAATATTTTCCTATATTCCTGGCGGGTCCGCCTCTACTTCTCGTTGGGAACATTATATACGTCTATAACCTAATATAACCTAACTTAACCCATCTAGACCCTCGCAGGTAATGTTTTACAGCATCCCGGTCGTGTCGGCCTGTACTTCTCGGTGGGGACATTACATTCGTCTATAACGTTATATATCCTAACGTAAGGCAACCTAACATCTCGAATGTAGTATTTTCCAACATTTCTGTCGGGTTGGCCCCTACTTCTCGGTGGGCACATTATATACGTCTATAACGTTATATATCCTAACCTGAGGCAACCTAACATGTCGAATGTAATATTTTACAACATTCCCGGCACTTCGGCCCCTACTTCTCGTGGGGCACGTTATATACGTCTATATCGCTATATATCCTAGCTTAAGGCAACCTAACATGTCGAATGTAATATTTTACAACATTCCCGTCACTTCGGTCCCTACTTCTCTGTGGTAACATTATATACGTCTATAACTTTATATATCCTAGCCTGAGGCAACCTAACATCTCGGATGTAATATTTTACTACATACCTGGCACGTCGGCCGCTACTTCTCGGTGGGAACATTATATACGTCTATAACGCTATATATCCTAGCCTAAGGCAACCTAACATGTCATATGTAATATTTTACAGCATTCCCGGCGCTTCGGCCCCCACTTCTTGGTGGAAACATTATATACATCTATAACGCTATATATCTTAGCTTAAGGCAACCTAACATCTCGGATGTAATATTTTACAACATTCCTGGCATATCGGTCCCTACTTCTCGGTGGGAACATTGTATACGTCTATAACGATATATATCCTAACCTAAGGCAAGCTAACATCTCCGGTGTAATATTTTACAACATTCCTGACGCGTTGGCACCTATTTCTCGGTGGGAACATTATATACGTCTATAGCTTTATATATCCTAGCCTAAGGCGACCTAACATGTCGGATGTAACATTTTACATCATTCCTGGCGTGTCGGCCCGTAGTTCTCGGTGGTAACATTGCATACGTCTATAACGTTGTATATCCTAGCCTATGGCAACCTAACATGTCGAATGTAATGTTTTACAACATTCCTGGCGTGTCGTCGCCTACTTCTGGATGGGGACATTATATACATCTATAAGGTTGTATGTCCTAACCTAAGGGCACCTAACATTTCGGATGTAATATTTTACAGCATTCCTGGCGTGTCCGCCCGTACCTCTCGGTGGGGACATTATATACGTCTATAACATTGTATATCCTAACCTAACGCAACCTAACATCTGGGATGTAATATTTTAAAACATTCCTGGCATGTCGGTCCCTACGCGTCGGTGGGAACGTTATATACGTCTATAACGATATATATCCTAACCTAAGGGAACTTTACATCTCAGATGTAATATTTTACAACATTCCTGGCATGTCGGGCCCTACTTCTCGGTGGGAACATTGTATACGTCTATAACGATATATATCATAGCCTAAGGCAACCTAACATGTCGAATGTAATATTTTACAACATTCCTGTCGTGTCGTCGCCTGCTTCACGATGGGGACATTATATACGTCTATAACGTTGTATATTCTAACCTAACGCAACCTAACATCTGGGATGTAACATTTTACTACATTCCTGGCGTGTCGTCGCCAACTTCTGGATGGGGACATTATATGCGTCTATAACGTTGTATATACTAACCTAACGCAACCTAACATTTGGGATGTAATATTTTACAACATTGCTGACGCGTCAGCCCCTATTTCTTGGTGGGATCATTGTATACGTCTATAACGTTGTATATCCTAACCTAAGGGAACCTAACTTCTCGGGTGTAATATTTTACAACATTCCTGGCATGTCGGTCTCTACTTCTCGGTGGGAACATTGTATACGTCTATAACGATATATATCATAGCCTAAGGCAACCTAACATGTCGAATGTAATATTTTACAACATTCCTGTCGTGTCGTCGCCTGCTTCTCGATGGGGACATTATATACATCTATAACGTTGTATATTCTAACCTAACGCAACCTAACATCTGGGATGTAATATTTTACAACATTCCTGGCATGTCGGTCCCTACGTCTCCGTGGGTACATTATATACGTCTGTAACGTTGTATATCCTAACCTAACGCAACCTAACATCTGGGATGCAATATTTTAAAACATTCCTGGCATGTCGGTCCCTACGTCTCGGTGGGAACGTTATATACGTCTATAACGATATATATCCTAACCTAAGGCAACCTAACATCTCGGATGTAATATTTTACAACATTCCTGGCGCTTCGGCTGCTACGTTTCGGTGGGAACATTATATACGTCTATAACGTTACATAGCCTAACGCATGGCAAAATAACATCTCGGATGTAATATTTTACAACATTCCTGGCATGTCGGTCTCTACTTCTCGGTGGGAACATTGTATACGTCTATAACGATATATATCCTAGCCTAAGGCAACCTAACATGTCGAATGTAATCTTTTACAACATTCCTAGCGTGTCGTCGCCTGCTTCTCGATGGGGACATTATATACGTCTATAACCTTGTATATACTAACCTAACGCAACTTAACATCTGGGATGTAACATTTTACTACATTCCTGGCGTGTCGTCGCCTACTTCTGGATGGGGACATTATATACATCTATAACGTTATATATCCTAACCAAAGGCAACCTAACATCTCGGATGTAATAGTTGGCAACATGCCTGGCGTGTCGGCCCCTATTTCTCGGTGGGAACATTATATACGTCTATAGCGTTATATATCCTAGCCTATGGCGACCTAACATGTCGAATGTAATATTTTACATCATTCCCTCCGTGTCGGCCCGTAGTTCTCTGTGGTAACATTACATACGACTATAACGGTATATATCCTAGCCTAAGGCAACCTGACATCTCGGATGTAATATCTTGCAGCATTCCTGGCGTGTCCGCCCGTACTTCTCGGTGGGGACATTATATACGTCTATAACGGTGTATACCCTAACCTAAGGGAACCTAACATCTCGGATGTAATATTTTACAACATTCTGGCGTGTCGTCGCCCGCTTCTCGATGGGGACATTATAAACGTCTATAACGTTGTATATCCTAACCTAACGCAACCTAACATCTGGGATGTAATATTTTACAACATTCCTGGCATGTCGGTCCCTACGTCTCGGTGGGAACGTTATATACGTCTATAACGATGTATATCCTAACCTAAGGGAACCTTACATCTCGGATGTAATATTTTACAACATTCTGGCGTCTCGTCGCCTGCTTCTCGATGGGGACATTATATACGTCTATAACCTTGTATATACTAACCTACAGCAACTTAACATCTGGGATGTCATATTTTACAACATTCCTGGCATGTCGGTCCCTACGTCTCCGTGGTTACATTATATACGTCTATAACGTTGTATATCATAACCTAACGCAACCTAACATCTGGGGTGTAATATTTTACAACATTCCTGGCATGTCGGTCCCTACGTGTCGGTGGGAACGTTATATACGTCTATAACGATATATATCCTAACCTAAGGGAACTTTACATCTCGGATGTAATATTTTACAACATTCCTGGCATGTCGGTCCCTACTTCTCGGTGGAAACATTGTACACGTCTATAACGATGTATATACTACTCTAAGGCATCCTAACGTCTCGGATGTAATATTTTACAACATTCCTGGCGCTTCGGCTGCTACTTTTCGGTGGGAACATTATATACGTCTATAACGTTACATATCCTAACGTATGACAACAAAACATCTCGGATGTTACATTTTACAACATTCCTGGCGTGTCGTCGCCTGCTTCTCGATGGGGACTTTATATACGTCTATAACGTTGTATATTGTAACCTAACGCAACCTAACATCTGGGATGTAACATTTTACTACATTCCTGGCGTGTCGTCGCCAAATTCTGGATGGGGACATTATATGCGTCTATAACGTTGTATATTCTAACCTAACGCAACCTATCATCTGGGATGTAATATTTTACAACATTCCTGGCGTGTCGTCGCCTACTTCTGGATGGGGACATTATATACATCTATAACGTTATATATCTTAACCTAAGGGAACCTAACATCTCGGATGTAATATTTTACAACATTCCTGGCATGTCGGTCCCTACTTCTCGGTGGAAACATTGTATACGTCTATAACGATGTATATACTACTCTAAGGCAACCTAACATCTCGGATGTAATATTTTACAACATTCCTGACGCGTCGGTCCCTATTTCTCGGTGGGAAAGTTATATACGTCTATAACGTTATATATCCTAGCCTACGGCAACCTAACTTGTCGAATGTAATATTTTACAACATTCCTGGCGTGTCGTAGCCTACTTCTGGATGGGGACATTATATACGTCTATAACGTTGTATATCCTAACCTAAGGCAACCTGAAATCTGGGATGTATTATTTTACAACATTCCTGGCATGTCGGTACCTACGTCTCGGTGGGAACATTCTATATGTCTATAACGTTGTATATCCTAACCTAAGGGAACCTAACATCTCGGGTGTAATATTTTACATCATTCCTGACGCGTCGGCCCCTATTTCTCGGTGGGAACATTATATACGTCTATAACGTTATATATTATAACCAAAGGCAACCTAACATCTCTACCGTAATATTTTACAACATTCCTGGCGTGACGGCTCCTACTTCTCGATGGGGACATTATATACATCTATAACGTTATATATCTTAACCTAAGGGAACCTAACATCTCGGATGTAATATTTTACAACATTCCTGGCATGTCAGTCCCTACTTCTCGGTAGAAACTTTGTATACGTCTATAACGATGTATATACTACTCTAAGGCAACCTAACATCTCGGATGTAATATTTTACAACATTCCTGACGCGTCGGTCCCTATTTCTCGGTGGGAACACTATATACGTCTATAACGTTATATATCCTAGCCTACGGCAACCTAACTTGTCGAATGTAATATTTTACAACATTCTGGCGTGTCGTCGCCTGCTTCTCGATGGGGACATTATATACGTCTATAACGTTGTATATACTAACCTAACGCAACCTAACATTTGGGATGTAATATTTTACAACATTGCTGACGCGTCAGCCCCTATTTCTTGGTGGGATCATTCTATACGTCTATAACGTTGTATATCCTAACCTAAGGGAACCTAACATCTCGGGTGTAATATTTTACAACATTCCTGGCATGTCGGTCCTTACTTCTCGGTGGGAAAATTGTATACGTCTATAACGATATATATGCTAGCCTAAGGCAACCTAACATGTCGAATGTAATATTTTACAACATTCCTGTCGTGTCGTCGCCTGCTTCTCGATGGGGACACTATATACGTCTATAACGATATATATCCTAACCTAAGGGAACCTAACATCTCGGGTGTAATGTTTTACAACATTCCTGACACGTCGTCGCCTGCTTCTCGATGGGGACATTATATACGTCTATAATATTATATATCCTAACCTAAGCAACCTAACATCTGGGATGTAATATTTTACAAGATTCCTGGCATGTCGGTCCCCACGTCTCGGTAGGAACATTATATACGTCTATAACGATATATATCCTAACCTGCAGCAACCTAACATCTCGGATGTAATATTTTACATCATTCCTGGCGCGTCGGCTCCTACTTTTCGGTGGGAACATTATATACGTCTATAACGTTATATATCCTAACGTAAGGCAACATAACATCTTGGATGTAATATTTTACAACATTCCTGGCATGTCGGTCACTACGTCTCGGTGGGAACGTTATATACGTCTATAACGTTGTATATCCTAACCTAAGGTAACCCAACATCTCGGATGTAATATTTGACAACATTCCTGGCGTGTCGGACCGTACGTCGCGGTCGGAACATTCTATACGTCTATAACGTTGTATATCCTAACCTAAGGGAACCTAACATCTCGGGTGTAATATTTTACAACATTGCTGGCATGTCGGTCCCTACGTCTCGGTGGGGACATTATATACGTCTATAACGATATATATCCTAACCTAAGGCAACCTAACATCTCGGACGTAATAGTTGGCAACATTCCTGGCGTGTCGGCCCCTATTTCTCGGTGGGAACATTATATACGTCTATAGCGTTATATATCCTACCCTATGGCGACCTAACATGTCGAATGTAATATTTTACATCATTCCCTCCGTGTCGGCCCGTAGTTCTCGGTGGTAACATTACATACGACTATAACGGTATATATCGTAGCCTAAGGCAACCTAACATCTCGGATGTAATAGGTGGCAACATTCCTGGCTTGTCGGCCCCTATTTCTCGGTGGGAACATTATATACGTCTATAGCGTTATATATCCTAGCCTATGGCGACCTAACATGTCGAATGTAATATTTTACATCATTCCCTCCGTGTCGGCCCGTAGTTCTCGGTGGTAACATTACATACGACTATAACGGTATATATCCTAGCCTAAGGCAACCTAACATCTCGGATGTAATATTTTACAACATTCTTGGCATTTCGACCCGTAGTTCTCGGTGGTAACATTATATACGTCTATAACGTTATATATCCTATCCTAAGGCAACCTAACATCTCGGATGTAATATTTGACAACATTCCTGACGCGTCGGCCCATATTTCTCGGTGGGGACCTTATATACATCTGTATCGTTGTATATCCTAACCTAAGCCAACCTAACATGTCGAATCTAATATTTTACAACATTCCTGGCAAGTCGTCGCCTACTTCTCGATGGGGACATTATATACATCTATAACGTTGTATATCCTAGCCTAAGGCAACTAAACATGTCGAATGTAATATTTTACAACATTCCTGGCGTGTCGTCGCCTACTTCTCGATGGGGACATTATATACATCTATAACCTTGTATATCCTAACCTAAGGCAACCTAACATCTCGGATGTAATATTTTACAACATTCCTGGCATGTCGGTCACTACGTCTCGGTGGGAACATTATATACGTCTATAACGTTGTATAGCCTAACCAAAGGGAACCGAACATCTCGGACGTAATAGTTGGCAACATTCCTGGCGTGTCGGCCCCTATTTCTCGGTGGGAACATTATATACGTCTATATCGTAATATAACATAACATAACGAATCTTGCGCCTCGGTGATAACGTTTTACAGAATCCCGGCCCTGTCGTCCCGTACGTCTCGGTGCGAACATCATATACGTCTATAACGTTGTATATCCTAACCTAAGGCAACTTAACATCTCGAATGTAGTATTTTCCAACATTCCTGGCGAGTGCGGCCCCTACTTCTCGATGGGGACATTATAAACTTCTATATCGTAAGATAACCTATCCTAACCCATTTTGCCCCTCGGTGATATTGTTTTACAGAATCCCGGCCGTGTCGGCCCGTATTTCTCGGTGGGGACATTATATACGTCTATAACCTTATACATCCCAACCTAAGGCCGCCTAACATCTCGAATGTAGTATTTTCCACAATTCCTGGCGGGTCGGCCCCTAATCCTCGGTGGGCACATTATATACGTTTATAACGTTGTATATATTACCATAAGGAAACATAACATCTCGAATGTAGATTTTCACAACATTTCTGGCGGGTCGGCCCCACTTCTCGGTCGGAACATTATATACGTCTATAACGTAATATAACCTAACCTAACCCATCTAGCCCCTCGCTGGTAATGTTTTACAGAATCCCAATCGTGTCGGCCCGTAATTCTCGGTGCGGAAATTATATACGTCTAAAAAGTTATATATCATAACATAAGGCAACTTAACATCTCGGATGAAGTATTTTCCAACATTCCAGGCGGATCGGCCCCTACATCTCGGTAGGAACATTATATACGTCTATAATGTAATATAACCTAACCTAACCCATCTAGCCCCTCGCTGGTAATGTTTTACAGAATCCCGTTCGTATCGTCTCGTACGTCTCAGTGCGGACATTGTATAAGTCTATAACGTTATATGTACTAACCTAAGGCAATCTAACATCTGGGATGTAGTATTTTGCAACATACCTGGCGGGTCGGATCCTAATTCTGGGTGGGAACATTATATACGTCTATACCGTTGTATATCCTAACCTAAGTAACCTAACATCTCGGATGTAGTATTTTCCAACATTCCTGGCGAGTCGGACCCTAAACATCGGTGGGCACATTATATACGTCTATAACGTTGTATATATTACCATAAGGCAACCTAACATCTCGAATGTAGTATTTCACAACATTCCTGGCGGATCGGCCTCTACTTTTCGGTGGGAACATTATATACGTCCATAACGTAATATAACCTAACCTAACCCATCTAGCACCTCGGTGGTAATGTTTTACAGAATCCCGTTCGTGTCGTCCCGTACGTCTCGGTGCGGACATTATATACGTCTATACCGTTGTATATCCTAACCTAAGTAACCTAACATCTCGGATGTAGTATTTCACAACATTCTTGGCGGGTCGGCCTCTACTTTTCGGTGGGAACATTATATACGTCCATAACGTAATATAACCTATCCTAACCCATCTAGCCCCTCGGTGGTAATGTTTTACAGAATCCCGTCCGTGTCGTCCCGTACGTCTCGGTGCGGACATTATATACGTCTATAACGTTATATATCCTAACCTAAGGCAACCTAACATCTCGATTGTAGTATTTTAAAAATTCCAGACGGGTCGGCCCCTACTTCTCAGTGGGAACATTATATACGTCTGTAACTTTATATATCGCAACCTAAGGCAACCTAACTTCTCGGATGTAGTACTTGCCAACATTCCGAGCAGGTCGGCCCCACTTCTCGGTGGGAACATTATATACGTCAATAACGTAATATAACCTAACCTAATCCATCTAGCCCCTCGCTGGTAATGTTTTATAGAATCCTGGTCATGTCGTCCCGTACTTCTCGGTGGGGACACTATATAGATCTCTAACGTTATACATCCTAACCTAAGGCAATCTAACATCTCGAATCTAGTATTTTACAACATTCCATGAGGTTCGGCCCCCACTTCTGAGTGGGAACATTATATACGTCTATAACATAATATAACCTACCCTAACCCATCTAGCCGCTCGCTGGTAATGTTTTACAGAATCCAGTACGTGTCGTCTCGTTCGTCTCGGTAGGGACATTGTATGCGTCTATAACGTTTTATATCCTCACCTAAGGCAAACTAACATCTCGAATGTAGTATTGTACAACATTCCTGGCATGTCGGTCCCTACATCTCGGTGGGAACTTTCTATACGTCTATAACGTTGTATATCCTAACCTAAGGGAACCTAACATTTCGGGTGTAATATTTTACAACATTCCTGTCGCGTCGGCCCCTATTTCTCGGTGGGAATATTATATACGTCTATAACGTTATATATCCTAGCCTAAGGCAACCTAACATGTCGAATGTAATATTTTACAACATTCTGGCGTGTCGTCGCCTGCTTCTCGAAGGGGACATTATATACGTCTATAACGTTGTATATCCTAACCTAACGCAACCTAACATCTGGGATGTAATATTTTACAGCATTCCTGACGCGTCGGTCCCTACTTCTCGGTGGGAACATTGTGTACGTCTATAACGGAGTATGTCCTAGCCTAAGGCAACCTAACATCTCGGATGAAATATTTTACAACATTCCTGGCGTGTCGTCGCCTGCTTCTCGAAGGGGACATTATATACGTCTATAACGTTGTATATCCTAACCTAACGCAACCTAATATCTGGGATGTAATATTTTACAACATTCCTGACGCGTCGGCCCTTATTTCTCGGTGTGCACATTATATACGTCAATAACGTTATATATCCTAGCCTAAGGCAACCTAACATCTCGGATGTAATATTTTACAACATTCTGGCGTGTCGGTCCCCACGTCTCGATATGGACATTATATGCGTCTATAACGATATATATCCTAACCTAAAGCAACCTAACATCTCGGGTGTAATATTTTACAACAGTCCTGACGCGTCGGCCCCTATTTCTCGGTGGGAACATTATATACGTCTATCACGTTATATATCCTAGCATAAGGCAACCTAACATCTCGGGTGTAATATTTTACAACATTCCTGACGCGTCGGCCCCTACTTCTCGGTGGGAATATTATATACGTCTATAACGTTATATATCCTAGCCTAAGGCAACCTAACATGTCGAAAGTAATATTTTACAACATTCTGGCGTGTCGTCGCCTGCTTCTCGAAGGGGACATTATATACGTCTATAACGTTGTATATCCTAAATTAACGCAACCTAACATCTGGGATGTAATATTTTACAACATTCCTGACGCGTCGGTCCCTACTTCTCGGTGGGAACATTGTATACGTCTATAACGGAATATGTCCTAGCCTAAGGCAACCCAACATCTCGAATGTAGTATTTTACAACATTCCAGGCCGGTCGGCCCCTACTTCTCGGTGGGGACATTATATACGTCTATAACGTTGTATATCCTAACCTAAGTAACCTAACATCTCGGATGTAGTATTTTCCAACATTCCTGGCGGGTCGGCCCCTACTTCTCGGGAGGAACATTATATACGTCTATAACCTAATATAACCTAACCTAACGCATTTAGACTCTCGCTGGTAATGTTTTACAGAATCTCGTTCGTGTCGTCCCGTACATCACTGTGCGGTCATTATGTAGGTCTATAACGTTATATATCCTAACCTAAGGCAACCTAACATCTCGATTGTAGTATTTTAAAAATTCCAGACGGGTCGGCCCCTACTTCTCAGTGGGAACATTATATACGTCTGTAACTTTATATACCGCAACCTAAGGCAACCTAACTTCTCGGATGTAGTACTTGCCAACATTCCGAGCAGGTCGGCCCCACTTCTCGGTGGGAACATTATATACGTCAATAACGTAATATAACCTAACCTAATCCATCTAGCCCCTCGCTGGTAATGTTTTATAGAATCCTGGTCATGTCGTCCCGTACTTCTCGGTGGGGACACTATATAGATCTCTAACGTTATACATCCTAACCTAAGGCAATCTAACATCTCGAATCTAGTATTTTACAACATTCCATGAGGTTCGGCCCCCACTTCTGAGTGGGAACATTATATACGTCTATAACATAATATAACCTACCCTAACCCATCTAGCCGCTCGCTGGTAATGTTTTACAGAATCCAGTACGTGTCGTCTCGTTCGTCTCGGTAGGGACATTGTATGCGTCTATAACGTTTTATATCCTCACCTAAGGCAAACTAACATCTCGAATGTAGTATTTTACAACATTCCTGGCATGTCGGTCCCTACATCTCGGTGGGAACTTTCTATACGTCTATAACGTTGTATATCCTAACCTAAGGGAACCTAACATTTCGGGTGTAATATTTTACAACATTCCTGTCGCGTCGGCCCCTATTTCTCGGTGGGAATATTATGTACATCTATAACGTTACATATCCTAGACTAAGGCAACCTAACATGTCGAATGTAATATTTTACAACATTCTGGCGTGTCGTCGCCTTCTTCTCGAAGGGGACATTATATCTGTCTATTACGTTGTATATCCTAACCTAAAGCAACCTAACAACTCGGATGTAATATTTTACAACATTCCTGGCATGTCGGTCCCTACATCTCGGTGGGAACATTCTATACGTCTATAACGTTGTATATCCTAACCTAAGGGAACCTAACATTTCGGGTGTAATATTTTACAACATTCCTGACGCGTCGGCCCCTATTTCTCGGTGGGAATATTATATACGTCTATAACGTTACATATCCTAGCCTAAGGCAACCTAACATGTCGAATGTAATATTTTACAACATTCTGGCGTGTCGTCGCCTGCTTCTCGAAGGGGACATTATATACGTCTATAACGTTGTATATCCTAACCTGACGTAACCTAACATCTGGGTTGTTTTATTTTACAACATTCCTGACGCGTCGGTCCCTACTTCTCGGTGGGAACATTATATACGTCTATAACGTTATATATCCTAACGTAAGGAAACATAACATCTCGGATGTAATATTTTACAACATTCCTGGCGTGTCGTCGCCTGCTTCTCGATGGGAAATTTTATACGTCTATAACGTTATATATCCTAGCCTAAGGCAACCTAACATGTCGAATGTAATATTTTACAACATTCTGGCGTGTCGTCGCCTGCTTCTCAATGGGGACATTAGATACGTCTATAACGTTGTATATCCTAATCTAAGGGAACTTAACATCTCGGACGTAATATTTTACAACATTCTGGCGTGTCGTCGCCTTCTACTTGATGGGGACATTATATACGTCTATAACGTTGTATATCCTAACCCAAAGCAACCAAACTTCTGGGATGTAATATTTTACAACATTCCTGGCATGTCGGTCCCCACGTCTCGGTGGGAACATTATATAAGTCTATAACGATATATATCCAAACCTAAAGAAACCAAACAACTCGAATGTAATATTTTAGAACATTCCTGGCATGTCGGTCCCTACATCTCGGTGGGAACATTCTATACGTCTATAACGTTGTATATCCTAACCTAAGGGAACCTAACATTTCGGGTGTAATATTTTACAACATTTCTGACGCGTCGGCCCCTATTTCTCGGTGGGAATATTATATACGTCTATAACGTTGTATATCCTAACCTAAGGGAACCTAACAGTTCGGGTGTAATATTTTGCAACATTCCTGACGCGTCGGTCCCTATTTCTCGGGGGGAATATTATATACGTCTATAACGTTACATATCCTAGCCTAAGGCAACCTAACATGTCGAATGTAATATTTTACAACATTCTGGTGTGTCGTCGCCTGCTTCTCAAAGGGGACATTATATACGTCTATAACGTTGTATATCCTAACCCAACGCAACCTAACATCTGGGATGTAATATTTTACAACATTCATGACGCGTCGGCCCCTATTTCTCGGTGGGAACATTATATACGTCTGTCACGTTATATATCCTAGCATAAGGCAACCTGGCATCTCGGGTGTAATATTTTACAACATTTCTGACGCGTCGGCCCCTATTTCTCGGTGGGAATATTATATACGTCTATAACGTTGTATATCCTAACCTAAGGGAACCTAACAGTTCGGGTGTAATATTTTGCAACATTCCTGACGCGTCGGTCCCTATTTCTCGGGGGGAACATTATATACGTCTATAACGTTGTATATCCTAACCTAACGCAACCTAACATGTCGAATGTAATATTTTACAACATTCTGGTGTGTCGTCGCCTGCTTCTCGATGGGGACATTATATACGTCTATAACGTTGTATATTCTAACCCAAAGCAACCTAACTTCTGGGATGTAATATTTTACAACATTCATGACGCGTCGGCCACTATTTCTCGGTGGGAACCTTATATACGTCTATCACGTTATATGTCCTAGCATAAGGCAACCTAACATCTCGGGTGTAATATTTTACAACATTCCTGACGCGTCGGCCCCTACTTCTCGGTGGGAATATTATATACGTCTATAACGTTATATATCCTAGCCTAAGGCAACCTAACATGTCGAAAGTAATATTTTACAACATTCTGGCGTGTCGTCACCTACTTCTGGATGGGGACATTATATACATCTATAACTTTGTACATCCTAACCTAAGGCAACCTAACATATCGGATGTAATATTTTACAACATTCCTGACGCGTCGGCCCCTATTTCTCGGTGGGAATATTATATACGTCTATAACTTTATATATCCTAGCCTAAGGCAACCTAACATGTCGTATGTAATATTTTACAACATTCTGGCGTGTCGTAGCCTGCTTCTCAAAGGGGACATTATATACGTCTATAACATTGTATATCCTAACCCAACGCAACCTAACATCTGGGATGTAATATTTTACAACACTCATGACGCGTCGGCCCCTATTTCTCTGTGGGAACATTATATACGTCTATCACGTTATATATCCTAGCCTAAGGCAACGTAACATATCGGATGTAATATTTTACAACATTCCTGACGCGTCGGCCCCTATTTCTCGGTGGGAATATTATATACGTCTATAACGTTATATATCCTAACGTAAGGCAACATAACACCTCGGATGTAATATTTTACAACATTCCTGACCCGTCGGCCCCTATTTCTCGGTGGGAATATTATATACTTCTATAACGTTATATATCCTAACGTAAGGCAACATAACATCACGGATGTAATATTTTACAACATTCCTGACGCGTCGGCCCCTATTTCTCAGTGGGAATATTATATACGTCTATAACGTTATACATCCTAGCCTAAGGCAACTTAACATGTCGAATGTAATATTTTACAACATTCTGGCGTGTCGTCGCCTGCTTCTCGATGGGGACATTAGATACGTCTATAACTTTGTATATCCTAACCTAAGGGAACATAACATCTCGGACGTAATATTTTACAACATTCTGGCGTGTCGTCGCCTGCTTCTCAAAGGGGACATTATATACGTCTATAACGTTGTATATCCTAACCTAATGCAACCTAACATCTGGGATGTAATATTTTACAACGTCCTGACGCGTCGGCCCCTACTTCTCGGTGGGAATATTATATACGTCTACAACGTTATATATCCTAACCTAAGGCAACCTAACATATCGGATGTAATATTTTACAACATTCCTGACGCGTCGGCCCTATTTCTCGGTGGGAATATTATATACGTCTACGACGTTATATATCCTAGCCTAAGGCAACCTAACATCTCGGATGTAATATTTTACAACATTCCTGGCTTGTCGTCGCCTGCTTCTCGATGGGGACATTATATACGTCTATAACGTTGTATATTCTAATCCAAAGCAACCTAACTTCTGGGATGTAATATTTTACAACATTCCTGGCATGTCGGTCCCCACGTCTCGTTGGGAACATTATATAAGTCTATAACGATATATATCCTAACCTAAAGCAACCAAACAACTCGAATGTACTATTTTAGAACATTCTTGGCATGTCGGTCCCTACATCTCGGTGGGAACATTCTATACGTCTATAACGTTGTATATCCTAACCTAAGGGAACCTAACATTTCGGGTGTAATATTTTACAACATTCCTGACGCGTCGGCCCCTATTTCTCGGTGGGAATATTATATACGTCTATAACGTTGTATATCCTAACCTAAGGGAACCTAACATTTCGGGTGTAATATTTTGCAACATTCCTGACGCGTCGGTCCCTATTTCTCGGGGGGAATATTATATACGTCTATAACGTTACATATCCTAGCCTAAGGCAATCTAACATGTCGAATGTAATATTTTACAACATTCTGGCGTGTCGTCGCCTGCTTCTCAAAGGGGACATTATATACGTCTATAGCGTTGTATATCCTAACCCAAAGCAACCTAACTTCTGGCATGTAATATTTTACAACATTCCTGGCATGTCGGTCCCCACGTCTCGGTGGGAACATTATATGAGTCTATGACGATATATATCCTAACCTAAAGCAACCTAACAACTCGGATGTAATAGTTTACCACATTCCTGGCGGTCCCTACATCTCGGTGGGAACATTCTATACGTCTATAACGTTGTATATCCTAACCTAAGGGAACCTAACATCTCGGGTGTAATATTTTACAACATTCCTGACGCGTCGGCCCCTATTTCTCGGTGGGAATATTATATACGTCTATAACGTTGTATATCCTAACCTAAGGGAACCTAACAGTTCGGTTGTAATATTTTGCAACATTCCTGACGCGTCGGTCCCTATTTCTCGGGGGGAATATTATATACGTCTATAACGTTACATATCCTAGCCTAAGGCAACCTAACATGTCGAATGTAATATTTTACAACATTCTGGTGTGTCGTCGCCTGCTTCTCAAACGGGACATTATATACGTCTATAACGTTGTATATCCTAACTCAACGCAACCTAACATCTGGGATGTAATATTTTACAACATTCATGACGCGTCGGCCCCTATTTCTCGGTGGGAACATTATATACGTCTATCACGTTATATATCCTAGCATAAGGCAACCTAGCATCTCGGGTGTAATATTTTACAACATTCCTGACGCGTCGGCCCCTACTTCTCGGTGGGAATATTATATACGTCTATAACGTTATATATCCTAGCCTAAGGCAACCTAACATGTCGAAAGTAATATTTTACAACATTCTGGCGTGTCGTCGCCTGCTTCTCGAAGGGGACATTATATACGTCTATAACGTTGTATATCCTAACCCAACGCAACCTAACATCTGGGATGTAATATTTTACAACATTCATGACGCGTCGGCCACTATTTCTCGGTGGGAACCTTATATACGTCTATCACGTTATATATCCTAGCATAAGGCAACCTAACATCTCGGGTGTAATATTTTACAACATTCCTGACGCGTCGGCCCCTACTTCTCGGTGGGAATATTATATACGTCTATAACGTTATATATCCTAGCCTAAGGCAACCTAACATGTCGAAAGTAATATTTTACAACATTCTGGCGTGTCGTCACCTACTTCTGGATGGGGACATTATATACATCTATAACTTTGTACATCCTAACCTAAGGCAACCTAACATATCGGATGTAATATTTTACAACATTCCTGACGCGTCGGACCCTATTTCTCGGTGGGAATATTATATACGTCTATAACGTTATATATCCTAGCCTAAGGCAACCTAACATGTCGTATGTAATATTTTACAACATTCTGGCGTGTCGTAGCCTGCTTCTCAAAGGGGACATTATATACGTCTATAACATTGTATATATTAACCTGACGTAACCTAACATCTGGGTTGTTTTATTTTACAACATTCCTGACGCGTCGGTCCCTACTTCTCGGTGGGAACATTATATACGTCTATAACGTTATATATCCTAACGTAAGGAAACATAACATCTCGGATGTAATATTTTACAACATTCCTGGCGTGTCGTCGCCTGCTTCTCGATGGGAAATTTTATACGTCTATAACGTTATATATCCTAGCCTAAGGCAACCTAACATGTCGAATGTAATATTTTACAACATTCTGGCGTGTCGTCGCCTGCTTCTCAATGGGGACATTAGATACGTCTATAACGTTGTATATCCTAATCTAAGGGAACTTAACATCTCGGACGTAATATTTTACAACATTCTGGCGTGTCGTCGCCTTCTACTTGATGGGGACATTATATACGTCTATAACGTTGTATATCCTAACCCAAAGCAACCAAACTTCTGGGATGTAATATTTTACAACATTCCTGGCATGTCGGTCCCCACGTCTCGGTGGGAACATTATATAAGTCTATAACGATATATATCCAAACCTAAAGAAACCAAACAACTCGAATGTAATATTTTAGAACATTCCTGGCATGTCGGTCCCTACATCTCGGTGGGAACATTCTATACGTCTATAACGTTGTATATCCTAACCTAAGGGAACCTAACATTTCGGGTGTAATATTTTACAACATTTCTGACGCGTCGGCCCCTATTTCTCGGTGGGAATATTATATACGTCTATAACGTTGTATATCCTAACCTAAGGGAACCTAACAGTTCGGGTGTAATATTTTGCAACATTCCTGACGCGTCGGTCCCTATTTCTCGGGGGGAATATTATATACGTCTATAACGTTACATATCCTAGCCTAAGGCAACCTAACATGTCGAATGTAATATTTTACAACATTCTGGTGTGTCGTCGCCTGCTTCTCAAAGGGGACATTATATACGTCTATAACATTGTATATCCTAACCCAACGCAACCTAACATCTGGGATGTAATATTTTACAACATTCATGACGCGTCGGCCCCTATTTCTCGGTGGGAACATTATATACGTCTGTCACGTTATATATCCTAGCATAAGGCAACCTGGCATCTCGGGTGTAATATTTTACAACATTTCTGACGCGTCGGCCCCTATTTCTCGGTGGGAATATTATATACGTCTATAACGTTGTATATCCTAACCTAAGGGAACCTAACAGTTCGGGTGTAATATTTTGCAACATTCCTGACGCGTCGGTCCCTATTTCTCGGGGGGAATATTATATACGTCTATAACGTTGTATATCCTAACCTAACGCAACCTAACATGTCGAATGTAATATTTTACAACATTCTGGTGTGTCGTCGCCTGCTTCTCGATGGGGACATTATATACGTCTATAACGTTGTATATTCTAACCCAAAGCAACCTAACTTCTGGGATGTAATATTTTACAACATTCATGACGCGTCGGCCACTATTTCTCGGTGGGAACCTTATATACGTCTATCACGTTATATGTCCTAGCATAAGGCAACCTAACATCTCGGGTGTAATATTTTACAACATTCCTGACGCGTCGGCCCCTACTTCTCGGTGGGAATATTATATACGTCTATAACGTTATATATCCTAGCCTAAGGCAACCTAACATGTCGAAAGTAATATTTTACAACATTCTGGCGTGTCGTCACCTACTTCTGGATGGGGACATTATATACATCTATAACTTTGTACATCCTAACCTAAGGCAACCTAACATATCGGATGTAATATTTTACAACATTCCTGACGCGTCGGCCCCTATTTCTCGGTGGGAATATTATATACGTCTATAACTTTATATATCCTAGCCTAAGGCAACCTAACATGTCGTATGTAATATTTTACAACATTCTGGCGTGTCGTAGCCTGCTTCTCAAAGGGGACATTATATACGTCTATAACATTGTATATCCTAACCCAACGCAACCTAACATCTGGGATGTAATATTTTACAACACTCATGACGCGTCGGCCCCTATTTCTCTGTGGGAACATTATATACGTCTATCACGTTATATATCCTAGCCTAAGGCAACGTAACATATCGGATGTAATATTTTACAACATTCCTGACGCGTCGGCCCCTATTTCTCGGTGGGAATATTATATACGTCTATAACGTTATATATCCTAACGTAAGGCAACATAACACCTCGGATGTAATATTTTACAACATTCCTGACCCGTCGGCCCCTATTTCTCGGTGGGAATATTATATACTTCTATAACGTTATATATCCTAACGTAAGGCAACATAACATCACGGATGTAATATTTTACAACATTCCTGACGCGTCGGCCCCTATTTCTCAGTGGGAATATTATATACGTCTATAACGTTATACATCCTAGCCTAAGGCAACTTAACATGTCGAATGTAATATTTTACAACATTCTGGCGTGTCGTCGCCTGCTTCTCGATGGGGACATTAGATACGTCTATAACTTTGTATATCCTAACCTAAGGGAACATAACATCTCGGACGTAATATTTTACAACATTCTGGCGTGTCGTCGCCTGCTTCTCAAAGGGGACATTATATACGTCTATAACGTTGTATATCCTAACCTAATGCAACCTAACATCTGGGATGTAATATTTTACAACGTCCTGACGCGTCGGCCCCTACTTCTCGGTGGGAATATTATATACGTCTACAACGTTATATATCCTAACCTAAGGCAACCTAACATATCGGATGTAATATTTTACAACATTCCTGACGCGTCGGCCCTATTTCTCGGTGGGAATATTATATACGTCTACGACGTTATATATCCTAGCCTAAGGCAACCTAACATCTCGGATGTAATATTTTACAACATTCCTGGCTTGTCGTCGCCTGCTTCTCGATGGGGACATTATATACGTCTATAACGTTGTATATTCTAACCCAAAGCAACCTAACTTCTGGGATGTAATATTTTACAACATTCTTGGCATGTCGGTCCCTACATCTCGGTGGGAACATTCTATACGTCTATAACGTTGTATATCCTAACCTAAGGGAACCTAACATTTCGGGTGTAATATTTTACAACATTCCTGACGCGTCGGCCCCTATTTCTCGGTGGGAATATTATATACGTCTATAACGTTGTATATCCTAACCTAAGGGAACCTAACATTTCGGGTGTAATATTTTGCAACATTCCTGACGCGTCGGTCCCTATTTCTCGGGGGGAATATTATATACGTCTATAACGTTACATATCCTAGCCTAAGGCAATCTAACATGTCGAATGTAATATTTTACAACATTCTGGCGTGTCGTCGCCTGCTTCTCAAAGGGGACATTATATACGTCTATAGCGTTGTATATCCTAACCCAAAGCAACCTAACTTCTGGCATGTAATATTTTACAACATTCCTGGCATGTCGGTCCCCACGTCTCGGTGGGAACATTATATGAGTCTATGACGATATATATCCTAACCTAAAGCAACCTAACAACTCGGATGTAATAGTTTACCACATTCCTGGCGGTCCCTACATCTCGGTGGGAACATTCTATACGTCTATAACGTTGTATATCCTAACCTAAGGGAACCTAACATCTCGGGTGTAATATTTTACAACATTCCTGACGCGCCGGCCCCTATTTCTCGGTGGGAATATTATATACGTCTATAACGTTATATATCCTAGCCTAAGGCAACCTAACATGTCGAATGTAATATTTTACAACATTCTGGCGTGTCGTCGCCTGCTTCTCGAAGGGGACATTATATACGTCTATAACGTTGTATATCCTAACCTGACGTAACCTAACATCTGCGTTGTTTTATTTTACAACATTCCTGACGCGTCGGTCCCTACTTCTCGGTGGGAACATTGTATACGTCTATAACGATATATGTCCTAACCTAAAGCAACCTAACAACTCGGATGTAATATTTTACAACATTCTGGCGTGTCGTCGCCTGCTTCTCGATGGGGACATTAGATACGTCTATAAAGTTGTATATCCTAATCTAAGGGAACCTAACATCTCGGACGTAATATTTTACAACATTCTGGCGTGTCGTCGCCTTCTTCTTGATGGGGACATTATATACGTCTATAACGTTGTATATCCTAACCCAAAGCAACCAAACTTCTGGGATGTAATATTTTACAACATTCCTGGCATGTCAGTCCCCACGTCTCGGTGGGAACATTATATAAGTCTATGACGATATATATCCTAACCTAAAGAAACCAAACAACTCGAATGTAATATTTTAGAACATTCCTGGCATGTCGGTCCCTACATCTCGGTGGGAACATTCTATACGTCTATAACGTTGTATATCCTAACCTAAGGGAACCTAACATTTCGGGTGTAATATTTTACAACATTTCTGACGCGTCGGCCCCTATTTCTCGGTGGGAATATTATATACGTCTATAACGTTGTATATCCTAACCTAAGGGAACCTAACAGTTCGGTTGTAATATTTTGCAACATTCCTGACGCGTCGGTCCCTATTTCTCGGGGGGAATATTATATACGTCTATAACGTTACATATCCTAGCCTAAGGCAACCTAACATGTCGAATGTAATATTTTACAACATTCTGGTGTGTCGTCGCCTGCTTCTCAAACGGGACATTATATACGTCTATAACGTTGTATATCCTAACTCAACGCAACCTAACATCTGGGATGTAATATTTTACAACATTCATGACGCGTCGGCCCCTATTTCTCGGTGGGAACATTATATACGTCTATCACGTTATATATCCTAGCATAAGGCAACCTAGCATCTCGGGTGTAATATTTTACAACATTCCTGACGCGTCGGCCCCTACTTCTCGGTGGGAATATTATATACGTCTATAACGTTATATATCCTAGCCTAAGGCAACCTAACATGTCGAAAGTAATATTTTACAACATTCTGGCGTGTCGTCGCCTGCTTCTCGAAGGGGACATTATATACGTCTATAACGTTGTATATCCTAACCCAACGCAACCTAACATCTGGGATGTAATATTTTACAACATTCATGACGCGTCGGCCACTATTTCTCGGTGGGAACCTTATATACGTCTATCACGTTATATATCCTAGCATAAGGCAACCTAACATCTCGGGTGTAATATTTTACAACATTCCTGACGCGTCGGCCCCTACTTCTCGGTGGGAATATTATATACGTCTATAACGTTATATATCCTAGCCTAAGGCAACCTAACATGTCGAAAGTAATATTTTACAACATTCTGGCGTGTCGTCACCTACTTCTGGATGGGGACATTATATACATCTATAACTTTGTACATCCTAACCTAAGGCAACCTAACATATCGGATGTAATATTTTACAACATTCCTGACGCGACGGCCCCTATTTCTCGGTGGGAATTTTATATACGTCTATAACGTTATATATCCTAGCCTAAGGCAACCTAACATGTCGTATGTAATATTTTACAACATTCTGGCGTGTCGTAGCCTGCTTCTCAAAGGGGACATTATATACGTCTATAACATTGTATATCCTAACCTGACGTAACCTAACATCTGGGTTGTTTTATTTTACAACATTCCTGACGCGTCGGTCCCTACTTCTCGGTGGGAACATTATATACGTCTATAACGTTATATATCCTAACGTAAGGAAACATAACATCTCGGATGTAATATTTTACAACATTCCTGGCGTGTCGTCGCCTGCTTCTCGATGGGAAATTTTATACGTCTATAACGTTATATATCCTAGCCTAAGGCAACCTAACATGTCGAATGTAATATTTTACAACATTCTGGCGTGTCGTCGCCTGCTTCTCAATGGGGACATTAGATACGTCTATAACGTTGTATATCCTAATCTAAGGGAACTTAACATCTCGGACGTAATATTTTACAACATTCTGGCGTGTCGTCGCCTTCTACTTGATGGGGACATTATATACGTCTATAACGTTGTATATCCTAACCCAAAGCAACCAAACTTCTGGGATGTAATATTTTACAACATTCCTGGCATGTCGGTCCCCACGTCTCGGTGGGAACATTATATAAGTCTATAACGATATATATCCAAACCTAAAGAAACCAAACAACTCGAATGTAATATTTTAGAACATTCCTGGCATGTCGGTCCCTACATCTCGGTGGGAACATTCTATACGTCTATAACGTTGTATATCCTAACCTAAGGGAACCTAACATTTCGGGTGTAATATTTTACAACATTTCTGACGCGTCGGCCCCTATTTCTCGGTGGGAATATTATATACGTCTATAACGTTGTATATCCTAACCTAAGGGAACCTAACAGTTCGGGTGTAATATTTTGCAACATTCCTGACGCGTCGGTCCCTATTTCTCGGGGGGAATATTATATACGTCTATAACGTTACATATCCTAGCCTAAGGCAACCTAACATGTCGAATGTAATATTTTACGACATTCTGGTGTGTCGTCGCCTGCTTCTCAAAGGGGACATTATATACGTCTATAACGTTGTATATCCTAACCCAACGCAACCTAACATCTGGGATGTAATATTTTACAACATTCATGACGCGTCGGCCCCTATTTCTCGGTGGGAACATTATATACGTCTGTCACGTTATATATCCTAGCATAAGGCAACCTAGCATCTCGGGTGTAATATTTTACAACATTCCTGACGCGTCGGCCCCTACTTCTCGGTGGGAATATTATATACGTCTATAACGTTATATATCCTAGCCTAAGGCAACCTAACATGTCGAAAGTAATATTTTACAACATTCTGGCGTGTCGTCGCCTGCTTCTCGAAGGGGACATTATATACGTCTATAACGTTGTATATCCTAACCCAACGCAACCTAACATCTGGGATGTAATATTTTACAACATTCATGACGCGTCGGCCACTATTTCTCGGTGGGAACCTTATATACGTCTATCACGTTATATATCCTAGCATAAGGCAACCTAACATCTCGGGTGTAATATTTTACAACATTCCTGACGCGTCGGCCCCTACTTCTCGGTGGGAATATTATATACGTCTATAACGTTATATATCCTAGCCTAAGGCAACCTAACATGTCGAAAGTAATATTTTACAACATTCTGGCGTGTCGTCACCTACTTCTGGATGGGGACATTATATACATCTATAACTTTGTACATCCTAACCTAAGGCAACCTAACATATCGGATGTAATATTTTACAACATTCCTGACGCGACGGCCCCTATTTCTCGGTGGGAATTTTATATACGTCTATAACGTTATATATCCTAGCCTAAGGCAACCTAACATGTCGTATGTAATATTTTACAACATTCTGGCGTGTCGTAGCCTGCTTCTCAAAGGGGACATTATATACGTCTATAACATTGTATATCCTAACCTGACGTAACCTAACATCTGGGTTGTTTTATTTTACAACATTCCTGACGCGTCGGTCCCTACTTCTCGGTGGGAACATTATATACGTCTATAACGTTATATATCCTAACGTAAGGAAACATAACATCTCGGATGTAATATTTTACAACATTCCTGGCGTGTCGTCGCCTGCTTCTCGATGGGAAATTTTATACGTCTATAACGTTATATATCCTAGCCTAAGGCAACCTAACATGTCGAATGTAATATTTTACAACATTCTGGCGTGTCGTCGCCTGCTTCTCAATGGGGACATTAGATACGTCTATAACGTTGTATATCCTAATCTAAGGGAACTTAACATCTCGGACGTAATATTTTACAACATTCTGGCGTGTCGTCGGCTTCTACTTGATGGGGACATTATATACGTCTATAACGTTGTATATCCTAACCCAAAGCAACCAAACTTCTGGGATGTAATATTTTACAACATTCCTGGCATGTCGGTCCCCACGTCTCGGTGGGAACATTATATAAGTCTATAACGATATATATCCAAACCTAAAGAAACCAAACAACTCGAATGTAATATTTTAGAACATTCCTGGCATGTCGGTCCCTACATCTCGGTGGGAACATTCTATACGTCTATAACGTTGTATATCCTAACCTAAGGGAACCTAACATTTCGGGTGTAATATTTTACAACATTTCTGACGCGTCGGCCCCTATTTCTCGGTGGGAATATTATATACGTCTATAACGTTGTATATCCTAACCTAAGGGAACCTAACAGTTCGGGTGTAATATTTTGCAACATTCCTGACGCGTCGGTCCCTATTTCTCGGGGGGAATATTATATACGTCTATAACGTTACATATCCTAGCCTAAGGCAACCTAACATGTCGAATGTAATATTTTACGACATTCTGGTGTGTCGTCGCCTGCTTCTCAAAGGGGACATTATATACGTCTATAACGTTGTATATCCTAACCCAACGCAACCTAACATCTGGGATGTAATATTTTACAACATTCATGACGCGTCGGCCCCTATTTCTCGGTGGGAACATTATATACGTCTGTCACGTTATATATCCTAGCATAAGGCAACCTAGCATCTCGGGTGTAATATTTTACAACATTTCTGACGCGTCGGCCCCTATTTCTCGGTGGGAATATTATATACGTCTATAACGTTGTATATCCTAACCTAAGGGAACCTAACAGTTCGGGTGTAATATTTTGCAACATTCCTGACGCGTCGGTCCCTATTTCTCGGGGGGAATATTATATACGTCTATAACGTTACATATCCTAGCCTAAGGCAACCTAACATGTCGAATGTAATATTTTACAACATTCTGGTGTGTCGTCGCCTGCTTCTCAAAGGGGACATTATATACGTCTATAACGTTGTATATCCTAACCCAACGCAACCTAACATCTGGGATGTAATATTTTACAACATTCATGACGCGTCGGCCCCTATTTCTCGGTGGAAACATTATATACGTCTGTCACGTTATATATCCTAGCATAAGGCAACCTAGCATCTCGGGTGTAATATTTTACAACATTCCTGACGCGTCGGCCCCTACTTCTCGGTGGGAATATTATATACGTCTATAACGTTATATATCCTAGCCTAAGGCAACCTAACATGTCGAATGTAATATTTTACAACATTCTGGAGTGTCGTCGCCTGCTTCTCAAAGGGGACATTATATACGTCTATAACGTTGTATATCCTAACCTAACGCAACCTAACATCTCGGATGTAATATTTTACAACATTCCTGGCGTGTCGTCGCCTGCTTCTCGATGGGGACATTATATACGTCTATAACGTTGTATATTCTAACCCAAAGCAACCTAACTTCTGGGATGTAATATTTTACAACATTCCTGGCATGTCGGTCCCCACGTCTCGGTGGGAACATTATATGAGTCTATGACGATATATATCCTAACCTAAAGCAACCTAACAACTCGGATGTAATAGTTTACCACATTCCTGGCGGTCCCTACATCTCGGTGGGAACATTCTATACGTCTATAACGTTGTATATCCTAACCTAAGGGAACCTAACATCTCGGGTGTAATATTTTACAACATTCCTGACGCGCCGGCCCCTATTTCTCGTTGGGAATATTATATACGTCTATAACGTTATATATCCTAGCCTAAGGCAACCTAACATGTCGAATGTAATATTTTACAACATTCTGGCGTGTCGTCGCCTGCTTCTCGAAGGGGACATTATATACGTCTATAACGTTGTATATCCTAACCTGACGTAACCTAACATCTGCGTTGTTTTATTTTACAACATTCCTGACGCGTCGGTCCCTACTTCTCGGTGGGAACATTGTATACGTCTATAACGATATATGTCCTAACCTAAAGCAACCTAACAACTCGGATGTAATATTTTACAACATTCTGGCGTGTCGTCGCCTGCTTCTCGATGGGGACATTAGATACGTCTATAAAGTTGTATATCCTAATCTAAGGGAACCTAACATCTCGGACGTAATATTTTACAACATTCTGGCGTGTCGTCGCCTTCTTCTTGATGGGGACATTATATACGTCTATAACGTTGTATATCCTAACCCAAAGCAACCAAACTTCTGGGATGTAATATTTTACAACATTCCTGGCATGTCGGTCCCCACGTCTCGGTGGGAACATTATATAAGTCTATGACGATATATATCCTAACCTAAAGAAACCAAACAACTCGAATGTCATATTTTAGAACATTCCTGGCATGTCGGTCCCTACATCTCGGTGGGAACATTCTATACGTCTATAACGTTGTATATGCTAACCTAAGGGAACCTAATATTTCGGGTGTAATATTTTACAACATTTCTGACGCGTCGGCCCCTATTTCTCGGTGGGAATATTATATACGTCTATAACGTTGTATATCCTAACCTAAGGGAACCTAACAGTTCGGTTGTAATATTTTGCAACATTCCTGACGCGTCGGTCCCTATTTCTCGGGGGGAATATTATATACGTCTATAACGTTACATATCCTAGCCTAAGGCAACCTAACATGTCGAATGTAATATTTTACAACATTCTGGTGTGTCGTCGCCTGCTTCTCAAACGGGACATTATATACGTCTATAACGTTGTATATCCTAACCCAACGCAACCTAACATCTGGGATGTAATATTTTACAACATTCATGACGCGTCGGCCCCTATTTCTCGGTGGGAACATTATATACGTCTATCACGTTATATATCCTAGCATAAGGCAACCTAGCATCTCGGGTGTAATATTTTACAACATTCCTGACGCGTCGGCCCCTACTTCTCTGTGGGAATATTATATACGTCTATAACGTTATATATCCTAGCCTAAGGCAACCTAACATGTCGAAAGTAATATTTTACAACATTCTGGCGTGTCGTCGCCTGCTTCTCGAAGGGGACATTATATACGTCTATAACGTTGTATATCCTAACCCAACGCAACCTAACATCTGGGATGTAATATTTTACAACATTCATGACGCGTCGGCCACTATTTCTCGGTGGGAACCTTATATACGTCTATCACGTTATATATCCTAGCATAAGGCAACCTAACACCTCGGGTGTAATATTTTACAACATTCCTGACGCGTCGGCCCCTACTTCTCGGTGGGAATATTATATACGTCTATAACGTTATATATCCTAGCCTAAGGCAACCTAACATGTCGAAAGTAATATTTTACAACATTCTGGCGTGTCGTCACCTACTTCTGGATGGGGACATTATATACATCTATAACTTTGTACATCCTAACCTAAGGCAACCTAACATATCGGATGTAATATTTTACAACATTCCTGACGCGTCGGCCCCTATTTCTCGGTGGGAATATTATATACGTCTATAACGTTATATATCCTAGCCTAAGGCAACCTAACATGTCGTATGTAATATTTTACAACATTCTGGCGTGTCGTAGCCTGCTTCTCAAAGGGGACATTATATACGTCTATAACATTGTATATCCTAACCCAACGCAACCTAACATCTGGGATGTAATATTTTACAACACTCATGACGCGTCGGCCCCTATTTCTCTGTGGGAACATTATATACGTCTATCACGTTATATATCCTAGCCTAAGGCAACATAACATATCGGATGTAATATTTTACAACATTCCTGACGCGTCGGCCCCTATTTCTCGGTGGGAATATTATATACGTCTATAACGTTATATATCCTAACGTAAGGCAACATAACACCTCGGATGTAATATTTTACAACATTCCTGACCCGTCGGCCCCTATTTCTCGGTGGGAATATTATATACTTCTATAACGTTATATATCCTAACGTAAGGCAACATAACATCACGGATGTAATATTTTACAACATTCCTGACGCGTCGGCCCCTATTTCTCAGTGGGAATATTATATACGTCTATAACGTTATACATCCTAGCCTAAGGCAACTTAACATGTCGAATGTAATATTTTACAACATTCTGGCGTGTCGTCGCCTGCTTCTCGATGGGGACATTAGATACGTCTATAACTTTGTATATCCTAACCTAAGGGAACATAACATCTCGGACGTAATATTTTACAACATTCTGGCGTGTCGTCGCCTGCTTCTCAAAGGGGACATTATATACGTCTATAACGTTGTATATCCTAACCTAACGCAACCTAACATCTGGGATGTAATATTTTACAACGTCCTGACGCGTCGGCCCCTACTTCTCGGTGGGAATATTATATACGTCTACAACGTTATATATCCTAACCTAAGGCAACCTAACATATCGGATGTAATATTTTACAACATTCCTGACGCGTCGGCCCTATTTCTCGGTGGGAATATTATATACGTCTACGACGTTATATATCCTAGCCTAAGGCAACCTAACATCTCGGATGTAATATTTTACAACATTCCTGGCTTGTCGTCGCCTGCTTCTCGATGGGGACATTATATACGTCTATAACGTTGTATATTCTAACCCAAAGCAACCTAACTTCTGGGATGTAATATTTTACAACATTCCTGGCATGTCGGTCCCCACGTCTCGTTGGGAACATTATATAAGTCTATAACGATATATATCCTAACCTAAAGCAACCTAACAACTCGAATGTAATATTTTAGAATATTCCTGGCATGTCGGTCCCTACATCTCGGTGGGAACATTCTATACGTCTATAACGTTGTATATCCTAACCTAAGGGAACCTAACATTTCGAGTGTAATATTTTACAACATTCCTGACGCGTCGGCCCCTATTTCTCGGTGGGAATATTATGTACACCTATAACGTTACATATCCTAGACTAAGGCAACCTAACATGTCGAATGTAATATTTTACAACATTCTGGCGTGTCGTCGCCTTCTTCTCGAAGGGGACATTATATACGTCTATTACGTTGAATATCCTAACCTAACGCAACCTAACATCTGGGATGTAATATTTTACAACATTCCTGACGCGTCGGCCCCTATTTCTCGGTGGGAATATTATGTACATCTATAACGTTACATATCCTAGACTAAGGCAACCTAACATGTCGAATGTAATATTTTACAACATTCTGGCGTGTCGTCGCCTTCTTCTCGATGGGGACATTAGATACGTCTATAACGTTGCATATCCTAATCTAAGGGAACTTAACATCTCGGACGTAATATTTTACAACATTCTGGCGTGTCGTCGCCTTCTACTTGATGGGGACATTATATACGTCTATAACGTTGTATATCCTAACCCAAAGCAACCAAACTTCTGGGATGTAATATTTTACAACATTCCTGGCATGTCGGTCCCCACGTCTCGGTGGGAACATTATATAAGTCTATAACGATATATATCCAAACCTAAAGAAACCAAACAACTCGAATGTAATATTTTAGAACATTCCTGGCATGTCGGTCCCTACATCTCGGTGGGAACATTCTATACGTCTATAACGTTGTATATCCTAACCTAAGGGAACCTAACATTTCGGGTGTAATATTTTACAACATTTCTGACGCGTCGGCCCCTATTTCTCGGTGGGAATATTATATACGTCTATAACGTTGTATATCCTAACCTAAGGGAACCTAACAGTTCGGGTGTAATATTTTGCAACATTCCTGACGCGTCGGCCCCTATTTCTCGGTGGGAACATTATATACGTCTGTCACGTTATATATCCTAGCATAAGGCAACCTAGCATCTCGGGTGTAATATTTTACAACATTCCTGACGCGTCGGCCCCTACTTCTCGGTGGGAATATTATATACGTCTATAACGTTATATATCCTAGCCTAAGGCAACCTAACATGTCGAAAGTAATATTTTACAACATTCTGGCGTGTCGTCACCTACTTCTGGATGGGGACATTATATACATCTATAACTTTGTACATCCTAACCTAAGGCAACCTAACATATCGGATGTAATATTTTACAACATTCCTGACGCGTCGGCCCCTCTTTCTCGGTGGGAATATTATATACGTCTATAACGTTATATATCCTAGCCTAAGGCAACCTAACATGTCGTATGTAATATTTTACAACATTCTGGCGTGTCGTAGCCTGCTTCTCAAAGGGGACATTATATACGTCTATAACATTGTATATCCTAACCCAACGCAACCTAACATCTGGGATGTAATATTTTACAACACTCATGACGCGTCGGCCCCTATTTCTCTGTGGGAACATTATATACGTCTATCACGTTATATATCCTAGCCTAAGGCAACGTAACATATCGGATGTAATATTTTACAACATTCCTGACGCGTCGGCCCCTATTTCTCGGTGGGAATATTATATACGTCTATAACGTTATATATCCTAACGTAAGGCAACATAACACCTCGGATGTAATATTTTACAACATTCCTGACCCTTCGGCCCCTATTTCGCGGTGGGAATATTATATACTTCTATAACGTTATATATCCTAACGTAAGGCAACATAACATCACGGATGTAATATTTTACAACATTCCTGACGCGTCGGCCCCTATTTCTCAGTGGGAATATTATATACGTCTATAACGTTATACATCCTAGCCTAAGGCAACTTAACATGTCGAATGTAATATTTTACAACATTCTGGCGTGTCGTCGCCTGCTTCTCGATGGGGACATTAGATACGTCTATAACTTTGTATATCCTAACCTAAGGGAACATAACATCTCGGACGTGATATTTTACAACATTCTGGCGTGTCGTCGCCTGCTTCTCAAAGGGGACATTATATACGTCTATAACGTTGTATATCCTAACCTAACGCAACCTAACATCTGGGATGTAATATTTTACAACGTCCTGACGCGTCGGCCCCTACTTCTCGGTGGGAATATTATATACGTCTACAACGTTATATATTCTAACCTAAGGCAACCTAACATATCGGATGTAATATTTTACAACATTCCTGACGCGTCGGCCCTATTTCTCGGTGGGAATATTATATACGTCTACGACGTTATATATCCTAGCCTAAGGCAACCTAACATCTCGGATGTAATATTTTACAACATTCCTGGCTTGTCGTCGCCTGCTTCTCGATGGGGACATTATATACGTCTATAACGTTGTATATTCTAACCCAAAGCAACCTAACTTCTGGGATGTAATATTTTACAACATTCCTGACGCGTCGGCCCCTATTTCTCGGTGGGAATATTATATACGTCTATAACGTTATATATCCTAGCCTAAGGCAACCCAACATGTCGAATGTAATATTTTACAACATTCTGGCGTGTCGTCGCCTGCTTCTCGAAGGGGACATTATATACGTCTATAACGTTGTATATCCTAACCTAACGCAACCTAACATCTGGGATGTAATATTTTACAACATTCCTGACGCGTCGGCCCCTATTTCTCGGTGTGAACATTATATACGTCTATAACGTTACATATCCTAGCCTAAGGCAACCTAACATGTCGAAAGTAATATTTTACAACATTCCTGGCGTGTCGTCGCCCACTTCGCGATGGGGACATTATAAACATCTATAACGTTGTATATCCTAACCTAAGGCAACCTAACATCTCGGATGTAATATTTTACAACATTCCTGGCGTGTCGTCGCCTGCTTCTCGATGGGGACATTATATACGTCTAAAACGTTGTATATCCTAACCCAAAGCAACCTAACTTCTGGGATGTAATATTTTACAACATTCCTGGCATGTCGGTCCCCACGTCTGGGTGGGAACATTATATAAGTCTATAACGATATATATCCTAACCTAAAGCAACCTAACAACTCGTGTGTAATATTTTATAACATTCCTGGCGTGTCGTCGCCTGCTTCTCGATGGGGACATTATATACGTCTATAACGTTGTATATCCTAACCCAAAGCAACCTAACTTCTGGGATGTAATGTTTTACAACATTCCTGGCATGTCGGTCCCCACGTCTCGGTGGGAACATTATATAAGTCTATAACGATATATATCCTGTCCTAAAGCAACCTAACAACTCGGATGTAATATTTTAGAACATTCCTGGCATGTCGGTCCCTACATCTCGGTGGGGACATTCTATACGTCTATAACGTTGTATATCCTAACCGAAGGGATCCTAACATTTCGGATGTAATATTTTACAACATTCCTGGCATGTCGGTCCCTACTTCTCTGTGGGAACATTCTATACGTCTATAAAGTTGTATATCCTAACCTAAGGGAACCTAACATCTCGGGTGTAATATTTTACATCATTCCTGACGTGTCGGCCCGTAGTTCTCGGTGGTAACATTATATACGTCTATAAGGTTAGATATCCTAGCCCAAGGCAACCTAACATGTCGCATGTAATATTGTACAACATTCCTGGCGTGTCGTCACCTACTTCTGGATGGGGACATTATATACATCTATAACGTTGTACATCCTAACCTAAGGCAACCTAACATATCGGATGTAATATTTTACAACATTCCTGACGCGTCGGCCCCTATTTCTCGGTGGGAATATTATATACGTCTATAACGCTATATATCCTAGCCTAAGGCAACATAACATCTCGCATGTAATATTTTACAACATTCCTGGCGTGTCGTCGCCTGCTTCTCGATGGGGACATTATATACGTCTATAACGTTGTATATCCTAACCCAAAGAAACATAACTTCTGGGATGTAATATTTTACAACATTCCTGGCATGTCGGTCCCCACGTCTCGGTGGGAACATTATATAAGTCTATAACGATATATATCCTAACCTAAAGCAACCTAACATCTCGGAGGTAATATTTTCGAACATTCCTGGCATGTCGGTCCCTACATCTCGGTGGGGACATTCTATACGTCGATAACGTTGTATATCCTAACCTAAGGGAACCTAACATTTCGGGTGTAATATTTTGCAACATTCCTGACGCGTCGGCCCCTATTTCTCGGTGGGAATATTATATACGTCTATAACGTTATATATCCTAGCCTAAGGCAACATAACATCTCGGATGTAATATTTTACAATATTCTGGCGTGTCGTCGCCTGCTTCTCAAAGGGGACATTATATACGTCTATAACGTTGTATATCCTAACCCAACGCAACCTAACATCTGGGATGTAATATTTTACAACATTCCTGACGCGTCGGCCCCTATTTCTCGGTGTGAACATTATATAAGTCTATAACGATATATATCCTAACCTAAAGCAACCTAACATCTCGGAGGTAATATTTTCGAACATTCCTGGCATGTCGGTCCCTACATCTCGGTGGGGACATTCTATACGTCTATAACGTTGTATATCCTAACCTAAGGGAACCTAACATTTCGGGTGTAATATTTTGCAACATTCCTGACGCGTCGGCCCCTATTTCTCGGTGGGAATATTATATACGTCTATAACGATATATATCCTAACCTAAAGCAACCTAACATCTCGGAGGTAATATTTTCGAACATTCCTGGCATGTCGGTCCCTACATCTCGGTGGGGACATTCTATACGTCTATAACGTTGTATATCCTAACCTAAGGGAACCTAACATTTCGGGTGTAATATTTTGCGTCATTCCTGACGCGTCGGTCCCTATTTCTCGGTGGGAATATTATATACGTCTATAACGTTATATATCCTAGCCTAAGGCAACCTAACATATCGGATGTAATATTTTACAACATTCCTGACGCGTCGGCCCCTATTTCTCGGTGGGAATATTATATACGTCTATAACGTTATATATCCTAGCCTAAGGCAACCCAACATGTCGAATGTAATATTTTACAACATTCTGGCGTGTCGTCGCCTGCTTCTCGAAGGGGACATTATATACGTCTATAACGTTCTATATCCTAACCTAACGCAACCTAACATCTGGGATGTAACATTTTACAACATTCCTGACGCGTCGGCCCCTATTTCTCGGTGTGAACATTATATACGTCTATAACGTTACATATCCTAGCCTAAGGCAACCTAACATGTCGAAAGTAATATTTTACAACATTCCTGGCGTGTCGTCGCATACTTCGCGATGGGGACATTATAAACATCTATAACGTTGTATATCCTAACCTAAGGCAACCTAACATCTCGGATGTAATATTTTACAACATTCCTGGCGTGTCGTCGCCTGCTTCTCGATGGGGACATTATATACGTCTATAACGTTGTATATCCTAACCCAAAGCAACCTAACTTCTGGGATGTAATATTTTACAACATTCCTGGCATGTCGGTCCCCACGTCTCGGTGGGAACATTATATAAGTCTATAACGATATATATCCTAACCTAAAGCTACCTAACAACTCGGATGTAATATTTTAGAACATTCCTGGCATGTCCGTCCCTACATCTCGGTGGGGACATTCTATACGTCTATAACGTTGTATATCCTAACCTAAGGGAACCTAACATTTCGGGTGTGATATTTTACAACATTCCTGACGCGTCGGCCCCTATTTCTCGGTGGGAATATTATATACGTCTATAACGTTATATATCCTAACGTAAGGCAACATAACATCTCGGATGTAATATTTTACAATATTCCTGGCGTGTCGTCGCCTGCTTCTCGATGGGGACATTATATACGTCTATAACGTTGTATATCCTAACCCAATGCAACCTAACTTCTGGCATGTAATATTTTGCAACATTCCTGGCATGTCGGTCCCCACGTCTCGGTGGGAACATTATATAAGTCTATAACGATATATATCCTAACCTAAAGCAAGCTAACATCTCGGATGTAATATTTTACAACATTCCTGGCATGTCGGTCCCTACATCTCGGTGGGGACATTCTATACGTCTATAACGTTGTATATCCTAACCTAAGGGAACCTAACATTTCGGGTGTAATATTTTACAACATTCCTGACGCGTCGGCCCCTATTTCTCGGTGGGAATATTATATACGTCTATAACGTTATATATCCTAGCCTAAGGCAACCCAACATGTCGAATGTAATACTTTACAACATTCTGGCGTGTCGTCGCCTGCTTCTCGAAGGGAACATTATATACGTCTATAACGTTCTATATCCTAACCTAACGCAACCTAACATCTGGGATGTAATATTTTACAACATTCCTGACGCGTCGGCCCCTATTTCTCGGTTTGAACATTATATACGTCTATAACGTTACATATCCTAGCCTAAGGCAACCTAACATGTCGAAAGTAATATTTTACAACATTCCTGGCGTGTCGTCGCCCACTTCGCGATGGGGACATTATAAACATCTATAACGTTGTATATCCTAACCTAAGGCAACTTAACATCTCGGATGTAATATTTTACAACATTCCTGGCGTGTCGTCGCCTGCTTCTCGATGGGGACATTATATACGTCTATAACGTTGTATATCCTAACCCAAAGCAACCTAACTTCTGGGATGTAATATTTTACAACATTCCTGGCATGTCGGTCCCCACGTCTGGGTGGGAACATTATATAAGTCTATAACGATATATATCCTAACCTAAAGCAACCTAACAACTCGTGTGTAATATTTTATAACATTCCTGGTGTGTCGTCGCCTGCTTCTCGATGGGGACATTATATACGTCTATAACGTTGTATATCCTAACCCAAAGCAACCTAACTTCTGGGATGTAATGTTTTACAACATTCCTGGCATGTCGGTCCCCACGTCTCGGTGGGAACATTATATAAGTCTATAACGATATATATCCTGTCCTAAAGCAACCTAACAACTCGGATGTAATATTTTAGAACATTCCTGGCATGTCGGTCCCTACATCTCGGTGGGGACATTCTATACGTCTATAACGTTGTATATCCTAACCTAAGGGATCCTAACATTTCGGATGTAATATTTTACATCATTCCTGACGTGTCGGCCCGTAGTTCTCGGTGGTAATATTATATACGTCTATAAGGTTAGATATCCTAGCCCAAGGCAACCTAACATGTCGCATGTAATATTGTACAACATTCCTGGCGTGTCGTCACCTACTTCTGGATGGGGACATTATATACATCTATAACGTTGTACATTCTAACCTAAGGCAACCTAACATATCGGATGTAATATTTTACAACATTCCTGACGCGTCGGCCCCTATTTCTCGGTGGGAATATTATATACGTCTATAACGTTATATTTCCTAGCCTAAGGCAACATAACATCTCGGATGTAATATTTTACAATATTCTGGCGTGTCGTCGCCTGCTTCTCAAAGGGGACATTATATACGTCTATAACGTTCTATATCCTAACCTAACGCAACCTAACATCTGGGATGTAACATTTTACAACATTCCTGACGCGTCGGCCCCTATTTCTCGGTGTGAACATTATATACGTCTATAACGTTACATATCCTAGCCTAAGGCAACCTAACATGTCGAAAGTAATATTTTACAACATTCCTGGCGTGTCGTCGCATACTTCGCGATGGGGACATTATAAACATCTATAACGTTGTATATCCTAACCTAAGGCAACCTAACATCTCGGATGTAATATTTTACAACATTCCTGGCGTGTCGTCGCCTGCTTCTCGATGGGGACATTATATACGTCTATAACGTTGTATATCCTAACCCAAAGCAACCTAACTTCTGGGATGTAATATTTTACAACATTCCTGGCATGTCGGTCCCCGCGTCTCGGTGGGAACATTATATAAGTCTATAACGATATATATCCTAACCTAAAGCTACCTAACAACTCGGATGTAATATTTTAGAACATTCCTGGCATGTCCGTCCCTACATCTCGGTGGGGACATTCTATACGTCTATAACGTTGTATATCCTAACCTAAGGGAACCTAACATTTCGGGTGTGATATTTTACAACATTCCTGACGCGTCGGCCCCTATTTCTCGGTGGGAATATTATATACGTCTATAACGTTATATATCCTAACGTAAGGCAACATAACATCTCGGATGTAATATTTTACAATATTCCTGGCGTGTCGTCGCCTGCTTCTCGATGGGGACATTATATACGTCTATAACGTTGTATATCCTAACCCAATGCAACCTAACTTCTGGGATGTAATATTTTGCAACATTCCTGGCATGTCGGTCCCCACGTCTCGGTGGGAACATTATATAAGTCTATAACGATATATATCCTAACCTAAAGCAAGCTAACATCTCGGATGTAATATTTTACAACATTCCTGGCATGTCGGTCCCTACTTCTCGGTGGGAACATTATATACGTCTATAACGTTGTATATGCTAACCTCAGGGAACCTAACATCTCGGGTGTAATATTTAAAACATTCCTGACGCGTCGGCCCCTATTTCTTGGTGGGAATATTATATACGTCTATAACGTTATATATCCTAGCCTAAGGCAACCTAACATGTCGAATGTAATATTTTACAACATTCTGGCGTGTCGTCGCCTGCTACTCGAAGGGGACATTATATACGTCTATAACGTTGTATATCCTAACCTAACGCAACCTATCATCTGGGATGTAATATTTTACAACATTCCTGACGCGTCGGTCCCTACTTCTCGGTGGGAACATTGTATACGTCTATAACGGAATATGTCCTAGCCTAAGGCATCCTAACATCTCGGATGTAATATTTTACAACATTCCTGGCGTGTCGTCGCCTGCTTCTCGATGGGGACATTATATACGTCTATAACGTTGTATATCCTAACCCAAAGCAACCTAACATCTGGGATGTAATATTTTACAACATTCCTGGCATGTCGGTCCCCACGTCTCGGTGGGAACATTATATAAGTCTATAACGATATATATCCTAACCTAAAGCTACCTAACAACTCGGATGTAATATTTTAGAACATTCCTGGCATGTCGGTCCCTACATCTCGGTGGGGACATTCTATACGTCTATAACGATATATATCCTAACCTAAGGGAACCTAACATCTCGGATGTAATATTTGACAACATTCCTGGCGTGTGGGCCCGTACTTCTCGCTGGGAATATCATATACGTCTATAACGTTATATATCCTAGCGTAAGGCAATGCTAACAGGTCGAATGTAATATTTTACAACATTCCTAGCGCGTCGGCCCCTACTTCTCGGTTGGAACATTATATAAGTCAATAACGTTATATATCCTAGCCTAAGGCAACCTAACATGTCGAATGTAATATTTTACAACATTCCTGGCTCGTCCGCTCTTACTTCTCGGTGGGAACATTATATACGTCTATAACGTTATATATCCTAACCTAAGGCAACCTAACATCTCGGATGTAATATTTTACTACATTCCTCGCACGTCGGCCCCTACTTCTCGGTGGGAACATTATATACGTCTATAACGCTATATATCCTAACCTAAGGCAACCTAACATCTCTACCGTACAATTTTACAACATTCCTGGCATGCAAGTACCTATATCTCTGTGGTAACATTATATACGTCTATAACGTTATATATCCTAGCCTATGGCAACCTAACATCTCGGGTGTAATATTTTACAATATTCCTGGCACGTCGGCCCCTACTCCTCGGTGGGAACATTATATACGTCTATAACGCTATATATCCTAGCCTAAGGCAACCTAACATCTAAGATGTAATATTTTACTACATTCCTGGCGCGCTGGCCCCTACTTCTCGGTGGGAACATTATATACGTCTATAACGCTATATATCCTAGACTAAGACAAGCTAACGTGTCGAATGTAATATTTTACAACATTCCTGGCGCTTCGGCACCTACTTCCCGGTGGGAATATTATATACGTCTATAAATCTATATATCCTAGCTTAAGGCAACCTAACATGTCGAATGTAATATTTTACAACATTCTTGGCGCGTCGGCCCCTACTTACGGTGGGAACATTATATAAGTCAATAACGTAATATATCCTAAACTAAGGCAACCTATCATCTCTACCGTAATAATTTACAACATTCCTGGCATGCAAGTGCCTAGTTCTCTATGGTAACATTATATACGTCTATAACGTTATATATCCTAACCTAAGGCATCCTAACATCTCGGATGTAATATTTTACTACATTCCTCGCACGTAGGCCCCTACGTCTCGGTGGGAACATTATATACGTCTATAACGCTATATATCATAACCTAAAGCAACCTAACATCTCGGATGTAATATTTTACAACATTCCTGGCATGTCGGTCCCTAATTCTAGGTGGAAACAATGTATACGTCTATAACGATATATATCCTAGCCTAAGGCAACACAACATGTAGAATGTAATATTTTACAACATTCCTGTCGCGTCGTCGCCTACTTCTCGATGGGGACATTATATACATCTATAACGTTGTATATTCTAACCTAACGCAACCTAACATCTGGGATGTAATATTTTACAACATTCCTGGCATGTCGGTCACTACATCTCGGTAGGAACATTATATACGTCTGTAGCGATATATACCCTAACCTAAGGCAACCTAACATCTCGGATGTAATATTTTACAACATTCCTGGCATGTCGGTCCCTACTTCTCGGTGGGAACATTATATACGTCTATAACGATGTATATCCTAACCTAAGGGAACCTAACATCTCGTGTGTAATATTTTACAACCTTGCTGACGCGTCGGCCCCTATTTCTCGGTCGGAACATTCTATACGTCTATAACGTTGTATATCACAACCTAAGGGAACCTAACTTGTAGAATGTAATATTTTACAACATTCCTGGCGTGTCGTCGCCTACTTCTGGATGTGGACATTATATACATCTATAACGTCATATATCCTAACCTAACGGAACCTAACATCTCGGGTGTAATATTTTACAACATTCCTGGCGTGTCGTCGCCTACTTCTCGATGGGGACTTTATGTACGTCTATAACGTTGTATATCCTAACCTAACGCAACCTAACATCTGGGATGTAATATTTTACAACATTCCTGGCATGTCGGTCCCTACGTCTCGGTGGGAACGTTATATACGTCTATATCGATATATATCCTAACCTAAGGGAACCTTACATCTGGGATGTAATATTTTACAACATTCCTGGCATGTCGGGCCCTACTTCTCGGTGGGAACATTATATACGCTTACAGCGTTATATATACTAGCCTAAGGCAACCTAACGTGTCGAATGTAATATTTTACAACATTCCTGGCGTGTCGTCGCCTACTTCTCGATGGGGACATTATATACATCTATAACGTCATATATCCTAACCTAAAGGAACCTAACATATCGGATGTAATATTTTACAACATTCCTGGCATGTCGGTCCCTACTTCTCGGTGGGAACATTGTATACGTCTATAACGATATATATTCTAGCCTAAGGCAACCTAACATGTCGAATGTAATATTTTACAACATTCCTGTCGTGTCGTCGCCTGCTTCTCGATGGGGACATTATATACGTCTATAACGTTGTATATTCTAACCTAACGCAACCTAACATCTGGGATGTAATATTTTACAACATTCCTGGCGTGTCGTCGCCTACTTCTGGATGGGGACATTATATACATCTATAACGTCATATATCCTAACCTAAGGGAACCTAACATCTCGCATGTAATATTTTACAACATTCCTGGCGTGTCATCACCTACTTCTGGATGGGGACATTATATACATCTATAACGTTGTACATCCTAACCTAAGGCAACCTAACATATCGGATGTAATATTTTACAACATTCCTGACGCGTCGGCCCCTATTTCTCGGTGGGAATATTATATACGTCTATAACGTTATATATCCTAGCCTAAGGCAACATAACATCTCGGATGTAATATTTTACAATATTCTGGCGTGTCGTCGCCTGCTTCTCAAAGGGGACATTATATACGTCTATAACGTTGTATATCCTAACCCAACGCAACCTAACATCTGGGATGTAATATTTTACAACATTCCTGACGCGTCGGCCCCTATTTCTCGGTGTGAACATTATATAAGTCTATAATGATATATATCCTAACCTAAAGCAACCTAACATGTCGAAAGTAATATTTTACAACATTCCTGACGCGTCGGCCCCTATTTCTCGGTGGGAATATTATACACGTCTATAACGTTATATATCCTAACGTAAGGCAACATAACATCTCGGATGTAATATTTTACAATATTCCTGGCGTGTCGTCGCCTGCTTCTCGATGGGGACATTATATACGTCTATAACGTTGTATATCCTAACCCAATGCAACCTAACTTCTGGGATGTAATATTTTGCAACATTCCTGGCATGTCGGTCCCCACGTCTCGGTGGGAACGTTATATAAGTCTATAACGATATATATCCTAACCTAAAGCAACCTAACATCTCGGAGGTAATATTTTCGAACATTCCTGGCATGTCGGTCCCTACATCTCGGTGGGGACATTCTATACGTCTATAACGTTGTATATCCTAACCTAAGGGAACCTAACGTTTCGGGTGTAATATTTTGCAACATTCCTGACGCGTCGGCCCCTATTTCTCGGTGGGAATATTATATACGTCTATAACGTTATATATCCTAGCCTAAGGCAACCTAACATATCGGATGTAATATTTTACAACATTCCTGACGCGTCGGCCCCTATTTCTCGGTGGGAATATTATATACGTCTATAACGTTATATATCCTAGCCTAAGGCAACCCAACATGTCGAATGTAATACTTTACAACATTCTGGCGTGTCGTCGCCTGCTTCTCGAAGGGAACATTATATACGTCTATAACGTTCTATATCCTAACCTAACGCAACCTAACATCTGGGATGTAATATTTTACAACATTCCTGACGCGTCGGCCCCTATTTCTCGGTGTGAACATTATATACGTCTATAACGTTACATATCCTAGCCTAAGGCAACCTAACATGTCGAAAGTAATATTTTACAACATTCCTGGCGTGTCGTCGCCCACTTCGCTATGGGGACATTATAAACATCTATAACGTTGTATATCCTAACCTAAGGCAACCTAACATCTCGGATGTAATATTTTACAACATTCCTGGCGTGTCGTCGCCTGCTTCTCGATGGGGACATTATATACGTCTAAAACGTTGTATATCCTAACCCAAAGCAACCTAACTTCTGGGATGTAATATTTTACAACATTCCTGGCATGTCGGTCCCCACGTCTGGGTGGGAACATTATATAAGTCTATAACGATATATATCCTAACCTAAAGCAACCTAACAACTCGTGTGTAATATTTTATAACATTCCTGGCGTGTCGTCGCCTGCTTCTCGATGGGGACATTATATACGTCTATAACGTTGTATATCCTAACCCAAAGCAACCTAACTTCTGGGATGTAATGTTTTACAACATTCCTGGCATGTCGGTCCCCACGTCTCGGTGGGAACATTATATAAGTCTATAACGATATATATCCTGTCCTAAAGCAACCTAACAACTCGGATGTAATATTTTAGAACATTCCTGGCATGTCGGTCCCTACATCTCGGTGGGGACATTCTATACGTCTATAACGTTGTATATCCTAACCTAAGGGATCCTAACATTTCGGATGTAATATTTTACAACATTCCTGGCATGTCGGTCCCTACTTCTCGGTGGGAACATTCTATACGTCTATAAAGTTGTATATCCTAACCTAAGGGAACCTAACATCTCGGGTGTAATATTTTACATCATTCCTGACGTGTCGGCCCGTAGTTCTCGGTGGTAATATTATATACGTCTATAAGGTTAGATATCCTAGCCCAAGGCAACCTAACATGTCGCATGTAATATTGTACAACATTCCTGGCGTGTCGTCACCTACTTCTGGATGGGGACATTATATACATCTATAACGTTGTACATTCTAACCTAAGGCAACCTAACATATCGGATGTAATATTTTACAACATTCCTGACGCGTCGGCCCCTATTTCTCGGTGGGAATATTATATACGTCTATAACGTTATATATCCTAGCCTAAGGCAACATAACATCTCGGATGTAATATTTTACAATATTCTGGCGTGTCGTCGCCTGCTTCTCAAAGGGGACATTATATACGTCTATAACGTTGTATATCCTAACCCAACGCAACCTAACATCTGGGATGTAATATTTTACAACATTCCTGACGCGTCGGCCCCTATTTCTCGGTGTGAACATTATATAAGTCTATAATGATATATATCCTAACCTAAAGCAACCTAACATGTCGAAAGTAATATTTTACAACATTCCTGGCGTGTCGTCGCATACTTCGCGATGGGGACATTATAAACATCTATAGCGTTGTATATCCTAACCTAAGGCAACCTAACATCTCGGATGTAATATTTTACAACATTCCTGGCGTGTCGTCGCCTGCTTCTCGATGGGGACATTATATACGTCTATAACGTTGTATATCCTAACCCAATGCAACCTAACTTCTGGGATGTAATATTTTGCAACATTCCTGGCATGTCGGTCCCCACGTCTCGGTGGGAACATTATATTAGTCTATAACGATATATATCCTAACCTAAAGCAAGCTAACATCTCGGATGTAATATTTTACAACATTCCTGGCATGTCGGCCCCTATTTCTCGGTGGGAATATTATATACGTCTATAACGTTATATATCCTAGCCTAAGGCAACCTAACATATCGGATGTAATATTTTACAACATTCCTGACGCGTCGGCCCCTATTTCTCGGTGGGAATATTATATACGTCTATAACGTTATATATCCTAGCCTAAGGCAACCCAACATGTCGAATGTAATATTTTACAACATTCTGGCGTGTCGTCGCCTGCTTCTCGAAGGGGACATTATATACGTCTATAACGTTCTATATCCTAACCTAACGCAACATAACATCTGGGATGTAACATTTTACAACATTCCTGACGCGTCGGCCCCTATTTCTCGGTGTGAACATTATATACGTCTATAACGTTACATATCCTAGCCTAAGGCAACCTAACATGTCGAAAGTAATATTTTACAACATTCCTGGCGTGTCGTCGCATACTTCGCGATGGGGACATTATAAACATCTATAACGTTGTATATCCTAACCTAAGGCAACCTAACATCTCGGATGTAATATTTTACAACATTCCTGGCGTGTCGTCGCCTGCTTCTCGATGGGGACATTATATACGTCTATAACGTTGTATATCCTAACCCAAAGCAACCTAACTTCTGGGATGTAATATTTTGCAACATTCCTGGCATGTCGGTCCCCACGTCTCGGTGGGAACATTATATTAGTCTATAACGATATATATCCTAACCTAAAGCAAGCTAACATCTCGGATGTAATATTTTACAACATTCCTGGCATGTCGGTCCCTACTTCTCGGTGGGAACATTATATACGTCTATAACGTTGTATATGCTAACCTCAGGGAACCTAACATCTCGGGTGTAATATTTAAAACATTCCTGACGCGTCGGCCCCTATTTCTTGGTGGGAATATTATATACGTCTATAACGTTATATATCCTAGCCTAAGGCAACCTAACATGTCGAATGTAATATTTTACAACATTCTTGGCGCGTCGGCCCCTACTTACGGTGGGAACATTATATAAGTCAATAACGTAATATATCCTAAACTAAGGCAACCTATCATCTCTACCGTAATAATTTACAACATTCCTGGCATGCAAGTGCCTAGTTCTCTATGGTAACATTATATACGTCTATTACGTTATATATCCTAACCTAAGGCATCCTAACATCTCGGATGTAATATTTTACTACATTCCTCGCACGTAGGCCCCTACTTCTCGGTGGGAACATTATATACGTCTATAACGCTATATATCATAACCTAAAGCAACCTAACATCTCGGATGTAATATTTTACAACATTCCTGGCATGTCGGTCCCTACTTCTCGGTGGAAACAATGTATACGTCTATAACGATATATATCCTAGCCTAAGGCAACACAACATGTAGAATGTAATATTTTACAACATTCCTGTCGTGTCGTCGCCTACTTCTCGATGGGGACATTATATACATCTATAACGTTGTATATTCTAACCTAACGCAACCTAACATCTGGGATGTAATATTTTACAACATTCCTGGCATGTCGGTCACTACATCTCGGTAGGAACATTATATACGTCTGTAGCGATATATACCCTAACCTAAGGCAACCTAACATCTCGGATGTAATATTTTACAACATTCCTGGCATGTCGGTCCCTACTTCTCGGTGGGAACATTCTATACGTCTATAACGTTGTATATCCTAACCTAAGGGAACCTAACATCTCGTGTGTAATATTTTACAACATTGCTGACGCGTCGGCCCCTATTTCTCGGTCGGAACATTCTATACGTCTATAACGTTGTATATCATAACCTAAGGGAACCTAACTTGTAGAATGTAATATTTTACAACATTCCTGGCGTGTCGTCGCCTACTTCTGGATGTGGACATTATATACATCTATAACGTCATATATCCTAACCTAACGGAACCTAACATCTCGGGTGTAATATTTTACAACATTCCTGGCGTGTCGTCGCCTACTTCTCGATGGGGACTTTATGTACGTCTATAACGTTGTATATCCTAACCTAACGCAACCTAACATCTGGGATGTAATATTTTACAACATTCCTGGCATGTCGGTCCCTACGTCTCGGTGGGAACATTATATACGTCTATATCGATATATATCCTAACCTAAGGGAACCTTACATCTGGGATGTAATATTTTACAACATTCCTGGCATGTCGGGCCCTACTTCTCGGTGGGAACATTGTATACGTCTATAACGATATATATACTAGCCTAAGGCAACCTAACATGTCGAATGTAATATTTTACAACATTCCTGTCGTGTCGTCGCCTGCTTCTCGATGGAGACATTATATACGTCCATAACGTTGTATATTCTAACCTAACGCAACCTAACATCTGGGAAGTAATATTTTACAATATTCCTGACGTGTCGCCGCCTACTTCTGGATGGGGACATTATATACATCTATAACGTCATATATCCTAACCTAAGGGAACCTAACATCTCGGGTGTAATATTTTACAACATTCCTGACGCGTCGGCCGCTATTCTTCGGTGGGAATATTGTATACGTCTATAACGTTATATATCCTAGCCTAAGGCGACCTAACATCTCGGACGTAATATTTGATAACATTCCTGGCGTGTTAACCCGCACTTCTCGGTGGGAACATCATATACGTTTATAGCGATATATATCCTAGCCTAAGGCGACCTAACATGTCGAATGTAATATTTTACATCATTCCTGACGTGTCGGCCCGTAGTTCACGGTGGTAACATTATATACGCTTACAACGTTATATATGCTAGCCTAAGGCAACCTAACGTGTCGAATGTAATATTTTACAACATTCCTGGCGTGTCGTCGCCTACTTCTCGATGGGGACATTATATACATCTATAACGTCATATATCCTAACCTAAAGGAACCTAACATATCGGATGTAATATTTTACAACATTCCTGGCGTGTCGTCGCCTACTTCTCGATGGGGACATTATATACGTCTATAACGTTGTATATCCTAACCCAAAGCAACCTAACATCTGGGATGTAATATTTTACAACATTCCTGGCATGTCGGTCCCTACTTCTCGGTGGGAACATTATATATGTCTATAACGTTGTATATGCTAACCTAAGGGAACCTAACATTTCGGGTGTAATATTTTGCGTCATTCCTGACGCGTCGGCCCCTATTTCTCGGTGGGAATATTATATACGTCTATAACGTTATATATCCTAACGTAAGGCAACATAACATCTCGGATGTAATATTTTACAACATTCCTGACGCGTCGGTCCCTACTTCTCGGTGGGAACATTGTATACGTCTATAACGGAATATGTCCTAGCCTAAGGCAACCTAACATCTCGGATGTAATATTTTACAACATTCCTGGCGTGTCGTCGCCTGCTTCTCGATGGGGACATTATATACGTCTATAACGTTGTATATCCTAACCCAAAGCAACCTAACATCTGGGATGTAATATTTTACAACATTCCTGGCATGTCGGTCCCCACGTCTCGGTGGGAACATTATATAAGTCTATAACGATATATATCCTAACCTAAAGCAACCTAACAACTCGGATGTAATATTTTAGAACATTCCTGGCATGTCGGTCCCTACATCTCGGTGGGGACATTCTATACGTCTATAACGATATATATCCTAACCTAAGGGAACCTATCATCTCGGATGTAATATTTGACAACATTCCCGGCGTGTGGTCCCGTACTTCTCGCTGGGAATATCATATACGTCTATAACGTTATATATCCTAGCGTAAGGCAATCCTAACAGGTCGAATGTAATATTTTACAACATTCCTAGCGGGTCGGCCCCTACTTCTCGGTTGGAACATTATATAAGTCAATAACGTTATATATCCTAGCCTAAGGCAACCTAACATGTCGAATGTAATATTTTACAACATTCCTGGCTCGTCCGCTCTTACTTCTCGGTGGGAACATTATATACGTCTATAACGTTATATATCCTAACCTAAGGCAACCTAACATCTCGGATGTAATATTTTACTACATTCCTCGCACATCGGCCCCTACTTCTCGGTGGGAACATTATATACGTCTATAACGCTATATATCCTAACCTAAGGCAACCTAACATCTTTACCGTACAATTTTACAACATTCCTGGCATGCAAGTACCTATATCTCTGTGGTAACATTATATATGTCTATAACGTTATATATCCTAGCCTATGGCAACCTAACATCTCGGGTGTAGTATTTTACTATATTCCTGGCACGTCGGCCCCTACTCCTCGGTGGGAACATTAGATACGTCTATAACGCTATATATCCTAGCCTAAGGCAACCTAACATCAAAGATGTAATATTTTACTACATTCCTGGCGCGCTGGCCCCTACTTCTCGGTGGGAACATTATATACGTCTATAACGCTATATATCCTAGACTAAGACAAGCTAACGTGTCGAATGTAATATTTTACAACATTCCTGGCGCTTCGGCACCTACTTCCCGGTGGGAATATTATATACGTCTATAAATCTATATATCCTAGCTTAAGGCAACCTAACATGTCGAATGTAATATTTTACAACATTCCTGGCGCGTCGGCCCCTACTTACGGTGGGAACATTATATAAGTCAATAACGTAATATATCCTAAACTAAGGCAACCTATCATCTCTACCGTAATAATTTACAACATTCCTGGCATGCAAGTGCCTAGTTCTCTATGGTAACATTATATACGTCTATAACGTTATATATCCTAACCTAAGGCATCCTAACATCTCGGATGTAATATTTTACTACATTCCTCGCACGTAGGCCCCTACTTCTCGGTGGGAACATTATATACGTCTATAACGCTATATATCATAACCTAAAGCAACCTAACATCTCGGATGTAATATTTTACAACATTCCTGGCATGTCGGTCCCTACTTCTCGGTGGAAACAATGTATACGTCTATAACGATATATATCCTAGCCTAAGGCAACACAACATGTAGAATGTAATATTTTACAACATTCCTGGCGTGTCGTCGCCTGCTTCTCGATGGGGACATTATATACGTCTATAACGTTGTATATCCTAACCCAAAGCAACCTAACTTCTGGGATGTAATATTTTACAACATTCCTGGCATGTCGGTCCCCACGTCTCGGTGGGAACATTATATAAGTCTATAACGATATATATCCTAACCTAAAGCTACCTAACAACTCGGATGTAATATTTTAGAACATTCCTGGCATGTCCGTCCCTACATCTCGGTGGAGACATTCTATACGTCTATAACGTTGTATATCCTAACCTAAGGGAACCTAACATTTCGGGTGTGATATTTTACAACATTCCTGACGCCTCGGCCCCTATTTCTCGGTGGGAATATTATATACGTCTATAACGTTATATATCCTAACGTAAGGCAACATAACATCTCGGATGTAATATTTTACAATATTCCTGGCGTGTCGTCGCCTGCTTCTCGATGGGGACATTATATACGTCTATAACGTTGTATATCCTAACCCAATGCAACCTAACTTCTGGGATGTAATATTTTGCAACATTCCTGGCATGTCGGTCCCCACGTCTCGGTGGGAACATTATATTAGTCTATAACGATATATATCCTAACCTAAAGCAAGCTAACATCTCGGATGTAATATTTTACAACATTCCTGGCATGTCGGTCCCTACTTCTCGGTGGGAACATTATATACATCTATAACGTCATATATCCTAACCTAACGGAACCTAACATCTCGGGTGTAATATTTTACAACATTCCTGGCGTGTCGTCGCCTACTTCTCGATGGGGACTTTATGTACGTCTATAAGGTTGTATATCCTAACCTAACGCAACCTAACATCTGGGATGTAATATTTTACAACATTCCTGGCATGGCGGTCCCTACGTCTCGGTGGGAACATTATATACGTCTATATCGATATATATCCTAACCTAAGGGAACCTTACATCTGGGATGTAATATTTTACAACATTCCTGGCATGTCGGGCCCTACTTCTCGGTGGGAACATTGTATACGTCTATAACGATATATATACTAGCCTAAGGCAACCTAACATGTCGAATGTAATATTTTACAACATTCCTGTCGTGTCGTCGCCTGCTTCTCGATGGAGACATTATATACGTCTATAACGTTGTATATTCTAACCTAACGCAACCTAACATCTGGGAAGTAATATTTTACAACATTCCTGACGTGTCGCCGCCTACTTCTGGATGGGGACATTATATACATCTATAACGTCATATATCCTAACCTAAGGGAACCTAACATCTCGGGTGTAATATTTTACAACATTCCTGACGCGTCGGCCGCTATTCTTCGGTGGGAATATTGTATACGTCTATAACGTTATATATCCTAGCCTAAGGCGACCTAACATCTCGGACGTAATATTTGATAACATTCCTGGCGTGTTAACCCGCACTTCTCGGTGGGAACGTCATATACGTTTATAGCGATATATATCCTAGCCTAAGGCGACCTAACATGTCGAATGTAATATTTTACATCATTCCTGACGTGTCGGCCCGTAGTTCACGGTGGTAACATTATATACGCTTACAACGTTATATATGCTAGCCTAAGGCAACCTAACGTGTCGAATGTAATATTTTACAACATTCCTGGCGTGTCGTCGCCTACTTCTCGATGGGGACATTATATACATCTATAACGTCATATATCCTAACCTAAGGGAACCTAACATCTCGGGTGTAATATTTTACAACATTCCTGACGCGTCGGCCGCTATTCCTCGGTGGGAATATTGTATACGTCTATAACGTTATATGTCCTAGCATAAGGCGACCTAACATTTCGGATGTAATATTTGATAACATTCCTGGCGTGTTAACCCGCACTTCTCGGTGGGAACATCATATACGTTTATAGCGATATATATCCTAGCCTAAGGCGACCTAACATGTCGAATGTAATATTTTACATCATTCCTGACGTGTCGGCCCGTAGTTCACGGTGGTAACATTATATACGCTTACAACGTTATATATGCTAGCCTAAGGCAACCTAACGTGTCGAATGTAATATTTTACAACATTCCTGGCATGTCGGTCCCTACTTCTCGGTGGAAACAATGTATACGTCTATAACGATATATATCCTAGCCTAAGGCAACCCAAAATGTAGAATGTCATATTTTACAACATTCCTGGCGTGTCGTCGCCTACTTCTCGATGGGGACATTATATACATCCATAACGTTGTATATCCTAACCTAAAGCAACCTAACATCTCGGATGTAATATTTTACAACATTCCTGGCATGTCGGTCCCTACTTCTCGGTGGGAACATTGTATACGTCTATAACGATATATATTCTAGCCTAAGGCAACCTAACATGTCGAATGTAATATTTTACAACATTCCTGGCGTGTCGTCGCCTACTTCTGGATGTGGACATTATATACATCTATAACGTCATATATCCTAACCTAAAGGAACCTAACATATCGGATGTAATATTTTGATACTTTCCTGGCATGTCGGTCCCTACGTCTCGGTGGGATCATTATATACGTCTATAACGATATATATCCTAACCTAAGGCAACCTAACATCTCGGATGTAATATTTTACAACATTCCTGGCATGTCGGTCACTACATCTCGGTGGGAACATTATATACGTCTGTAACGATATATACCCGACCTAAGGCAACCTAACATCTCGCATGTAATATTTTACAACATTCCTGGCATGTCGGTCCCTACTTCTCGGTGGGAACATTCTATACGTCTATAACGTTGTATATCCTAACCTAAGGGAACCTAACATCTCGGGTGTAATATTTTACAACATTGCTGACGCGTCGGCTCCTACTTCTCGGTGGGAACATTCTATACGTCTATAACGATATATATCCTAACCTAAGGCAACCTAACATCTCGGATGTAATATTTTACAACATTCCTGGCGCTTCGGCTGCTACTTTTCGGTGGGAACATTATATACGTCTATAACGTTACATATCCTAACGTATGGCAACATAACATCTCGGATGTTATATATTACAACATTCCTGGCGTGTCGTCGCCTGCTTCTCGATGGGGACTTTATGTACGTCTATAACGTTGTATATCCTAACCTAACGCAACCTAACATCTGGGATGTAATATTTTACAACATTCCTGGCATGTCGGGCCCTACTTCTCGGTGGGAACGTTATATACGTCTATAACGATATATATCCTAACCTAAGGGAACCTTACATCTCGGATGTAATATTTTACAACATTCTGGCGTGTCGTCGCCTGCTTCTCGATGGGGACATTATATATGTCTATAACCTTGTATATACTAACCTAACGCAACCTAACATATGGGATGTAATATTTTACAACATTCCTGGTGGGTCGTCGCCCGCTTCTCGATGGGGACATTATATACGTCTATAACGTTGAATATCCTAACCTAAAGCAACCTAAATCTGGGATGTAATATTTTACGAGATCCCTGGCATGTCGGTCCCCACGTCTCGGTGGGAACATTATATACGTCTATAACGATATATATCCTAACCTAAGGCAACCTAACATCTCGGATGTAATATTTTACAACATTCCTGGCATGTCGGTCCCTACTTCTCGGTGGAAACATTGTATACGTCTATAACGATATATATTCTAGCCTAAGGCTACCTAACATGTCGAATGTAATATTTTACAACGTTCCTGTCGTGTCGTCGCCTGCTTCTCGATGGGGACATTATATACGTCTATAACGTTGTATATTCTAACCTAACGCAACCTAACATCTGGGATGTTATATTTTACAACATTCCTGGCGTGTCGTCGCCTACTTCTGGATGGGGACATTATATACATCTATAACGTCATATATCCTAACCTACGGGAACCTAACATCTCGGATGTAATATTTTACAACATTCCTGGCGTGTCGTCGCCTACTTCTCGATGGGAACATTATATACGTCTATAACGCTATATATCATAACCTAAAGCAACCTAACATCTCGGATGTAATATTTTACAACATTCCTGGCATGTCGGTCCCTACTTCTCGGTGGAAACAATGTATACGTCTATAACGATATATATCCTAGCCTAAGGCAACACAACATGTAGAATGTAATATTTTACAACATTCCTGGCGTGTCGTCGCCTGCTTCTCGATGGGGACATTATATACGTCTATAACGTTGTATATCCTAACCCAAAGCAACCTAACTTCTGGGATGTAATATTTTACAACATTCCTGGCATGTCGGTCCCCACGTCTCGGTGGGAACATTATATAAGTCTATAACGATATATATCCTAACCTAAAGCTACCTAACAACTCGGATGTAATATTTTAGAACATTCCTGGCATGTCCGTCCCTACATCTCGGTGGAGACATTCTATACGTCTATAACGTTGTATATCCTAACCTAAGGGAACCTAACATTTCGGGTGTGATATTTTACAACATTCCTGACGCCTCGGCCCCTATTTCTCGGTGGGAATATTATATACGTCTATAACGTTATATATCCTAACGTAAGGCAACATAACATCTCGGATGTAATATTTTACAATATTCCTGGCGTGTCGTCGCCTGCTTCTCGATGGGGACATTATATACGTCTATAACGTTGTATATCCTAACCCAATGCAACCTAACTTCTGGGATGTAATATTTTGCAACATTCCTGGCATGTCGGTCCCCACGTCTCGGTGGGAACATTATATTAGTCTATAACGATATATATCCTAACCTAAAGCAAGCTAACATCTCGGATGTAATATTTTACAACATTCCTGGCATGTCGGTCCCTACTTCTCGGTGGGAACATTATATACATCTATAACGTCATATATCCTAACCTAACGGAACCTAACATCTCGGGTGTAATATTTTACAACATTCCTGGCGTGTCGTCGCCTACTTCTCGATGGGGACTTTATGTACGTCTATAAGGTTGTATATCCTAACCTAACGCAACCTAACATCTGGGATGTAATATTTTACAACATTCCTGGCATGGCGGTCCCTACGTCTCGGTGGGAACATTATATACGTCTATATCGATATATATCCTAACCTAAGGGAACCTTACATCTGGGATGTAATATTTTACAACATTCCTGGCATGTCGGGCCCTACTTCTCGGTGGGAACATTGTATACGTCTATAACGATATATATACTAGCCTAAGGCAACCTAACATGTCGAATGTAATATTTTACAACATTCCTGTCGTGTCGTCGCCTGCTTCTCGATGGAGACATTATATACGTCTATAACGTTGTATATTCTAACCTAACGCAACCTAACATCTGGGAAGTAATATTTTACAACATTCCTGACGTGTCGCCGCCTACTTCTGGATGGGGACATTATATACATCTATAACGTCATATATCCTAACCTAAGGGAACCTAACATCTCGGGTGTAATATTTTACAACATTCCTGACGCGTCGGCCGCTATTCTTCGGTGGGAATATTGTATACGTCTATAACGTTATATATCCTAGCCTAAGGCGACCTAACATCTCGGACGTAATATTTGATAACATTCCTGGCGTGTTAACCCGCACTTCTCGGTGGGAACGTCATATACGTTTATAGCGATATATATCCTAGCCTAAGGCGACCTAACATGTCGAATGTAATATTTTACATCATTCCTGACGTGTCGGCCCGTAGTTCACGGTGGTAACATTATATACGCTTACAACGTTATATATGCTAGCCTAAGGCAACCTAACGTGTCGAATGTAATATTTTACAACATTCCTGGCGTGTCGTCGCCTACTTCTCGATGGGGACATTATATACATCTATAACGTCATATATCCTAACCTAAGGGAACCTAACATCTCGGGTGTAATATTTTACAACATTCCTGACGCGTCGGCCGCTATTCCTCGGTGGGAATATTGTATACGTCTATAACGTTATATGTCCTAGCATAAGGCGACCTAACATTTCGGATGTAATATTTGATAACATTCCTGGCGTGTTAACCCGCACTTCTCGGTGGGAACATCATATACGTTTATAGCGATATATATCCTAGCCTAAGGCGACCTAACATGTCGAATGTAATATTTTACATCATTCCTGACGTGTCGGCCCGTAGTTCACGGTGGTAACATTATATACGCTTACAACGTTATATATGCTAGCCTAAGGCAACCTAACGTGTCGAATGTAATATTTTACAACATTCCTGGCATGTCGGTCCCTACTTCTCGGTGGAAACAATGTATACGTCTATAACGATATATATCCTAGCCTAAGGCAACCCAAAATGTAGAATGTCATATTTTACAACATTCCTGGCGTGTCGTCGCCTACTTCTCGATGGGGACATTATATACATCCATAACGTTGTATATCCTAACCTAAAGCAACCTAACATCTCGGATGTAATATTTTACAACATTCCTGGCATGTCGGTCCCTACTTCTCGGTGGGAACATTGTATACGTCTATAACGATATATATTCTAGCCTAAGGCAACCTAACATGTCGAATGTAATATTTTACAACATTCCTGGCGTGTCGTCGCCTACTTCTGGATGTGGACATTATATACATCTATAACGTCATATATCCTAACCTAAAGGAACCTAACATATCGGATGTAATATTTTGATACTTTCCTGGCATGTCGGTCCCTACGTCTCGGTGGGATCATTATATACGTCTATAACGATATATATCCTAACCTAAGGCAACCTAACATCTCGGATGTAATATTTTACAACATTCCTGGCATGTCGGTCACTACATCTCGGTGGGAACATTATATACGTCTGTAACGATATATACCCGACCTAAGGCAACCTAACATCTCGCATGTAATATTTTACAACATTCCTGGCATGTCGGTCCCTACTTCTCGGTGGGAACATTCTATACGTCTATAACGTTGTATATCCTAACCTAAGGGAACCTAACATCTCGGGTGTAATATTTTACAACATTGCTGACGCGTCGGCTCCTACTTCTCGGTGGGAACATTCTATACGTCTATAACGATATATATCCTAACCTAAGGCAACCTAACATCTCGGATGTAATATTTTACAACATTCCTGGCGCTTCGGCTGCTACTTTTCGGTGGGAACATTATATACGTCTATAACGTTACATATCCTAACGTATGGCAACATAACATCTCGGATGTTATATATTACAACATTCCTGGCGTGTCGTCGCCTGCTTCTCGATGGGGACTTTATGTACGTCTATAACGTTGTATATCCTAACCTAACGCAACCTAACATCTGGGATGTAATATTTTACAACATTCCTGGCATGTCGGGCCCTACTTCTCGGTGGGAACGTTATATACGTCTATAACGATATATATCCTAACCTAAGGGAACCTTACATCTCGGATGTAATATTTTACAACATTCTGGCGTGTCGTCGCCTGCTTCTCGATGGGGACATTATATATGTCTATAACCTTGTATATACTAACCTAACGCAACCTAACATATGGGATGTAATATTTTACAACATTCCTGGTGGGTCGTCGCCCGCTTCTCGATGGGGACATTATATACGTCTATAACGTTGAATATCCTAACCTAAAGCAACCTAAATCTGGGATGTAATATTTTACGAGATCCCTGGCATGTCGGTCCCCACGTCTCGGTGGGAACATTATATACGTCTATAACGATATATATCCTAACCTAAGGCAACCTAACATCTCGGATGTAATATTTTACAACATTCCTGGCATGTCGGTCCCTACTTCTCGGTGGAAACATTGTATACGTCTATAACGATATATATTCTAGCCTAAGGCTACCTAACATGTCGAATGTAATATTTTACAACGTTCCTGTCGTGTCGTCGCCTGCTTCTCGATGGGGACATTATATACGTCTATAACGTTGTATATTCTAACCTAACGCAACCTAACATCTGGGATGTTATATTTTACAACATTCCTGGCGTGTCGTCGCCTACTTCTGGATGGGGACATTATATACATCTATAACGTCATATATCCTAACCTACGGGAACCTAACATCTCGGATGTAATATTTTACAACATTCCTGGCGTGTCGTCGCCTACTTCTCGATGGGGACATTATATACATCTATAACGTTGTATATCCTAACCTAAGGCAACCTAATATCTCGGATGCAATATTTTACAACATTCCTGTCATGTCGGTCCCTACTTCTCTGTGGGAACATTGTATACGTCTATAACGATATATATCCTAGCCTAAGGCAACCTAACATGTCGAATGTAATATTTTACAACATTCCTGTCGTGTCGTCGCCTGCTTCTCGATGGGGACATTATATACGTCTATAACGTTGTATATTCTAACCTAACGCAACCTAACATCTCGGGTGTAATATTTTACAACATTCCTGGCGTGTCGTCGCCTACTTCTCGATGGGGACATTATCTACGTCTATAACGTTGTATATCCTAACCTAAGGCAACCTAACATCTCGGATGTAATATTTTACAACATTCCTAGCATGTCGGTCCCTACTTCTCGGTGGGAACATTGTATACGTCTATAACGATATATATTCTAGCCTAAGGCAACCTAACATGTCGAATGTAATATTTTACAACATTCCTGTCGTGTCGTCGCCTGCTTCTCGATGGGGACATTATATACGTCTATAACGTTGTATTTTCTAACCTAATGCAACCTAACATCTGGGATGTTATATTTTACAACATTCCTGGCGTGTCGTCGCCTACTTCTGGATGGGGACATTATATACATCTATAACGTCATATATCCTAACCCAAGGGAACCTAACATCTCGGGTGTAATATTTTACAACATTCCTGGCGTGTCGTCGCCTACTTCTCGATGGGGACATTATATACCCCTATAACGTTGTATATCCTAACCTAAGGCAACCTAACATCTCGGATGTAATATTTTACAACATTCTGGCGTGTCGTCGCCTGCTTCTCGATGGGGACACTATATACGTCTATAACCTTGTATATACTAACCTAACGCAACCTAACATCTGGGATGTAATATTTTACATCATTCCTGGTGGGTCGTCGCCCGCTTCTCGATGGGGACATTATATACGTCTATAACATTGAATATCCTAACCTAAAGCAACCTAAATCTGGGATGTAATATTTTACAAGATCCCTGGCATGTCGGTCCCCACGTCTCGGTGGGAACATTATATACGTCTATAACGATATATATCCTAACCTAAGGCAACCTAACATCTCGGATGTAATATTTTACAACATTCCTGGCATGTCGGTCCCTACTTCTCGGTGGAAACAATGTATACCTCTATAACGATATATATCCTAGCCTAAGGCAACCCAACATGTAGAATGTAATATTTTACAACATTCCTGGCGTGTCGTCGCCTACTTCTCGATGGGGACATTATATACATCTATAACGTTGTATATCCTAACCTAAGGCAACCTAACATCTCGGATGTAATATTTTACAACATTCCTGGCATGTCGGTCCCTACTTCTCGGTGGGAACATTGTATACGTCCATAACGATATATATTCTAGCCTAAGGCTACCTAACATGTCGAATGTAATATTTTACAACGTTCCTGTCGTGTCGTCGCCTGCTTCTCGATGAGGACATTATATACGTCTATAACGTTGTATATTCTAACCTAACGCAACCTAACATCTGGGATGTTATATTTTACAACATTCCTGGCGTGTCGTCGCCTACTTCTGGATGGGGACATTATATACATCTATAACGTCATATATCCTAACCTAAGGGAACCTAACATCTCGGGTGTAATATTTTACAACATTCCTGGCGTGTCGTCGCCTGCTTCTCGATGGGGGCATTATATACGTCTATAACGTTGTATATTCTAACCTAACACAACCTAACATCTGGAATGTTATATTTTACAACATTCCTGGCGTGTCGTCGCCTACTTCTGGATGGGGACATTATATACATCTATAACGTCATATATCCTAACCTAAGGGAACCTAATATCTCGGGTGTAATATTTTACAACATTCCTGGCGTGCCGTCGCCTACTTCTCGATGGGGACATTATATACATCTATAACTTTGTATATCCTAGCCTAAGGCAACCTGACATCTCGGATGTAATATTTTACAACATTCTGGCGTGTCCTCGCCTACTTCTCGATGGGGACATTATACACATCTATAACGTTGTATATCCTAACCTAAGGCAACCTAACATCTCGGATGTAATATTTTACAACATTCCTGGCATGTCGGTCCCTACTTCTCGGTGGGAACATTGTATACGTCTATAACGATATATATTCTAGCCTAAGGCTACCTAACATGTCGAATGTAATATTTTACAACGTTCCTGTCGTGTCGTCGCCTGCTTCTCGATGGGGACATTATATACGTCTATAACGTTGTATATTCTAACCTAACGCAACCTAACATCTGGGATGTTATATTTTACAGTATTCCTGGCGTGTCGTCGCCTACTTCTGGATGGGGACATTATATACATCTATAACGTCATATATCCTAACCTAAGGGAACCTAACATCTCGGGTGTAATATTTTACATCATTCCTGGCGTGTCGTCGCCTGCTTCTCGATGGGGACATTCTATACGTCTATAACGTTGTATATCTTAACCTAAGGGAACCTAACATCTCGGGTGTAATATTTTAGAACATTCCTGACGCGTCAGTCCCTATTTCTCGGTGGGAACATTATATACGTCTATAACGTTATATATCCCAGCCTAAGGCAACCTCACTTGTAGAATGTAATATTTTACAACATTCCTGGCGTGTCTTCGCCTACTTCTCGATGGGGACATTATATACATCTATAACGTTGTATATCCTAACCTAAGGCAACCTAACATCTCGGATGTCATATTTTACAACATTCCTGTCATGTCGGTCCCTACTTCTCGGTCGGAACATTGTATACGTCTATAACGATATATATCCTAACCTAAGGCAACCTAACATCTCGGATGTAATATTTTACAACATTCCTGGCGCTTCGGCTGCTACTTTTCGGTGGGAACATTATATACGTTTATAACGTTACATATCCTAACGTATGGCAACATAACATCTCGGATGTTATATTTTTCAACATTCCTGGCGTGTCGTCGCCTGCTTCTCGATGGGGACTTAATGTACGTCTAGAACGTTGTATATCCTAAGCTAACGCAACCTAACATCTGGGATGTAATATTTTACAACATTCCGGGCATGTCGGTCCCTACGTCTCGGTGGGAACGTTATATACGTCTATAACGATATAAATCATAACCTAAAGCAACCTAGCATCTCGGATGTAATATTTTACAACATTCCTGTCGTGTCGTCGCCTGCTTCTCGATGGGGACATTATATACGTCTATAACGTTGTATATTCTAACCTAACGCAACCTAACATCTGGGATGTTATATTTTACAACATTCCTGGCGTGTCGTCGCCTACTTCTGGATGGGGACATTATATACATCTATAACGTTGTATATCCTAACCTAAGGCAACCTAACATCTCGGATGTAATATTTTACAACATTCCTGGCGTGTCGTCGCCTACTTCTGGATGGGGACATTATATACGTCTATAACCTTGTATATACTAACCTAACGCAACCTAACATCTGGGATGTAATATTTTACAACATTCCTGGTGGGTCGTCGCCCGCTTCTCGATGGGGACATTATATACATCTATAACGTCATATATCCTAACCTAAGGCAACCTAACATCTCGGATGTAATATTTTACAACATTCTGGCGTGTCGTCGCCTGCTTCTCGATGGGGACATTATATACGTCTATAACCTTGTATATACTAACCCAACGCAACCTAACATCTGGGATGTAATATTTTACAACATTCCTGGTGGGTCGTCGCCCGCTTCTCGATGGGGACATTATATACGTCTATAACGTTGAATATCCTAACCTAAAGCAACCTAAATCTGGGATGTAATATTTTACAAGATCCCTGGCATGTCGGTCCCCACGTCTCGGTGGGAACATTATATACGTCTATAACGATATATATCCTAACCTAAGGCAACCTAACATCTCGGATGTAATATTTTACAACATTCCTGGCATGTCGGTCCCTACTTCTCGGTGGAAACAATGTATACGTCTATAACGATATATATCCTAGCCTAAGGCAACCCAACATGTAGAATGTAATAATTTACAACATTCCTGGCGTGTCCTCGCCTACTTCTCGATGGGGACATTATACACATCTATAACGTTGTATATCCTAACCTAAGGCAACCTAACATCTCGGATGTAATATTTTACAACATTCCTGGCATGTCTGTCCCTACTTCTCGGTGGGAACATTGTATACGTCTATAACGATATATATTCTAGCCTAAGGCTACCTAACATGTCGAATGTAATATTTTACAACGTTCCTGTCGTGTCGTCGCCTGCTTCTCGATGGGGACATTATATACGTCTATAACGTTGTATATTCTAACCTAACGCAACCTAACATCTGGGATGTTATATTTTACAGCATTCCTGGCGTGTCGTCGCCTACTTCTGGATGGGGACATTATATACATCTATAACGTCATATATCCTAACCTAAGGGAACCTAACATCTCGGGTGTAATATTTTACATCATTCCTGGCGTGTCGTCGCCTGCTTCTCGATGGGGACATTCTATACGTCTATAACGTTGTATATCTTAACCTAAGGGAACCTAACATCTCGGGTGTAATATTTTAGAACATTCCTGACGCGTCAGTCCCTATTTCTCGGTGGGAACATTATATACGTCTATAACGTTATATATCCCAGCCTAAGGCAACCTCACTTGTAGAATGTAATATTTTACAACATTCCTGGCGTGTCTTCGCCTACTTCTCGATGGGGACATTATATACATCTATAACGTTGTATATCCTAACCTAAGGCAACCTAACATCTCGGATGTCATATTTTACAACATTCCTGTCATGTCGGTCCCTACTTCTCGGTCGGAACATTGTATACGTCTATAACGTTGTATATCCTAACCTAAGGCAACCTAACATCTCGGATGTAATATTTTACAACATTCCTAGCATGTCGGTCCCTACTTCTCGGTGGGAACATTGTATACGTCTATAACGATATATATTCTAGCCTAAGGCAACCTAACATGTCGAATGTAATATTTTACAACATTCCTGTCGTGTCGTCGCCTGCTTCTCGATGGGGACATTATATACGTCTATAACGTTGTATATTCTAACCTAACGCAACCTAACATCCGGGATGTTATATTTTACAACATTCCTGGCGTGTCGTCGCCTACTTCTGGATGGGGACATTATATACATCTATAACGTCATATATCCTAACCTAAGGGAACCTAACATCTCGGGTGTAATATTTTACAACATTCCTGGCGTGTCGTCGCCTACTTCTCGATGGGGACATTATATACATCTATAACGTTGTATATCCTAACCTAAGGCAACCTAACATCACGGATGTAATATTTTACAACATTCCTGGCATGTCGGGCCCTACTTCTCGGTGGGAACATTGTATACGTCTATAACGATATATATCCTAGCCTAAGGCAACCTAACATGTCGAATGTAATATTTTACAACATTCCTGTCGTGTCGTCGCCTGCTTCTCGATGGGGACATTCTATACGTCTATAACGTTGTATATCTTAACCTAAGGGAACCTAACATCTCGGGTGTAATATTTTAGAACATTCCTGACGCGTCAGTCCCTATTTCTCGGTGGGAACATTATATACGTCTATAACGTTATATATCCTAGCCTAAGGCAACCTCACTTGTAGAATGTATTATTTTACAACATTCCTGGCGTGTCGTCGCCTACTTCTCTATGGGAACATTATATACATCTATAACGTTGTATATCCTAACCTAAGGCAACCTAACATCTCGGATGTAATATTTTACAACATTCCTGGCGCTTCGGCTGCTACTTTTCGGTGGGAACATTATATACGTCTATAACGTTACATATCCTAACGTATGGCAACATAACATCTCGGATGTTATATTTTTCAACATTCCTGGCGTGTCGTCGCCTGCTTCTCGATGGGGACTTTATGTACGTCTAGAACGTTGTATATCCTAAGCTAACGCAACCTAACATCTGGGATGTAATATTTTACAACATTCCTGGCATGTCGGTCCCTACGTCTCGGTGGGAACGTTATATACGTCTATAACGATATAAATCATAACCTAAAGCAACCTAGCATCTCGGATGTAATATTTTACATCATTCCTGTCGTGTCGTCGCCTGCTTCTCGATGGGGACATTATATACGTCTATAACGTTGTATATTCTAACCTAACGCAACCTAACATCTGGAATGTTATATTTTACAACATTCCTGGCGTGTCGTCGCCTACTTCTGGATGGGGACATTATATACATCTATAACGTTGTATATCCTAACCTAAGGCAACCTAACATCTCGGATGTAATATTTTACAACATTCCTGGCGTGTCGTCGCCTACTTCTGGATGGGGACATTATATACGTCTATAACCTTGTATATACTAACCTAACGCAACCTAACATCTGGGATGTAATATTTTACAACATTCCTGGTGGGTCGTCGCCCGCTTCTCGATGAGGACATTATATACGTCTATAACGTTGAATATCCTAACCTAGAGCAACCTAAATCTGGGATGTAATATTTTACAAGATCCCTGGCATGTCGGTCCCCACGTCTCGGTGGGAACATTATATACGTCTATAACGATATATATCCCAACCTAAGGCAACCTAACATCTCGGATGTAATATTTTACAACATTCCTGGCATATCGGTCCCTACTTCTCGGTGGAAACAATGTATACGTCTATAACGATATATATCCTAGCCTAAGGCAACCCAACATGTAGAATGTAATATTTTACAACATTCCTGGCGTGTCCTCGCCTACTTCTCGATGGGGACATTATATACATCTATAACGTTGTATATCCTAACCTAAGGCAACCTAACATCTCGGATGTAATATTTTACAACATTCCTGGCATGTCGGTCCCTACTTCGCGGTGGGAACATTGTATACGTCTATAACGATATATATTCTAGCCTAAGGCTACCTAACATGTCGAATGTAATATTTTACAACGTTCCTGTCGTGTCGTCGCCTGCTTCTCGATGGGGACATTATATACGTCTATAACGTTGTATATTCTAACCTAACGCAACCTAACATCTGGGATGTTATATTTTACAACATTCCTGGCGTGTCGTCGCCTACTTCTGGATGGGGACATTATATACATCTATAACGTCATATATCCTAACCTAAGGGAACCTAACATCTCGGGTGTAATATTTTACAACATTCCTGGCGTGTCGTCGCCTTCTTCTCGATGGGGACATTATATACGTCTATAACGTTGTATATCCTAACCTAAGGCAACCTAACACCTCGGATGTAATATTTTACAACATTCCTAGCATGTCGGTCCCTACTTCTCGGTGGGAACATTGTATACGTCTATAACGATATATATTCTAGCCTAAGGCAACCTAACATGTCGAATGTAATATTTTACAACATTCCTGTCGTGTCGTCGCCTGCTTCTCGATGGGGACATTATATACGTCTATAACGTTGTATATTCTAACCTAACGCAACCTAACATCACGGATGTAATATTTTACAACATTCCTGGCATGTCGGGCCCTACTTCTCGGTGGGAACATTGTATACGTCTATAACGATATATATCCTAGCCTAAGGCAACCTAACATGTCGAATGTAATATTTTACAACATTCCTGTCGTGTCGTCGCCTGCTTCTCGATGGGGACATTCTATACGTCTATAACGTTGTATATCTTAACCTAAGGGAACCTAACATCTCGTGTGTAATATTTTAGAACATTCCTGACGCGTCAGTCCCTATTTCTCGGTGGGAACATTATATACGTCTATAACGTTATATAGCCTAGCCTAAGGCAACCTCACTTGTAGAATGTATTATTTTACAACATTCCTGGCGTGTCGTCGCCTACTTCTCTATGGGAACATTATATACATCTATAACGTTGTATATCCTAACCTAAGGCAACCTAACATCTCGGATGTAATATTTTACAACATTCCTGTCATGTCGGTCCCTACTTCTTGGTGGGAACATTGTATACGTCTATAACGATATATATCCTAGCCTAAGGCAACCTAACATGTCGAATGTAATATTTTACAACATTCCTGTCGTGTCGCCGCCTGCTTCTCGATGGGGACATTATATACGTCTATAACGTTTATATTCTAACCTAACGCAACCTAACATCTGGGATGTAATATTTTACAACATTCCTGGCGTGTCGTCGCCTACTTCTGGATGGGGACACTATATACATCTATAACGTCATATATCCTTACCTAAGGGAACCTAACATTTCGGGTGTAATATTTTACAACATTCCTGGCGTGTCGTCGCCTGCTTCTCGATGGGGACTTTATGTACGTCTAGAACGTTTTATATCCTAAGCTAACGCAACCTAACATCTGGGATGTAATATTTTACAACATTCCTGGCATGTCGGTCCCTACGTCTCGGTGGGAACATTATATACGTCTATAACGATATAAATAATAACCTAAAGCAACCTAGCATCTCGGATGTAATATTTTACAACATTCCTGGCATGTCGGTCCCTACTTCTCGGTGGGAACATTCTATACGTCTATAACGTTGTATATCCTAACCTAAGGGAACCTAACATCTCGGGTGTAATATTTTACAACATTGCTGACGCGTCGGCCCCTGTTTCTCGGTGGGAACATTCTATACGTCTATAACGTTGTATATCATAACCTAAGGGAACCTAACTTGTAGAATGTAATATATTACAACATTCCTGGCGTTTCGTCGCCTGCTTCTCGATGGGGACATTCTATACGTCTATAACGATATATATCCTAGCATAAGGCAACCTAACATGTCGAATGTAATATTTTACAACATTCCTGTCGTGTCGCCGCCTGCTTCTCGATGGGGACATTATATACGTCTATAACGTTGTATATTCTAACCTAACGCAACCTAACATCTGGGATGTAATATTTTACAACATTCCTGGCGTGTCGTCGCCTACTTCTGGATGGGGCATTATATACATCTATAACGTCATATATCCTAACCTAAGGGAACCTAACATCTCGGATGTAATATTTTACAACATTCCTGGCATGTCGGGCCCTACTTCTCGGTGGGAACATTGTATACGTCTATAACGATATATATCCTAGCCTAAGGCAACCTAACATGTCGAATGTAATATTTTACAACATTCCTGTCGTGTCGCCGCCTGCTTCTCGATGGGGTCATTATATACGTCTATAACGTTGTATATTCTAACCTAACGCAACCTAACAGCTGGGATGTTATATTTTACAGCATTCCTGGCGTGTCGTCGCCTACTTCTGGATGGGGACATTATATAAATCTATAACGTCATATATCCTAACCTAAGGGAACCTAACATCTCGGGTGTAATATTTTACATCATTCCTGGCGTGTCGTCGCCTGCTTCTCGATGGGGACATTCTATACGTCTATAACGTTGTATATCTTAACCTACGGGAACCTAACATCTCGGGTGTAATATTTTAGAACATTCCTGACGCGTCAGTCCCTATTTCTCGGTGGGAACATTATATACGTCTATAACGTTATATATCCCAGCCTAAGGCAACCTCACTTGTAGAATGTAATATTTTACAACATTCCTGGCGTGTCTTCGCCTACTTCTCGATGGGGACATTATATACATCTATAACGTTGTATATCCTAACCTAAGGCAACCTAACATCTCGGATGTCATATTTTACAACATTCCTGTCATGTCGGTCCCTACTTCTCGGTCGGAACATTGTATACGTCTATAACGATATATATCCTAACCTAAGGCAACCTAACATCTCGGATGTAATATTTTACAACATTCCTGGCGCTTCGGCTGCTACTTTTCGGTGGGAACATTATATACGTCTATAACGTTACATATCCTAACGTATGGCAACATAACATCTCGGATGTTATATTTTTCAACATTCCTGGCGTGTCGTCGCCTGCTTCTCGATGGGGACTTTATGTACGTCTAGAACGTTGTATATCCTAAGCTAACGCAACCTAACATCTGGGATGTAATATTTTACAACATTCCTGGCATGTCGGTCCCTACGTCTCGGTGGGAACGTTATATACGTCTATAACGATATAAATCATAACCTAAAGCAACCTAGCATCTCGGATGTAATATTTTACAACATTCCTGTCGTGTCGTCGCCTGCTTCTCGATGGGGACATTATATACGTCTATAACGTTGTATATTCTAACCTAACGCAACCTAACATCTGGGATGTTATATTTTACAACATTCCTGGCGTGTCGTCGCCTACTTCTGGATGGGGACACTATATACATCTATAACGTTGTATATCCTAACCTAAGGCAACCTAACATCTCGGATGTAATATTTTACAACATTCCTGGCGTGTCGTCGCCTACTTCTGGATGGGGACATTATATACGTCTATAACCTTGTATATACTAACCTAACGCAACCTAACATCTGGGATGTAATATTTTACAACATTCCTGGTGGGTCGTCGCCAGCTTCTCGATGGGGACATTATATACGTCTATAACGTTGAATATCCTAACCTAGAGCAACCTAAATCTGGGATGTAATATTTTACAAGATCCCTGGCATGTCGGTCCCCACGTCTCGGTGGGAACATTATATACGTCTATAACGATATATATCCCAACCTAAGGCAACCTAACATCTCGGATGTAATATTTTACAACATTCCTAGCATGTCGGTCCCTACTTCTCGGTGGGAACATTGTATACGTCTATAACGATATATATTCTAGCCTAAGGCAACCTAACATGTCGAATGTAATATTTTACAACATTCCTGTCGTGTCGTCGCCTGCTTCTCGATGGGGACATTATATACGTCTATAACGTTGTATATTCTAACCTAACGCAACCTAACATCCGGGATGTTATATTTTACAACATTCCTGGCGTGTCGTCGCCTACTTCTGGATGGGGACATTATATACATCTATAACGTCATATATCCTAACCTAAGGGAACCTAACATCTCGGGTGTAATATTTTACAACATTCCTGGCGTGTCGTCGCCTACTTCTCGATGGGGACATTATATACATCTATAACGTTGTATATCCTAACCTAAGGCAACCTAACATCACGGATGTAATATTTTACAACATTCCTGGCATGTCGGGCCCTACTTCTCGGTGGGAACATTGTATACGTCTATAACGATATATATCCTAGCCTAAGGCAACCTAACATGTCGAATGTAATATTTTACAACATTCCTGTCGTGTCGTCGCCTGCTTCTCGATGGGGACATTCTATACGTCTATAACGTTGTATATTCTAACCTAACGCAACCTAACATCTGGGATGTAATATTTTACAACATTCCTGGCGTGTCGTCGCCTACTTCTGGATGGGGACATTATATACATCTATAACGTCATATATCCTTACCTAAGGGAACCTATCATCTCGGGTGTAATATTTTACAACATTCCTGGCGTGTCGTCGCCTACGTCTCGGTGGGAACATTATATACGTCTATAACGATATATATCCTAACCTAAGGCAACCTAACATCTCGGATGTAATATTTTACAACATTCCTGGCGCTTCGGCTGCTACTTTTCGGTGGTAACATTATATACGTCTATAACGTTACATATCCTAACGTATGGCAACATAACATCTCGGATGTTATATTTTACAACATTCCTGGCGTGTCGTCGCCTGCTTCTCGATGGGGACTTTATGTACGTCTAGAACGTTTTATATCCTAAGCTAACGCAACCTAACATCTGGGATGTAATATTTTACAACATTCCTGGCATGTCGGTCCCTACGTCTCGGTGGGAACGTTATATACGTCTATAACGATATAAATAATAACCTAAAGCAACCTAGCATCTCGGATGTAATATTTTACAACATTCCTGGCATGTCGGTCCCTACTTCTCGGTGGGAACATTCTATACGTCTATAACGTTGTATATCCTAACCTAAGGGAACCTAACATCTCGGGTGTAATATTTTACAACATTGCTGACGCGTCGGCCCCTGTTTCTCGGTGGGAACTTTCTATACGTCTATAACGTTGTATATCATAACCTAAGGGAACCTAACTTGTAGAATGTAATATATTACAACATTCCTGGCGTGTCGTCGCCTGCTTCTCGATGGGGACATTCTATACGTCTATAACGATATATATCCTAGCATAAGGCAACCTAACATGTCGAATGTAATATTTTACAACATTCCTGTCGTGTCGCCGCCTGCTTCTCGATGGGGACATTATATACGTCTATAACGTTGTATATTCTAACCTAACGCAACCTAACATCTGGGATGTAATATTTTACAACATTCCTGGCGTGTCGTCGCCTACTTCTGGATGGGGCATTATATACATCTATAACGTCATATATCCTAACCTAAGGGAACCTAACATCTCGGATGTAATATTTTACAACATTCCTGGCATGTCGGGCCCTACTTCTCGGTGGGAACATTGTATACGTCTATAACGATATATATCCTAGCCTAAGGCAACCTAACATGTCGAATGTAATATTTTACAACGATCCTGTCGTGTCGCCGCCTGCTTCTCGATGGGGTCATTATATACGTCTATAACGTTGTATATTCTAACCTAACGCAACCTAACATCTGGGATGTAATATTTTACAACATTCCTGGCGTGTCGTCGCCTACTTCTCGATGGGGACATTATATACATCTATAACGTTGTATATCCTAACCTAAGGCAACCTAACATCACGGATGTAATATTTTACAACATTCCTGGCATGTCGGGCCCTACTTCTCGGTGGGAACATTGTATACGTCTATAACGATATATATCCTAGCCTAAGGCAACCTAACATGTCGAATGTAATATTTTACAACGATCCTGTCGTGTCGCCGCCTGCTTCTCGATGGGGTCATTATATACGTCTATAACGTTGTATATTCTAACCTAACGCAACCTAACATCTGGGATGTAATATTTTACAACATTCCTGGCGTGTCGTCGCCTACTTCTCGATGGGGACATTATATACATCTATAACCTTGTATATACTAACCTAACGCAACCTAACATCTGGGATGTAATATTTTACAACATTCCTGGCATGTCGGTCCCTACGTCTCCGTGGGTACATTGTACACGTCTATAACGTTGTATATCCTAACCTAACGCAACCTAACATCTGGGATGTAATATTTTAAAACATTCCTGGCATGTCGGTCCCTACGTCTCGGTGGGAACATTATATACGTCTATAACGATATATATCCTAACCTAAGGCAACCTAACATCTCGGATGTAATATTTTACAACATTCCTGGCGCTTCGGCTGCTACTTTTCGGTGGGAACATTATATACGTCTATAACGTTACATATCCTAACGTATGGCAACATAACATCTCGGATGTTATATTTTACAAAATTCCTGGCGTGTCGTCGCCTGCTTCTCGATGGGGACTTTATGTACGTCTATAACGTTGAATACCCTAACCTAGAGCAACCTAAATCTGGGATGTAATATTTTACAAGATCCCTGGCATGTCGGTCCCCACGTCTCGGTGGGAACATTATATACATCTATAACGTCATATATCCTAACCTAAGGGAACCTAACATCTCGGGTGTAATATTTTACAACATTCCTGGCGTGTCGTCGCCTTCTTCTCGATGGGGACATTATATACGTCTATAACGTTGTATATCCTAACCTAAGGCAACCTAACATCTCGGATGTAATATTTTACAACATTCCTAGCATGTCGGTCCCTACTTCTCGGTGGGAACATTGTATACGTCTATAACGATATATATTCTAGCCTAAGGCAACCTAACATGTCGAATATAATATTTTACAACATTCCTGTCGTGTCGTCGCCTGCTTCTCGATGGGGACATTATATACGTCTATAACGTTGTATATTCTAACCTAACGCAACCTAACATCCGGGATGTTATATTTTACAACATTCCTGGCGTGTCGTCGCCTACTTCTGGATGGGGACATTATATACATCTATAACGTCATATATCCTAACCTAAGGGAACCTAACATCTGGGATGTAATATTTTACAACATTCCTGGCGTGTCATCGCCTGCTTCTCGATGGGGACTTTATGTACGTCTATAACGTTGAATATCCTAACCTAGAGCAACCTAAATCTGGGATGTAATATTTTACAAGATCCCTGGCATGTCGGTCCCCACGTCTCGGTGGGAACATTATATACGTCTATAACGATATATATCCTAACCTAAGGCAACCTAACATCTCGGATGTAATATTTTACAACATTCCTGGCATATCGGTCCCTACTTCTCGGTGGAAACAATGTATACGTCTATAACGATATATATCCTAGCCTAAGGCAACCCAACATGTAGAATGTAATATTTTACAACATTCCTGGCGTGTCCTCGCCTACTTCTCGATGGGGACATTATATACATCTATAACGTTGTATATCCTAACCTAAGGCAACCTAACATCTCGGATGTAATATTTTACAACATTCCTGGCATGTCGGTCCCTACTTCTCGGTGGGAACATTGTATACGTCTATAACGCTATATATTCTAGCCTAAGGCTACCTAACATGTCGAATGTAATATTTTACAACGTTCCTGTCGTGTCGTCGCCTGCTTCTCGATGGGGACATTATATACGTCTATAACGTTGTATATTCTAACCTAACGCAACCTAACATCTGGGATGTTATATTTTACAACATTCCTGGCGTGTCGTCGCCTACTTCTGGATGGGGACATTATATACATCTATAACGTCATATATCCTAACCTAAGGGAACCTAACATCTCGGGTGTAATATTTTACAACATTCCTGGCGTGTCGTCGCCTTCTTCTCGATGGGGACATTATATACGTCTATAACGTTGTATATCCTAACCTAAGGCAACCTAACATCTCGGATGTAATATTTTACAACATTCCTAGCATGTCGGTCCCTACTTCTCGGTGGGAACATTGTATACGTCTATAACGATATATATTCTAGCCTAAGGCAACCTAACATGTCGAATGTCATATTTTACAACATTCCTGTCGTGTCGACGCCTGCTTCTCGATGGGGACATTATATACGTCTATAACGTTGTATATTCTAACCTAACGCAACCTAACATCCGGGATGTTATATTTTACAACATTCCTGGCGTGTCGTCGCCTACTTCTGGATGGGGACATTATATACATCTATAACGTCATATATCCTAACCTAAGGGAACCTAACATCTCGGGTGTAATATTTTACAACATTCCTGGCGTGTCGTCGCCTACTTCTCGATGGGGACATTATATACATCTATAACGTTGTATATCCTAACCTAAGGCAACCTAACATCACGGATGTAATATTTTACAACATTCCTGGCATGTCGGGCCCTACTTCTCGGTGGGAACATTGTATACGTCTATAACGATATATATCCTAGCCTAAGGCAACCTAACATGTCGAATGTAATATTTTACAACATTCCTGTCGTGTCGTAGCCTGCTTCTCGATGGGGACATTCTATACATCTATAACGTTGTATATCTTAACCTAAGGGAACCTAACATCTCGGGTGTAATATTTTAGAACATTCCTGATGCGTCAGTCCCTATTTCTCGGTGGGAACATTATATACGTCTATAACGTTATATATCCTAGCCTAAGGCAACCTCACTTGTAGAATGTATTATTTTACAACATTCCTGGCGTGTCGTCGCCTACTTCTCTATGGGAACATTATATACATCTATAACGTTGTATATCCTAACCTAAGGCAACCTAACATCTCGGATGTAATATTTTACAACATTCCTGTCATGTCGGTCCCTACTTCTCGGTGGGAACATTGTATACGTCTATAACGATATATATCCTAGCCTAAGGCAACCTAACATGTCGAATGTAATATTTTACAACATTCCTGTCGTGTCGCCGCCTGCTTCTCGATGGGGACATTATATACGTCTATAACGTTGTATATTCTAACCTAACGCAACCTAACATCTGGGATGTAATATTTTACAACATTCCTGGCGTGTCGTCGCCTACTTCTGGATGGGGCATTATATACATCTATAACGTCATATATCCTAACCTAAGGGAACCTAACATCTCGGATGTAATATTTTACAACATTCCTGGCATGTCGGGCCCTACTTCTCGGTGGGAACATTGTATACGTCTATAACGATATATATCCTAGCCTAAGGCAACCTAACATGTCGAATGTAATATTTTACAACATTCCTGTCGTGTCGCCGCCTGCTTCTCGATGGGGTCATTATATACGTCTATAACGTTGTATATTCTAACCTAACGCAACCTAACATCTGGGATGTAATATTTTACAACATTCCTGGCGTGTCGTCGCCTACTTCTCGATGGGGACATTATATACATCTATAACCTTGTATATACTAACCTAACGCAACCTAACATCTGGGATGTAATATTTTAAAACATTCCTGGCATGTCGGTCCCTACGTCTCGGTGGGAACATTATATACGTCTATAACGATATATATCCTAACCTAAGGCAACCTAACATCTCGGATGTAATATTTTACAACATTCCTGGCGCTTCGGCTGCTACTTTTCGGTGGGAACATTATATACGTCTATAACGTTACATATCCTAACGTATGGCAACATAACATCTCGGATGTTATATTTTACAAAATTCCTGGCGTGTCATCGCCTGCTTCTCGATGGGGACTTTATGTACGTCTATAACGTTGAATATCCTAACCTAGAGCAACCTAAATCTGGGATGTAATATTTTACAAGATCCCTGGCATGTCGGTCCCCACGTCTCGGTGGGAACATTATATACGTCTATAACGATATATATCCTAACCTAAGGCAACCTAACATCTCGGATGTAATATTTTACAACATTCCTGGCATATCGGTCCCTACTTCTCGGTGGAAACAATGTATACGTCTATAACGATATATATCCTAGCCTAAGGCAACCCAACATGTAGAATGTAATATTTTGCAACATTCCTGGCGTGTCCTCGCCTGCTTCTCGATGGGGACATTATATACGTCTATAACGTTGTATATTCTAACCTAACGCAACCTAACATCCGGGATGTTATATTTTACAACATTCCTGGCGTGTCGTCGCCTACTTCTGGATGGGGACATTATATACATCTATAACGTCATATATCCTAACCTAAGGGAACCTAACATCTCGGGTGTAATATTTTACAACATTCCTGGCGTGTCGTCGCCTACTTCTCGATGGGGACATTATATACGTGTATAACGTTGTATATCCTAACCTAAGGCAACCTAACATCTCGGATGTAATATTTTACAACATTCCTGGCATGTCGGTCCCTACTTCTCGGTGGGAACATTGTATACGTCTATAACGATATATATTCTAGCCTAAGGCTACCTAACATGTCGAATGTAATATTTTACAACGTTCCTGTCGTGTCGTCGCCTGCTTCTCGATGGGGACATTATATACGTCTATAACGTTGTATATTCTAACCTAACGCAACCTAACATCTGGGATGTTATATTTTACAACATTCCTGGCGTGTCGTCGCCTACTTCTGGATGGGGACATTATATACATCTATAACGTCATATATCCTAACCTAAGGGAACCTAACATCTCGGGTGTAATATTTTACAACATTCCTGGCGTGTCGTCGCCTTCTTCTCGATGGGGACATTATATACGTCTATAACGTTGTATATCCTAACCTAAGGCAACCTAACATCTCGGATGTAATATTTTACAACATTCCTAGCATGTCGGTCCCTACTTCTCGGTGGGAACATTGTATACGTCTATAACGATATATATTCTAGCCTAAGGCAACCTAACATGTCGAATGTCATATTTTACAACATTCCTGTCGTGTCGACGCCTGCTTCTCGATGGGGACATTATATACGTCTATAACGTTGTATATTCTAACCTAACGCAACCTAACATCCGGGATGTTATATTTTACAACATTCCTGGCGTGTCGTCGCCTACTTCTGGATGGGGACATTATATACATCTATAACGTCATATATCCTAACCTAAGGGAACCTAACATCTCGGGTGTAATATTTTACAACATTCCTGGCGTGTCGTCGCCTACTTCTCGATGGGGACATTATATACATCTATAACGTTGTATATCCTAACCTAAGGCAACCTAACATCACGGATGTAATATTTTACAACATTCCTGGCATGTCGGGCCCTACTTCTCGGTGGGAACATTGTATACGTCTATAACGATATATATCCTAGCCTAAGGCAACCTAACATGTCGAATGTAATATTTTACAACATTCCTGTCGTGTCGTAGCCTGCTTCTCGATGGGGACATTCTATACATCTATAACGTTGTATATCTTAACCTAAGGGAACCTAACATCTCGGGTGTAATATTTTAGAACATTCCTGATGCGTCAGTCCCTATTTCTCGGTGGGAACATTATATACGTCTATAACGTTATATATCCTAGCCTAAGGCAACCTCACTTGTAGAATGTATTATTTTACAACATTCCTGGCGTGTCGTCGCCTACTTCTCTATGGGAACATTATATACATCTATAACGTTGTATATCCTAACCTAAGGCAACCTAACATCTCGGATGTAATATTTTACAACATTCCTGTCATGTCGGTCCCTACTTCTCGGTGGGAACATTGTATACGTCTATAACGATATATATCCTAGCCTAAGGCAACCTAACATGTCGAATGTAATATTTTACAACATTCCTGTCGTGTCGCCGCCTGCTTCTCGATGGGGACATTATATACGTCTATAACGTTGTATATTCTAACCTAACGCAACCTAACATCTGGGATGTAATATTTTACAACATTCCTGGCGTGTCGTCGCCTACTTCTGGATGGGGCATTATATACATCTATAACGTCATATATCCTAACCTAAGGGAACCTAACATCTCGGATGTAATATTTTACAACATTCCTGGCATGTCGGGCCCTACTTCTCGGTGGGAACATTGTATACGTCTATAACGATATATATCCTAGCCTAAGGCAACCTAACATGTCGAATGTAATATTTTACAACATTCCTGTCGTGTCGCCGCCTGCTTCTCGATGGGGTCATTATATACGTCTATAACGTTGTATATTCTAACCTAACGCAACCTAACATCTGGGATGTAATATTTTACAACATTCCTGGCGTGTCGTCGCCTACTTCTCGATGGGGACATTATATACATCTATAACCTTGTATATACTAACCTAACGCAACCTAACATCTGGGATGTAATATTTTAAAACATTCCTGGCATGTCGGTCCCTACGTCTCGGTGGGAACATTATATACGTCTATAACGATATATATCCTAACCTAAGGCAACCTAACATCTCGGATGTAATATTTTACAACATTCCTGGCGCTTCGGCTGCTACTTTTCGGTGGGAACATTATATACGTCTATAACGTTACATATCCTAACGTATGGCAACATAACATCTCGGATGTTATATTTTACAAAATTCCTGGCGTGTCATCGCCTGCTTCTCGATGGGGACTTTATGTACGTCTATAACGTTGAATATCCTAACCTAGAGCAACCTAAATCTGGGATGTAATATTTTACAAGATCCCTGGCATGTCGGTCCCCACGTCTCGGTGGGAACATTATATACGTCTATAACGATATATATCCTAACCTAAGGCAACCTAACATCTCGGATGTAATATTTTACAACATTCCTGGCATATCGGTCCCTACTTCTCGGTGGAAACAATGTATACGTCTATAACGATATATATCCTAGCCTAAGGCAACCCAACATGTAGAATGTAATATTTTGCAACATTCCTGGCGTGTCCTCGCCTGCTTCTCGATGGGGACATTATATACGTCTATAACGTTGTATATTCTAACCTAACGCAACCTAACATCCGGGATGTTATATTTTACAACATTCCTGGCGTGTCGTCGCCTACTTCTGGATGGGGACATTATATACATCTATAACGTCATATATCCTAACCTAAGGGAACCTAACATCTCGGGTGTAATATTTTACAACATTCCTGGCGTGTCGTCGCCTACTTCTCGATGGGGACATTATATACGTGTATAACGTTGTATATCCTAACCTAAGGCAACCTAACATCTCGGATGTAATATTTTACAACATTCCTAGCATGTCGGTCCCTACTTCTCGGTGGGAACATTGTATACGTCTATAACGATATATATTCTAGCCTAAGGCAACCTAACATGTCGAATGTAATATTTTACAACATTCCTGTCGTGTCGTCGCCTGCTTCTCGATGGGGACATTATATACGTCTATAACGTTGTATATTCTAACCTAACGCAACCTAACATCCGGGATGTTATATTTTACAACATTCCTGGCGTGTCGTCGCCTACTTCTGGATGGGGACATTATATACATCTATAACGTCATATATCCTAACCTAAGGGAACCTAACATCTCGGGTGTAATATTTTACAACATTCCTGGCGTGTCGTCGCCTACTTCTCGATGGGGACATTATATACATCTATAACGTTGTATATCCTAACCTAAGGCAACCTAACATCTCGGATGTATTATTTTACAACATTCCTGGCATGTCGGGCCCTACTTCTCGGTGGGAACATTGTATACGTCTATAACGATATATATCCTAGCCTAAGGCAACCTAACATGTCGAATGTAATATTTTACAACATTCCTGTCGTGTCGTCGCCTGCTTCTCGATGGGGACATTCTATACGTCTATAACGTTGTATAATTTAACCTAAGGGAACCTAACATCTCGGGTGTAATATTTTAGAACATTCCTGACGCGTCAGTCCCTATTTCTCGGTGGGAACATTATATACGTCTATAACGTTATATATCCTAGCCTAAGGCAACCTCACTTGTAGAATGTATTATTTTACAACATTCCTGGCGTGTCGTCGCCTACTTCTCTATGGGAACATTATATACATCTATAACGTTGTATATTCTAACCTAAGGCAACCTAACATCTCGGATGTAATATTTTACAACATTCCTGTCATGTCGGTCCCTACTTCTCGGTGGGAACATTGTATACGTCTATAACGATATATATCCTAGCCTAAGGCAACCTAACATGTCGAATGTAATATTTTACAACATTCCTGTCGTGTCGCCGCCTGCTTCTCGATGGGGACATTATATACGTCTATAACGTTGTATACTCTAACCTAACGCAACCTAACATCTGGGATGTAATATTTTACAACATTCCTGGCGTGTCGTCGCCTACTTCTGGATGGGGACATTATATACATCTATAACGTCATATATCCTTACCTAAGGGAACCTAACATCTCGGGTGTAATATTTTACAACATTCCTGGCGTGTCGTCGCCTACTTCTCGATGGGGACATTATATACATCTATAACATTGTATATACTAACCTAACGCAACCTAACATCTGGGATGTAATATTTTACAACATTCCTGGCATGTCGGTCCCTACGTCTCCGTGGGTACATTGTACACGTCTATAACCTTGTATATCCTAACCTAACGCAACCTAACATCTGGGATGTAATATTTTAAAACATTCCTGGCATGTCGGTCCCTACGTCTCGGTGGGAATATTATATACGTCTATAACGATATATATCCTAACCTAAGACAACCTAACATCTCGGATGTAATATTTTACAACATTCCTCGCGCTTCGGCTGCTACTTATCGGTGGGAACATTATATACGTCTATAACGTTACATATCCTAACGTATGGCAACATAACATCTCGGATGTTATATTTTACAACATTCCTGGCGTGTCGTCGCCTGCTTCTCGATGGGGACTTTATGTACGTCTAGAACGTTGTATATCCTAAGCTAACGCAACCTAACATCTGGGATGTAATATTTTACAACATTCCTGGCATGTGGGTCCCTACGTCTCGGTGGGAACGTTATATACGTCTATAACGATATAAATCATAACCTAAAGCAACCTAGCATCTCGGATGTAATATTTTACAACATTCCTGGCATGTCGGTCCCTACCTCTCGGTGGGAACATTCTATACGTCTATAACGTTGTATATCCTAACCTAAGAGAACCTAACATCTCGGGTGTAATATTTTACAACATTGCTGACGCGTCGGCCCCTGTTTCTCGGTGGGAACTTTCTATACGTCTATAACGTTGTATATCATAACCTAAGGGAACCTAACTTGTAGAATGTAATATATTACAACATTCCTGGCGTGTCGTCGCCTGCTTCTCGATGGGGACATTCTATACGTCTATAACGATATATATCCTAGCATAAGGCAACCTAACATGTCGAATGTAATATTTTACAACATTCCTGTCGTGTCGCCACCTGCTGCTCGGTGGGAACATTCTATACGTCTATAACGTTGTATATCCTAACCTAAGGGAACCTAACATCTCGGGTGTAATATTTTACAACATTCCTGACGCGTCGGCCGCTATTTCTCGGTGGGAATATTGTATACGTCTATAACGTTATATCTCCTAGCCTAAGGCAACCTAACATTTCGGATGTAATATTTCACAACGTTCCTGGCGTGTTAACCCGCACTTCTCGGTGGGAATATCATATACGTCTATAGCGATATATATCCTAGCCTAAGGCCACCTAACATGTCGAATGTAATATTTTACATCATTCCCGACGTGTCGGCCCGTAGTTCACGGTGGTAACATTATATACGCCTACAACGTTATATATACTAGCCTAAGGCAACCTGACATCTCGGATGTAATATTTGACAACATTTCTGGCGTCTGAGCGCGTACTTCTCGGTGGGAACATCATATACGTCTGTAACGTTATATATCCCGTCGTAAGGCAACATAACATCTGGGATGTAATATTTTACAACATTCCTGGTGGGTCGTCGCCCTATTCTCGATGGGGACATTATATACGTCTATAACGTTGAATATCCTAACCTAAAGCAACCTAACATCTGGGATGTAATATTTTACAAGATCCCTGGCATGTCGGTCCCCACGTCTCGGTGGGAACATTATATACGTCTATAACGATATATATCATAACCTAAAGCAACCTAACATCTCGGATGTAATATTTTACAACATTCCTGGCATGTCGGTCCCTACTTCTCGGTGGAAACAATGTATACGTCTATAACGGTACATATCCTAGCCTAAGGCAACCCAACATGTCGAATGTAATATTTTACAACATTCCTGGCGTGTCGTCGCCTACTTCTCGATGGGGACATTATATACGTCTATAACGTTGTATATCTTAACCTAAGGGAACCTAACATCTCGGGTGTAATATTTTAGAACATTCCTGACGCGTCAGTCCCTATTTCTCGGTGGGAACATTATATACGTCCATAACGTTATATATCCTAGCCTAAGGCAACCTCACTTGTAGAATGTAATATTTTACAACATTCCTGGCGTGTCTTCGCCTACTTCTCGATGGGGACATTATATACATCTATAACGTTGTATATCCTAACCTAAGGCAACCTAACATCTCGGATGTAATATTTTACAACATTCCTGTCATGTAGGTCCCTACTTCTCGGTCGGAACATTGTATACGTCTATAACGATATATATCCTAGCCTAAGGCAACCTAACATGTCGAATGTAATATTTTACAACATTCCTGTCGTGGCGCCGCCTGCTTCTCGTTGGGGACATTATATACGTCTATAGCGTTGTATATTCTAACCTAACGCAACCTAACATCTGGGATGTAATATTTTACAACATTCCTGGCGTGTCGTCGCCTACTTCTGGATGGGGACATTATATACATCTATAACGTCATATATCCTAACCTAAGGGAACCTAACATCTCGGGTGTAATATTTTACAACATTCCTGGCGTGTCGTCGCCTACTTCTCGATGGGGAAATTATATACATCTATAACGTTGTATATACTAACCTAACGCAACCTAACATCTGGGATGTAATATTTTACAACATTCCTGGCATGTCGGTCCCTACGTCTCCGTGGGTACATTGTACACTCCTATAACCTTGTATATCCTAACCTAACGCAACCTAACATCTGGGATGTAATATTTTAAAACATTCCTGGCATGTCGGTCCCTACGTCTCGGTGGGAACATTATATAGGTCTATAACGATATATATCCTAACCTAAGGCAACCTAACATCTCGGATGTAATATTTTACAACATTCCTGGCGCTTCGGCTGCTACTTTTCGGTGGGAAGATTATATACGTCTATAACGTTACATATCCTAACGTATGGCAACATAACATCTCGGATGTTAAATTTTTCAACATTCCTGGCGTGTCGTCGCCTGCTTCTCGATGGGGACTTTATGTACGTCTAGAACGTTGTATATCCTAAGCTAACGCAACCTAACATCTGGGATGTAATATTTTACAACATTCCTGGCATGTCGGTCCCTACGTCCAGGTGGGAACGTTATATACGTCTATAACGATATAAATCATAACCTAAAGCAACCTAGCATCTCGGATGTAATATTTTACAACATTCCTGTCGTGTCGTCGCCTGCTTCTCGATGGGGACATTATATACGTCTATAACGTTGTATATTCTAACCTAACGCAACCTAACATCTGGGATGTTATATTTTACAACATTCCTGGCGTGTCGTCGCCTACTTCTGGATGGGGACATTATATACATCTATAACGTCATATATCCTAACCTAAGGGAACATAATATCTCGGGTGTAATATTTTACAACATTCCTGGCGTGTCGTCGCCTGCTTCTCGATGGGGACATTATATACGTCTATAACCTTGTATATACTAACCTAACGCAACCTAACATCTGGGATGTAATATTTTACAACATTCCTGGTGGGTCGTCGCCCGCTTCTCGATGGGGACATTATATAGGTCTATAACGTTGAATATCCTAACCTAGAGCAACCTAAATCTGGGATGTAATATTTCACAAGATCCCTGGCATGTCGGTCCCCACGTCTCGGTGGGAACATTATATACGTCTATAACGATATATATCCTAACCTAAGGCAACCTAACATCTCGGATGTAATATTTTACAACATTCCTGGCATATCGGTCCCTACTTCTCGGTGGAAACAATGTATACGTCTATAACGATATATATCCTAGCCTAAGGCAACCCAACATGTAGAATGTAATATTTTACAACATTCCTGGCGTGTCCTCGCCTACTTCTCGATGGGGACATTATATACATCTATAACGTTGTATATCCTAACCTAAGGCAACCTAACATCTCGGATGTAATATTTTACAACATTCCTGGCATGTCGGTCCCTACTTCTCGGTGGGAAATTGTATACGTCTATAACGATATATATTCTAGCCTAAGGCTACCTAACATGTCGAATGTAATATTTTACAACGTTCCTGTCGTGTCGTCGCCGGCTTCTCGATGGGGACATTATATACGTCTATAACGTTGTATATTCTAACCTAACGCAACCTAACATCTGGGATGTTATATTTTACAACATTCCTGGCGTGACGTCGCCTACTTCAGGATGGGGACATTATATACATCTATAACGTCATATATCCTAACCTAAGGGAACCTAACATCTCGGGTGTAATATTTTACAACATTCCTGGCGTGTCGTCGCCTACTTCTCGATGGGGAAATTATATACATCTATAACGTTGTATATACTAACCTAACGCACCCTAACATCTGGGATGTAATCTTTTACAACATTCCTGGCATGTCGGTCCCTACGTCTCCGTGGGTACATTGTACACGTCTATAACCTTGTATATCCTAACCTAACGCAACCTAACATCTGGGATGTAATATTTTAAAACATTCCTGGCATGTCGGTCCCTACGTCTCGGTGGGAACATTATATACGTCTATAACGATATATATCCTAACCTAAGGCAACCTAACATCTCGGATGTAATATTTTACAACATTCCTGGCGCTTCGGCTGCTACTTTTCGGTGGGAAGATTATATACGTCTATAACGTTACATATCCTACCGTATGGCAACATAACATCTCGGATGTTATATTTTTCAACATTCCTGGCGTGTCGTCGCCTGCTTCTCGATGGGGACTTTATGTACGTCTAGAACGTTGTATATCCTAAGCTAACGCAACCTAACATCTGGGATGTAATATTTTACAACATTCCTGGCATGTCGGTCCCTACGTCCAGGTGGGAACGTTATATACGTCTATAACGATATAAATCATAACCTAAAGCAACCTAGCATCTCGGATGTAATATTTTACAACATTCCTGTCGTGTCGTCGCCTGCTTCTCGATGGGGACATTATATACGTCTATAACGTTGTATATTCTAACCTAACGCAACCTAACATCTGGGATGTTATATTTTACAACATTCCTGGCGTGTCGTCGCCTACTTCTGGATGGGGACATTATATACATCTATAACGTCATATATCCTAACCTAAGGGAACCTAATATCTCGGGTGTAATATTTTACAACATTCCTGGCGTGTCGTCGCCTACTTCTCGATGGGGACATTATATACATCTATAACGTTGTATATCCTAACCTAAGGCAACCTAACATCTCGGATGTAATATTTTACAACATTCTGGCGTGTCGTCGCCTGCTTCTCGATGGGGACATTATATACGTCTATAACCTTGTATATACTAACCTAACGCAACCTAACATCTGGGATGTAATATTTTACAACATTCCTGGTGGGTCGTCGCCCGCTTCTCGATGGGGACATTATATAGGTCTATAACGTTGAATATCCTAACCTAGAGCAACCTAAATATGGGATGTAATATTTTACAAGGTCCCTGGCATGTCGGTCCCCACGTCTCGGTGGGAACATTATATACGTCTATAACGATATATATCCTAACCTAAGGCAACCTAACATCTCGGATGTAATATTTTACAACATTCCTGGCATATCGGTCCCTACTTCTCGGTGGAAACAATGTATACGTCTATAACGATATATATCCTAGCCTAAGGCAACCCAACATGTAGAATGTAATATTTTACAACATTCCTGGCGTGTCCTCGCCTACTTCTCGATGGGGACATTATATACATCTATAACGTTGTATATCCTAACCTAAGGCAACCTAACATCTCGGATGTAATATTTTACAACATTCCTGGCATGTCGGTCCCTACTTCTCGGTGGGAAATTGTATACGTCTATAACGATATATATTCTAGCCTAAGGCTACCTAACATGTCGAATGTAATATTTTACAACGTTCCTGTCGTGTCGTCGCCGGCTTCTCGATGGGGACATTATATACGTCTATAACGTTGTATATTCTAACCTAACGCAACCTAACATCTGGGATGTTATATTTTACAACATTCCTGGCGTGACGTCGCCTACTTCTGGATGGGGACATTATATACATCTATAACGTCATATATCCTAACCTAAGGGAACCTAACATCTCGGGTGTAATATTTTACAACATTCCTGGCGTGTCGTCGCCTACATCTCGATGGGGACATTATATACGTCTATAACGTTGTATATCCTAACCTAAGGCAACCTAACATCTCGGATGTAATATTTTACAACATTCCTAGCATGTCGGTCCCTACTTCTCGGTGGGAACATTGTATACGTCTATAACGATATATATTCTAGCCTAAGGCAACCTAACATGTCGAGTGTAATATTTTACAACATTCCTGTCGTGTCGTCGCCTGCTTCTCGATGGGGACATTATATACGTCTATAACGTTGTATATTCTAACCTAACGCAACCTAACATCTGGGATGTTATATTTTACAACATTCCTGGCGTGTCGGTCCCTACTTCTCGGTGGTAACATTATATACGCCTACAACGTTATATATACTAGCCTAAGGCAACCTGACATCTCGGATGTAATATTTGACAACATTTCTGGCGTCTGAGTGCGTACTTCTCGGTGGGAACATCATATACGTCTGTAACGTTATATATCCCGTCGTAAGGCAACATAACATCTGGGATGTAATATTTTACAACATTCCTGGTGGGTCGTCGCCCGATTCTCGATGGGGACATTATATACGTCTATAACGTTGAATATCCTAACCTAAAGCAACCTAACATCTGGGATGTAATATTTTACAAGATCCCTGGCATGTCGGTCCCCACGTCTCGGTGGGAACATTATATACGTCTATAACGATATTTATCATAACCTAAAGCAACCTAACATCTCGGATGTAATATTTTACAACATTCCTGGCATGTCGGTCCCTACTTCTCGGTGGAAACAATGTATACGTCTATAACGATATATATTCTGGCCTAAGGCAACCCAACATGTAGAATGTAATATTTTACAACATTCCTGGCGTGTCGTCGCCTACTTCTCGATGGGGACATTATATACGTCTATAACGTTGTATATTCTAACCTAACGCAACCTAACATCTGGGATGTAATATTTTACAACATTCCTGGCGTGTCGTCGCCTACTTCTGGATGGGGACATTATATACATCTATAACGTCATATATCCTTACCTAAGGGAACCTAACATCTCGGGTGTAATATTTTACAACATTCCTGGCGTGTCGTCGCCTACTTCTCGATGGGGACATTATATACGTCTATAACGTTGTATATTCTAACCTAACGCAACCTAACATCTGGGATGTTATATTTTACAACATTCCTGGCGTGTCGTCGCCTACTTCTGGATGGGGACATTATATACATCTATAACGTCATATATCCTAACCTAAGGGAACCTAATATCTCGGGTGTAATATTTTACAACATTCCTGGCGTGTCGTCGCCTGCTTCTCGATGGGGACATTATATACGTCTATAACCTTGTATATACTAACCTAACGCAACCTAACATCTGGGATGTAATATTTTACAACATTCCTGGTGGGTCGTCGCCCGCTTCTCGATGGGGACATTATATAGGTCTATAACGTTGAATATCCTAACCTAGAGCAACCTAAATCTGGGATGTAATATTTTACAAGATCCCTGGCATGTCGGTCCCCACGTCTCGGTGGGAACATTATATACGTCTATAACGATATATATCCTAACCTAAGGCAACCTAACATCTCGGATGTAATATTTTACAACATTCCTGGCATATCGGTCCCTACTTCTCGGTGGAAACAATGTATACGTCTATAACGATATATATCCTAGCCTAAGGCAACCCAACATGTAGAATGTAATATTTTACAACATTCCTGGCGTGTCCTCGCCTACTTCTCGATGGGGACATTATATACATCTATAACGTTGTATATCCTAACCTAAGGCAACCTAACATCTCGGATGTAATATTTTACAACATTCCTGGCATGTCGGTCCCTACTTCTCGGTGGGAAATTGTATACGTCTATAACGATATATATTCTAGCCTAAGGCTACCTAACATGTCGAATGTAATATTTTACAACGTTCCTGTCGTGTCGTCGCCGGCTTCTCGATGGGGACATTATATACGTCTATAACGTTGTATATTCTAACCTAACGCAACCTAACATCTGGGATGTTATATTTTACAACATTCCTGGCGTGACGTCGCCTACTTCAGGATGGGGACATTATATACATCTATAACGTCATATATCCTAACCTAAGGGAACCTAACATCTCGGGTGTAATATTTTACAACATTCCTGGCGTGTCGTCGCCTACTTCTCGATGGGGAAATTATATACATCTATAACGTTGTATATACTAACCTAACGCACCCTAACATCTGGGATGTAATATTTTACAACATTCCTGGCATGTCGGTCCCTACGTCTCCGTGGGTACATTGTACACGTCTATAACCTTGTATATCCTAACCTAACGCAACCTAACATCTGGGATGTAATATTTTAAAACATTCCTGGCATGTCGGTCCCTACGTCTCGGTGGGAACATTATATACGTCTATAACGATATATATCCTAACCTAAGGCAACCTAACATCTCGGATGTAATATTTTACAACATTCCTGGCGCTTCGGCTGCTACTTTTCGGTGGGAAGATTATATACGTCTATAACGTTACATATCCTAACGTATGGCAACATAACATCTCGGATGTTATATTTTTCAACATTCCTGGCGTGTCGTCGCCTGCTTCTCGATGGGGACTTTATGTACGTCTAGAACGTTGTATATCCTAAGCTAACGCAACCTAACATCTGGGATGTAATATTTTACAACATTCCTGGCATGTCGGTCCCTACGTCCAGGTGGGAACGTTATATACGTCTATAACGATATAAATCATAACCTAAAGCAACCTAGCATCTCGGATGTAATATTTTACAACATTCCTGTCGTGTCGTCGCCTGCTTCTCGATGGGGACATTATATACGTCTATAACGTTGTATATTCTAACCTAACGCAACCTAACATCTGGGATGTTATATTTTACAACATTCCTGGCGTGTCGTCGCCTACTTCTGGATGGGGACATTATATACATCTATAACGTCATATATCCTAACCTAAGGGAACCTAATATCTCGGGTGTAATATTTTACAACATTCCTGGCGTGTCGTCGCCTACTTCTCGATGGGGACATTATATACATCTATAACGTTGTATATCCTAACCTAAGGCAACCTAACATCTCGGATGTAATATTTTACAACATTCTGGCGTGTCGTCGCCTGCTTCTCGATGGGGACATTATATACGTCTATAACCTTGTATATACTAACCTAACGCAACCTAACATCTGGGATGTAATATTTTAAAACATTCCTGGTGGGTCGTCGCCCGCTTCTCGATGGGGACATTATATAGGTCTATAACGTTGAATATCCTAACTTAGAGCAACCTAAATATGGGATGTAATATTTTACAAGATCCCTGGCATGTCGGTCCCCACGTCTCGGTGGGAACATTATATACGTCTATAACGATATATATCCTAACCTAAGGCAACCTAACATCTCGGATGTAATATTTTACAACATTCCTGGCATATCGGTCCCTACTTCTCGGTGGAAACAATGTATACGTCTATAACGATATATATCCTAGCCTAAGGCAACCCAACATGTAGAATCTAATATTTTACAACATTCCTGGCGTGTCCTCGCCTACTTCTCGATGGGGACATTATATACATCTATAACGTTGTATATCCTAACCTAAGGCAACCTAACATCTCGGATGTAATATTTTACAACATTCCTGGCATGTCGGTCCCTACTTCTCGGTGGGAAATTGTATACGTCTATAACGATATATATTCTAGCCTAAGGCTACCTAACATGTCGAATGTAATATTTTACAACGTTCCTGTCGTGTCGTCGCCGGCTTCTCGATGGGGACATTATATACGTCTATAACGTTGTATATTCTAACCTAACGCAACCTAACATCTGGGATGTTATATTTTACAACATTCCTGGCGTGACGTCGCCTACTTCTGGATGGGGACATTATATACATCTATAACGTCATATATCCTAACCTAAGGGAACCTAACATCTCGGGTGTAATATTTTACAACATTCCTGGCGTGTCGTCGCCTACATCTCGATGGGGACATTATATACGTCTATAACGTTGTATATCCTAACCTAAGGCAACCTAACATCTCGGATGTAATATTTTACAACATTCCTAGCATGTCGGTCCCTACTTCTCGGTGGGAACATTGTATACGTCTATAACGATATATATTCTAGCCTAAGGCAACCTAACATGTCGAGTGTAATATTTTACAACATTCCTGTCGTGTCGTCGCCTGCTTCTCGATGGGGACATTATATACGTCTATAACGTTATATATCCTAGCCTAAGGCAACCTCACTTGTAGAATGTAATATTTTACAACATTCCTGGCGTGTCGTCGCCTACTTCTCTATGGGAACATTATATACATCTATAACCTTGTATATCCTAACCTAAGGCAACCTAACATCTCGGATGTAATATTTTACAACATTCCTGTCATGTCGGTCCCTACTTCTCGGTGGGAACATTGTATACGTCTATAACGATATATATCCTAGCCTAAGGCAACCTAACATCTCGGATGTAATATTTTACAACATTCCTGGCGCTTCGGCTGCTACTTTTCGGTGGGAACATTATATACGTCTATAACGTTACATATCCTAACGTATGGCAACATAACATCTTGGATGTTATATTTTAAAACATTCCTGGTGTGTCGTCGCCTGCTTCTCGATGGGGACTTTATGTACGTCTAGAACGTTGTATATCCTAAGCTAACGCAACTTAACATCTGGGATGTAATATTTTACAACATTCCTGGCATGTCGGTCCCTACATCTCGGTGGGAACGTTATATACGTCTATAACGATATAAATCATAACCTAAAGCAACCTAGCATCTCGGATGTAATACTTTACAACATTCCTGGCATGTCGGTCCCTACTTCTCGGTGGGAACATTCTATACGTCTATAACGTTGTATATCCTAACCTAAGGGAACCTAACATCTCGGGTGTAATATTTTACAACATTCCTGACGCGTCGGCCGCTATTTCTCGGTGGGAATATTGTATACGTCTATAACGTTATATCTCCTAGCCTAAGGCAACCTAACATCTCGGATTTAATATTTCACAACGTTCCTGCCGTGTTAACCCGCACTTCTCGGTGGGAATATCATATACGTCTATAGCGATATATATCCTAGCCTAAGGCCACCTAACATGTCGAATGTAATATTTTACATCATTCCCGACGTGTCGGCCCGTAGTTCACGGTGGTAACATTATATACGCCTACAACGTTATATATACTAGCCTAAGGCAACCTGACATCTCGGATGTAATATTTGACAACATTTCTGGCGTCTGAGCGCGTACTTCTCGGTGGGAACATCATATACGTCTGTAACGTTATATATCCCGTCGTAAGGCAACATAACATCTGGGATGTAATATTTTACAACATTCCTGGTGGGTCGTCGCCCGATTCTCGATGGGGACATTATATACGTCTATAACGTTGAATATCCTAACCTAAAGCAACCTAACATCTGGGATGTAATATTTTACAAGATCCCTGGCATGTCGGTCCCCACGTCTCGGTGGGAACATTATATACGTCTATAACGATATATATCATAACCTAAAGCAACCTAACATCTCGGATGTAATATTTTACAACATTCCTGGCATGTCGGTCCCTACTTCTCGGTGGAAACAATGTATACGTCTATAACGATATATATTCTGGCCTAAGGCAACCCAACATGTAGAATGTAATATTTTACAACATTCCTGGCGTGTCGTCGCCTACTTCTCTATGGGAACATTATATACATCTATAACGTCATATATCCTAACCTAAGGGAACCTAACATCTCGGGTGTAATATTTTACAACATTCCTGGCGTGTCGTCGCCTACTTCTCGATGGGGACATTATATACATCTATAATCTTGTATATACTAACCTAACGCAACCTAACATCTGGGATGTAATATTTTACAACATTCCTGGCATGTCGGTCCCTAAGTCTCGGTGGGAACGTTATATACGTCTATAACGATATATATCCTAACCTAAGGGAACCTTACATCTCGGATGTAATATTTTACAACATTCCTGGCATGTCGGTCCCTACTTCTCGGTGGAAACAATGTATACGTCTATAACGATATATATCCTGGCCTAAGGCAACCCAACATGTAGAATGTAATATTTTACAACATTCCTGGCGTGTCGTCGCCTACTTCTCGATGGGGACATTATATACATCTATAACGTTGTATATTCTAACCTAACGCAACCTAACATCTGGGATGTAATATTTTACTACATTCCTGGCGTGTCGTCGCCTACTTCTCGATGGGGACATTATATACATCTATAACGTCATATATCCCAACCTAAGGGAACCTAACATCTCGGGTGTAATATTTTACAACATTCCTGACGCGTCGGCCGTTATTTCTCGGTGGGAATATTGTATACGTCTATAACGTTATATATCCTAGCCTAAGGCAACCTAACATCTCGGATGTAATATTTCACACCGTTCCTGGCGTGTTAACCCGCACTTCTCGGTGGGAATATCATATACGTCTATAGCGATATATATCCTAGCCTAAGGCCACCTAACATGTCGAATGTAATATTTTACATCATTCCCGACGTGTCGGCCCGTAGTTCACGGTGGTAACATTATATACGCCTACAACGTTACATATACTAGCCTAAGGCAACCTGACATCTCGGATGAAATATTTTACAACATTTCTGGCGTGTGAGCGCGTACTTCTCGGTGGGAACATCATATATGTCTGTAACGTTATATATCCCGTCGTAAGGCAACATAACATCTGGGATGTAATATTTTACAACATTCCTGGTGGGTCGTCGCCCGATTCTCGATGGGGACATTATATACGTCTATAACGTTGAATATCCTAACCTAAAGCAACCTAACATTTGGGATGTAATATTTTACAACATTCCTGGCATGTCGGTCCCTACGTCTCCGTGGGTACATTATATACGTCTATAACGTTGTATATCCTAACCTAACGCAACCTAACATCTGGGATGTAATATTTTAGAACATTCCTGGCATGTCGGTCCCTACGTCTCGGTGGGAACATTATATACGTCTATAACGATATATATCCTAACCTAAGACAACCTAACATCTCGGATGTAATATTTTACAACATTCCTGGCGCTTCGGCTGCTACTTTTCGGTGGGAACATTATATACGTCTATAACGTTATATATCCTAGCCTAAGGCAACCTAACATCTCGGATGTAATATTTCACAACATTTCTGGCGTGTGAGCACGTACTTCTCGGTGGTAACATCATATACGTCTGTAACGTTATATATCCTGTCGTAAGGCAACATAACATCTCGGATGTAATATTTTACAACATTCCTGGTGGGTCGACGCCCGCTTCTCGATGGGGACATTATATACGTCTATAACGTTGAATATCCTAACCTAAAGCAACCTATCATTTGGGATGTAATATTTTACAAGATCCCTGGAATGTCGGTCCCCACGTCTCGGTGGGAACATTATATACGTCTATAACGATATATATCATAACCTAAAGCAACCTAACATTTCGGATGTAATATTTTACAACATTCCTGGCATGTCGGTCCCTACTTCTCGGTGGAAACAATGTATACGTCTATAACGGTACATATCCTAGCCTAAGGCAACCCAACATGTCGAATGTAATATTTTACAACATTCCTGGCGTGTCGTCGCCTACTTCTCGATGGGGACGTTATATACATCTATAACGTTGTATATCCTACCCTAAGGCAACCTAACATCTCGGATGTAATATTTTACAACATTCCTGGCACGACGGTCCCTACTTCTCGGTGGGAACATTGTATACGTCTATAACGATATATATTCTAGCCTAAGGCAACCTAACATGTCGAATGTAATATTTTACAACATTCCTGTCGTGTCGTCGCCTGCTTCTCGATGGGGACATTATATACGTCCATAACGTTGTATATTCTAACCTAACGCAACCTAAAATCTGGGATGTAATATTTTACAACATTCCTGGCGTGTCGTCGCCTACTTCTGGATAGGGACACTATATACATCTATAACGTCATATATCCTAACCTAAGGGAACCTAACATCTCGGGTGTAATATTTTACAACATTCCTGGCGTGTCGTTGCCTACTTCTCGATGGGGACATTATATACATCTATAACGTTGTATATCCTAACCTAAGGCAACCTAACATCTCGGATGTAATATTTTACAACATTCCTGGCATGTCGGGCCCTACTTCTCGGTGGGAACATTGTATACGTCTATAACGATATATATCCTAGCCTAACGCAACCTAACATGTCGAATGTAATATTTTACAACATTCCTGTCGTGTCGTCGCCTGCTTCTCGATGGGGACATTCTATACGTCGATAACGTTGTATGTCCTAACCTAAGGGAACCTAACATCTCGGGTGTAATATTTTAGAACATTCCTGACGCGTCAGTCCCTATTTCTCGGTGGGAACATTATATACGTCTATAACGTTATATATCCTAACCTAAGGGAACCTAACATCTCGGGTGTAATATTTTACAACATTCCTGGCGTGTCGTCGCCTACTTCTCGATGGGGACATTATATACATCTATAACGTTGTATATTCTAACCTAACGCAACCTAACATCTGGGATTTAATATTTTAGAACACTCCTGGCATGTAGGTCCCTACTTCTCGGTGGGAACATTCTATACGTCTATAACGTTGTATATCCTAACCTAAGGGAACCTAACATCTCGGGTGTAATATTTTACAACATTGCTGACGCATCGGCCCCTATTTCTCGGTGGGAACATTCTATACGTCTATAACGTTGTATATCCTAACCTAGGGGAACCTAACATCTCGGGTGTAATATTTTAGAACATTCCTGACGCGTCGGTCCCTATTTCTCGGTGGGAACATTATATACGTCTATAACGTTATATATCCTAGCCTACGGCAACCTAACTCGTCGAATGTAATATTTTACAACATTCCTGGCGTGTCGTCGCCTACTTCTCGATGGGGACACTATATACATCTATAACGTTGTATATCCTAACCTAAGGCAACCTAACATCTGGGATGTAATATTTTACAACATTTCTGGCATGTCGGTCCCTACGTCTCCGTGGGTACATTATATACGTCTGTGACGTTGTATATCCTAACCAAACGCAACCTAACGTCTGGGATGTAATATTTTAAAACATTCATGGCATGTCGGTCCCTACGTCTCGGTGGGAACATTATATACGTCTATAACGATATATATCCTAACCTAAGGCAACCTAACATCTCGGATGTAATATTTGACAACATTCCTGGCGTGTTAACCCGCACTTCTCGGTGGGAACATCATATACGTCTATAGCGATATATATCCTAGCCTAAGGCGACCTAGCAAGTCGAATGTAATATTTTACATCATTCCTGACGTGTCGGCCCCTATTTCTCGGTGAGAACATTATATACGTCTATAACGTTATATATGCTAGCCTAAGGCAACCTAACATGTCGAATGTAATATTTTACAACATTCCTGACGTGTCGGCCCGTAGTGCAAGGCGGTAACATTATATACGCCTACAACGTTATATATACTAGCCTAAGGCAACCTGACATCTCGGATGTAATATTTGACAAAATTCCTGGCGTGTTAGCGCGTACTTCTCGGTGGGAACATCATATACGTCTATAACGTTATATATCCTATCGTAAGGCAACATAACATCTCGGATATAATATTTTACAACATTCCTGGTGGGTCGTCGCCCGCTTCTAGATGGGGACATTATATACGTCTATAACGTTGAATATCCTAACCTAAAGCAACCTAACATCTGGGATGTAATATTTTACAAGATCCCTGGCATGTCGGTCCCCACGTCTCGGTGGGAACATTATATACGTCTATAACGATATAAATCATAACCTAAAGCAACCTAGCATCTCGGATGTAATATTTTACAACATTCCTGGCATGTCGGTCCCTACGTCTCGGTGGGAACATTATATACGTCTATAACGATATATATCCTAACCTAAGGCAACCTAACATCTCGGATGTAATATTTTACAACATTCCTGGCGCTTCGGCTGCTACTTTTCGGTTGGAACATTATATACGTCTATAACGTTACATATCCTAACGTATGGCAACATAACATCTCGGATGTTATATTTTACAACATTCCTGCCGAGTCCTCGCCTGCTTCTCGATGGAGACTTTATATACGTCTATAAAGTTGTATATCCTAACCTAATGCAACCTAACATCTGGGATGTAATATTTTACAACATTCCTGGCATGTCGGTCCCTATGTCTCGGTGGGAACGTTATATACGTCTATAAAGATATATATCCTAATCTAAGGGAACCTTACATCTCGGATGTAATATTTTACAACATTCCTGGCATGTCGGGCCCTACTTCTCGGTGGGAACATTGTATACGTCTATAACGATATATATCCTAGCCTAAGGCAACCTAACATGTCGAATGTAATATTTTACAACATTCCTGTCGTGTCGACGCCTGCTTCTCGATGGGTACATTATATACGTCTATAACGTTGTATATTCTAACCTAACGCAACCTAACATCTGGGATGTAATATTTTACAACATTCCTGGCGTGTCGTCGCCTACTTCTGGATGGGGACATTATATACATCTATAACGTCATATATCCTAACCTAAGGGAACCTAACATCTCGGGTGTAATATTTTAAAACTTTCCTGGCATGTCGGTCCCTGCGTCTCGGTGGGATCATTATATACGTCTATAACGATATATATCCTATCCTAAGGCAACCTAACATCTCGGATGTAATATTTTACAACATTCCTGGCATGTCGGTCACTAGGTCTCGGTGGGAACATTATATACGTCTGTAACGATATATACCCTAACCTAAGGCAACCTAACATCTCGGATTTAATATTTTACAACATTCCTGGCATGTAGGTCCCTACTTCTCGGTGGGAACATTAAATACGTCTATAACGTTATATATCCTAGCCTAAGGCAACCTAACATGTCGAATGTAATATTTTACAACATTCCTGTCGTGTCGTCGCCTGCTTCACGATGGGTACATTATATACGTCTATAACGTTGTATGTTCTAACCTAACGCAACCTAACATCTGGGATGTAATATTTTACAACATTCCCGGCGTGTCGTCGCCTACTTCTGGATGGGGACATTATATACATCTATAACGTCATATATCCTAACCTAAGGGAACCTAACATCTCGGGTGTAATATTTTACAACATTCCTGGCGTGTCGTAGCCTACTTCTTGATGGGGACATTATATACATCTATAACGTTGTATATCCTAACCTAAGGCAACCTAACATCTCGGATCTAATATTTTACAACATTCCTGGCATGTCGGTCCCTACGTCTCCGTGGGTACATTGTACACGTCTATAACCTTGTATATCCTAACCTAACGCAACCTAACATCTGGGATGTAATATTTTAAAACATTCCTGGCATGTCGGTCCCTACGTCTCGGTGGGAATATTATATACGTCTATAACGATATATATCCTAACCTAAGGCAACCTAACATCTCGGATGTAATATTTTACAACATTCATGGCGCTTCGGCTGCTACTTTTCGGTGGGAACATTATATACGTCTATAACGTTACATATCCTAACATATGGCAACATAACATCTCGGATGTTATATTTTACAACATTCCTGGCGTGTCGTCGCCTGCTTCTCGATGGGGACTTTATGTACGTCTAGAACGTTGTATATCCTAAGCTAACGCAACCTAACATCTGGGATGTAATATTTTACAACATTCCTGGCATGTCGGTCCCTACGTCTCGGTGGGAACGTTATATACGTCTATAACGATATAAATCATAACCTAAAGCAACCTAGCATCTCGGATGTAATATTTTACAACATTCCTGGCATGTCGGGCCCTACTTCTCGGTGGGAACATTGTATACGTTTATAACGATATATATCCTAGCCTAAGGCAACCTAACATGTCGAATGTAATATTTTACAACATTCCTGTCGTGTCGTCCCCTGCTTCTCGATGGGGACATTCTATACGTCTATAACGTTGTATATCCTAACCTAAGGGAACCTAACATCTCGGGTGTAATATTTTAGAACATTCCTGACGCGTCAGTCCCTATTTCTCGGTGGGAACATTATATACGTCTATAACGTTATATATCCTAGCCTAAGGCAACCTCACTTGTAGAATGTAATATTTTACAACATTCCTGGCGTGTCGTCGCCTACTTCTCTATGGGAACATTATATACATCTATAACCTTGTATATCCTAACCTAAGGCAACCTAACATCTCGGATGTAATATTTTACAACATTCCTGTCATGTCGGTCCCTACTTCTCGGTGGGAACATTGTATACGTCTATAACGATATATATCCTAGCCTAAGGCAACCTAACATGTCGAATGTAATATTTTACAACATTCCTGTCGTGTCGTCGTCTGCTTCTCGATGGGGACATTATATACGTCTATAACGTTGTATATTCTAACCTAACGCAACCTAACATCTGGGATGTAATATTTTAAAACATTCCTGGCATGTCGGTCCCTACGTCTCGGTGGGAATATTATATACGTCTATAACGATATATATCCTAACCTAAGGCAACCTAACATCTCGGATGTAATATTTTACAACATTCATGGCGCTTCGGCTGCTACTTTTCGGTGGGAACATTATATACGTCTATAACGTTACATATCCTAACATATGGCAACATAACATCTCGGATGTTATATTTTACAACATTCCTGGCGTGTCGTCGTCTACTTTTCGGTGGGAACATTATATACGTCTATAACGTTATATATCCTAACGTATGGCAACATAACATCTCGGATGTTATATTTTACAACATTCCTGGCGTGTCGTCGCCTGCTTCTCGATGGGGACATTATATACGTCTATAACGTTGCATATTCTAACCTAACGCAACCTAACATCTGGGATGTAATATTTTACGACATTCCTGGCGTGTCGTCGCTTACTTCTGGATGGGGACATTATATACATCTATAACGTCATATATCCTAACCTAAGGGAACCTAACATCTCGGGTGTAATATTTTACAACATTCCTGGCGTGTCGTCGCCTACTTCTCGATGGGGACATTATATACATCTATAACGTTGTATATCCTAACCTAAGGCAACCTAACATCTCGGATGTAATATTTTACAACATTCCTGGCATATCGGTCCCTACTTCTCGGTGGAAACAATGTATACGTCTATAACGATATATATCCTAGCCTAAGGCAACCCAACATGTAGAATGTAATATTTTACAACATTCCTGGCGTGTCCTCGCCTACTTCTCGATGGGGACATTATATACATCTATAACGTTGTATATCCTAACCTAAGGCAACCTAACATCTCGGATGTAATATTTTACAACATTCCTGGCATGTCGGTCCCTACTTCTCGGTGGGAAATTGTATACGTCTATAACGATATATATTCTAGCCTAAGGCTACCTAACATGTCGAATGTAATATTTTACAACGTTCCTGTCGTGTCGTCGCCGGCTTCTCGATGGGGACATTATATACGTCTATAACGTTGTATATTCTAACCTAACGCAACCTAACATCTGGGATGTTATATTTTACAACATTCCTGGCGTGACGTCGCCTACTTCAGGATGGGGACATTATATACATCTATAACGTCATATATCCTAACCTAAGGGAACCTAACATCTCGGGTGTAATATTTTACAACATTCCTGGCGTGTCGTCGCCTACTTCTCGATGGGGAAATTATATACATCTATAACGTTGTATATACTAACCTAACGCACCCTAACATCTGGGATGTAATATTTTACAACATTCCTGGCATGTCGGTCCCTACGTCTCCGTGGGTACATTGTACACGTCTATAACCTTGTATATCCTAACCTAACGCAACCTAACATCTGGGATGTAATATTTTAAAACATTCCTGGCATGTCGGTCCCTACGTCTCGGTGGGAACATTATATACGTCTATAACGATATATATCCTAACCTAAGGCAACCTAACATCTCGGATGTAATATTTTACAACATTCCTGGCGCTTCGGCTGCTACTTTTCGGTGGGAAGATTATATACGTCTATAACGTTACATATCCTAACGTATGGCAACATAACATCTCGGATGTTATATTTTTCAACATTCCTGGCGTGTCGTCGCCTGCTTCTCGATGGGGACTTTATGTACGTCTAGAACGTTGTATATCCTAAGCTAACGCAACCTAACATCTGGGATGTAATATTTTACAACATTCCTGGCATGTCGGTCCCTACGTCCAGGTGGGAACGTTATATACGTCTATAACGATATAAATCATAACCTAAAGCAACCTAGCATCTCGGATGTAATATTTTACAACATTCCTGTCGTGTCGTCGCCTGCTTCTCGATGGGGACATTATATACGTCTATAACGTTGTATATTCTAACCTAACGCAACCTAACATCTGGGATGTTATATTTTACAACATTCCTGGCGTGTCGTCGCCTACTTCTGGATGGGGACATTATATACATCTATAACGTCATATATCCTAACCTAAGGGAACCTAATATCTCGGGTGTAATATTTTACAACATTCCTGGCGTGTCGTCGCCTACTTCTCGATGGGGACATTATATACATCTATAACGTTGTATATCCTAACCTAAGGCAACCTAACATCTCGGATGTAATATTTTACAACATTCTGGCGTGTCGTCGCCTGCTTCTCGATGGGGACATTATATACGTCTATAACCTTGTATATACTAACCTAACGCAACCTAACATCTGGGATGTAATATTTTAAAACATTCCTGGTGGGTCGTCGCCCGCTTCTCGATGGGGACATTATATAGGTCTATAACGTTGAATATCCTAACCTAGAGCAACCTAAATATGGGATGTAATATTTTACAAGATCCCTGGCATGTCGGTCCCCACGTCTCGGTGGGAACATTATATACGTCTATAACGATATATATCCTAACCTAAGGCAACCTAACATCTCGGATGTAATATTTTACAACATTCCTGGCATATCGGTCCCTACTTCTCGGTGGAAACAATGTATACGTCTATAACGATATATATCCTAGCCTAAGGCAACCCAACATGTAGAATGTAATATTTTACAACATTCCTGGCGTGTCCTCGCCTACTTCTCGATGGGGACATTATATACATCTATAACGTTGTATATCCTAACCTAAGGCAACCTAACATCTCGGATGTAATATTTTACAACATTCCTGGCATGTCGGTCCCTACTTCTCGGTGGGAAATTGTATACGTCTATAACGATATATATTCTAGCCTAAGGCTACCTAACATGTCGAATGTAATATTTTACAACGTTCCTGTCGTGTCGTCGCCGGCTTCTCGATGGGGACATTATATACGTCTATAACGTTGTATATTCTAACCTAACGCAACCTAACATCTGGGATGTTATATTTTACAACATTCCTGGCGTGACGTCGCCTACTTCTGGATGGGGACATTATATACATCTATAACGTCATATATCCTAACCTAAGGGAACCTAACATCTCGGGTGTAATATTTTACAACATTCCTGGCGTGTCGTCGCCTACATCTCGATGGGGACATTATATACGTCTATAACGTTGTATATCCTAACCTAAGGCAACCTAACATCTCGGATGTAATATTTTACAACATTCCTAGCATGTCGGTCCCTACTTCTCGGTGGGAACATTGTATACGTCTATAACGATATATATTCTAGCCTAAGGCAACCTAACATGTCGAGTGTAATATTTTACAACATTCCTGTCGTGTCGTCGCCTGCTTCTCGATGGGGACATTATATACGTCTATAACGTTGTATATTCTAACCTAACGCAACCTAACATCTGGGATGTTATATTTTACAACATTCCTGGCGTGTCGGTCCCTACTTCTCGGTGGTAACATTATATACGCCTACAACGTTATATATCCCGTCGTAAGGCAACATAACATCTGGGATGTAATATTTTACAACATTCCTGGTGGGTCGTCGCCCGATTCTCGATGGGGACATTATATACGTCTATAACGTTGAATATCCTAACCTAAAGCAACCTAACATCTGGGATGTAATATTTTACAAGATCCCTGGCATGTCGGTCCCCACGTCTCGGTGGGAACATTATATACGTCTATAACGATATTTATCATAACCTAAAGCAACCTAACATCTCGGATGTAATATTTTACAACATTCCTGGCATGTCGGTCCCTACTTCTCGGTGGAAACAATGTATACGTCTATAACGATATATATTCTGGCCTAAGGCAACCCAACATGTAGAATGTAATATTTTACAACATTCCTGGCGTGTCGTCGCCTACTTCTCGATGGGGACATTATATACGTCTATAACGTTGTATATTCTAACCTAACGCAACCTAACATCTGGGATGTAATATTTTACAACATTCCTGGCGTGTCGTCGCCTACTTCTGGATGGGGACATTATATACATCTATAACGTCATATATCCTTACCTAAGGGAACCTAACATCTCGGGTGTAATATTTTACAACATTCCTGGCGTGTCGTCGCCTACTTCTCGATGGGGACATTATATACAGCTATAACCTTGTATATACTAACCTAACGCAACCTAACATCTGGGATGTAATATTTTACAACATTCCTGGCATGTCGGTCCCTACGTCTCCGTGGGTACATTGTACACGTCTATAACCTTGTATATCCTAACCTAACGCAACCTAACATCTGGGATGTAATATTTTAGAACATTCCTGGCATGTCGGTCCCTACGTCTCGGTGGGAATATTATATACGTCTATAACGATATATATCCTAACCTAAGGCAACCTAACATCTCGGATGTAATATTTTACAACATTCCTGGCGCTTCGGCTGCTACTTTTCGGTGGGAACATTATATACGTCTATAACGTTACATATCCTAACATATGGCAACATAACATCTCGGATGTTATATTTTACAACATTCCTGGCGTGTCGTCGCCTGCTTCTCGATGGGGACTTTATGTACGTCTAGAACGTTGTATATCCTAAGCTAACGCAACCTAACATCTGGGATATAATATTTTACAACATTCCTGGCATGTCGGTCCCTACGTCTCGGTGGGAACGTTATATACGTCTATAACGATATAAATCATAACCTAAAGCAACCTAGCATCTCGGATGTAATATTTTACAACATTCCTGTCGTGTCGTCGCCTGCTTCTCGATGGGGACATTATATACGTCTATAACGTTGTATATTCTAACCTAACGCAACCTAACATCTGGGATGTTATATTTTACAACATTCCTGGCGTGTCGTCGCCTACTTCTGGATGGGGACATTATATACATCTATAACGTCATATATCCTAACCTAAGGGAACCTAATATCTCGGGTGTAATATTTTACAACATTCCTGGCGTGTCGTCGCCTACTTCTCGATGGGGACATTATATACATCTATAACGTTGTATATCCTAACCTAAGGCAACCTAACATCTCGGATGTAATATTTTACAACATTCTGGCGTGTCGTCGCCTGCTTCTCGATGGGGACATTATATACGTCTATAACCTTGTATATACTAACCTAACGCAACCTAACATCTGGGATGTAATATTTTAAAACATTCCTGGTGGGTCGTCGCCCGCTTCTCGATGGGGACATTATATAGGTCTATAACGTTGAATATCCTAACCTAGAGCAACCTAAATATGGGATGTAATATTTTACAAGATCCCTGGCATGTCGGTCCCCACGTCTCGGTGGGAACATTATATACGTCTATAACGATATATATCCTAACCTAAGGCAACCTAACATCTCGGATGTAATATTTTACAACATTCCTGGCATATCGGTCCCTACTTCTCGGTGGAAACAATGTATACGTCTATAACGATATATATCCTAGCCTAAGGCAACCCAACATGTAGAATGTAATATTTTACAACATTCCTGGCGTGTCCTCGCCTACTTCTCGATGGGGACATTATATACATCTATAACGTTGTATATCCTAACCTAAGGCAACCTAACATCTCGGATGTAATATTTTACAACATTCCTGGCATGTCGGTCCCTACTTCTCGGTGGGAAATTGTATACGTCTATAACGATATATATTCTAGCCTAAGGCTACCTAACATGTCGAATGTAATATTTTACAACGTTCCTGTCGTGTCGTCGCCGGCTTCTCGATGGGGACATTATATACGTCTATAACGTTGTATATTCTAACCTAACGCAACCTAACATCTGGGATGTTATATTTTACAACATTCCTGGCGTGACATCGCCTACTTCTGGATGGGGACATTATATACATCTATAACGTCATATATCCTAACCTAAGGGAACCTAACATCTCGGGTGTAATATTTTACAACATTCCTGGCGTGTCGTCGCCTACATCTCGATGGGGACATTATATACGTCTATAACGTTGTATATCCTAACCTAAGGCAACCTAACATCTCGGATGTAATATTTTACAACATTCCTAGCATGTCGGTCCCTACTTCTCGGTGGGAACATTGTATACGTCTATAACGATATATATTCTAGCCTAAGGCAACCTAACATGTCGAGTGTAATATTTTACAACATTCCTGTCGTGTCGTCGCCTGCTTCTCGATGGGGACATTATATACGTCTATAACGTTGTATATTCTAACCTAACGCAACCTAACATCTGGGATGTTATATTTTACAACATTCCTGGCGTGCCGGTCCCTACTTCTCGGTGGTAACATTATATACGCCTACAACGTTATATATACTAGCCTAAGGCAACCTGACATCTCGGATGTATTATTTGACAACATTTCTGGCGTCTGAGTGCGTACTTCTCGGTGGGAACATCATATACGTCTGTAACGTTATATATCCCGTCGTAAGGCAACATAACATCTGGGATGTAATATTTTACAACATTCCTGGTGGGTCGTCGCCCGATTCTCGATGGGGACATTATATACGTCTATAACGTTGAATATCCTAACCTAAAGCAACCTAACATCTGGGATGTAATATTTTACAAGATCCCTGGCATGTCGGTCCCCACGTCTCGGTGGGAACATTATATACGTCTATAACGATATTTATCATAACCTAAAGCAACCTAACATCTCGGATGTAATATTTTACAACATTCCTGGCATGTCGGTCCCTACTTCTCGGTGGAAACAATGTATACGTCTATAACGATATATATTCTGGCCTAAGGCAACCCAACATGTAGAATGTAATATTTTACAACATTCCTGGCGTGTCGTCGCCTACTTCTCGATGGGGACATTATATACGTCTATAACGTTGTATATTCTAACCTAACGCAACCTAACATCTGGGATGTAATATTTTACAACATTCCTGGCGTGTCGTCGCCTACTTCTGGATGGGGACATTATATACATCTATAACGTCATATATCCTTACCTAAGGGAACCTAACATCTCGGGTGTAATATTTTACAACATTCCTGGCGTGTCGTCGCCTACTTCTCGATGGGGACATTATATACAGCTATAACCTTGTATATACTAACCTAACGCAACCTAACATCTGGGATGTAATATTTTACAACATTCCTGGCATGTCGGTCCCTACGTCTCCGTGGGTACATTGTACACGTCTATAACCTTGTATATCCTAACCTAACGCAACCTAACATCTGGGATGTAATATTTTAGAACATTCCTGGCATGTCGGTCCCTACGTCTCGGTGGGAATATTATATACGTCTATAACGATATATATCCTAACCTAAGGCAACCTAACATCTCGGATGTAATATTTTACAACATTCCTGGCGCTTCGGCTGCTACTTTTCGGTGGGAACATTATATACGTCTATAACGTTACATATCCTAACATATGGCAACATAACATCTCGGATGTTATATTTTACAACATTCCTGGCGTGTCGTCGCCTGCTTCTCGATGGGGACTTTATGTACGTCTAGAACGTTGTATATCCTAAGCTAACGCAACCTAACATCTGGGATATAATATTTTACAACATTCCTGGCATGTCGGTCCCTACGTCTCGGTGGGAACGTTATATACGTCTATAACGATATAAATCATAACCTAAAGCAACCTAGCATCTCGGATGTAATATTTTACAACATTCCTGGCATGTCGGTCCCTACCTCTCGGTGGGAACATTCTATACGTCTATAACGTTGTATATCCTAACCTAAGAGAACCTAACATCTCGGGTGTAATATTTTACAACATTGCTGACGCGTCGGCCCCTGTTTCTCGGTGGGAACTTTCTATACGTCTATAACGTTGTATATCATAACCTAAGGGAACCTAACTTGTAGAATGTAATATATTAAAACATTCCTGGCGTGTCGTCGCCTGCTTCTCGACGGGGACATTCTATACGTCTATAACGATATATATCCTAGCATAAGGCAACCTAACATGTCGAATGTAATATTTTACAACATTCCTGTCGTGTCGCCACCTGCTGCTCGATGGGGACATTATATACGTCTATAACGTTGTATATTCTAACCTAACGCAACCTAACATCTGGGATGTAATATTTTACAACATTCCTGGCGTGTCGTCGCCTACTTCTGGATGGGGCATTATATACATCTATAACGTCATATATCCTAACCTAAGGGAACCTAACATCTCGGATGTAATATTTTACAACATTCCTGGCATGTCGGGCCCTACTTCTCGGTGGGAACATTGTATACGTTTATAACGATATATATCCTAGCCTAAGGCAACCTAACATGTCGAATGTAATATTTTACAACATTCCTGTCGTGTCGTCCCCTGCTTCTCGATGGGGACATTCTATACGTCTATAACGTTGTATATCCTAACCTAAGGGAACCTAACATCTCGGGTGTAATATTTTAGAACATTCCTGACGCGTCAGTCCCTATTTCTCGGTGGGAACATTATATACGTCTATAACGTTATATATCCTAGCCTAAGGCAACCTCACTTGTAGAATGTAATATTTTACAACATTCCTGGCGTGTCGTCGCCTACTTCTCTATGGGAACATTATATACATCTATAACCTTGTATATCCTAACCTAAGGCAACCTAACATCTCGGATGTAATATTTTACAACATTCCTGTCATGTCGGTCCCTACTTCTCGGTGGGAACATTGTATACGTCTATAACGATATATATCCTAGCCTAAGGCAACCTAACATCTCGGATGTAATATTTTACAACATTCCTGGCGCTTCGGCTGCTACTTTTCGGTGGGAACATTATATACGTCTATAACGTTACATATCCTAACGTATGGCAACATAACATCTTGGATGTTATATTTTACAACATTCCTGGTGTGTCGTCGCCTGCTTCTCGATGGGGACTTTATGTACGTCTAGAACGTTGTATATCCTAAGCTAACGCAACTTAACATCTGGGATGTAATATTTTACAACATTCCTGGCATGTCGGTCCCTACATCTCGGGGGGAACGTTATATACGTCTATAACGATATAAATCATAACCTAAAGCAACCTAGCATCTCGGATGTAATACTTTACAACATTCCTGGCATGTCGGTCCCTACTTCTCGGTGGGAACATTCTATACGTCTATAACGTTGTATATCGTAACCTAAGGGAACCTAACATCTCGGGTGTAATATTTTACAACATTCCTGACGCGTCGGCCGCTATTTCTCGGTGGGAATATTGTATACGTCTATAACGTTATATCTCCTAGCCTAAGGCAACCTAACATCTCGGATGTAATATTTCACAACGTTCCTGCCGTGTTAACCCGCACTTCTCGGTGGGAATATCATATACGTCTATAGCGATATATATCCTAGCCTAAGGCCACCTAACATGTCGAATGTAATATTTTACATCATTCCCGACTTGTCGGCCCGTAGTTCACGGTGGTAACATTATATACGCCTACAACGTTATATATACTAGCCTAAGGCAACGTGACATCTCGGATGTAATATTTGACAACATTTCTGTCGTCTGAGCGCGTACTTCTCGGTGGGAACATCATATACGTCTGTAACGTTATATATCCCGTCGTAAGGCAACATAACATCTGGGATGTAATATTTTACAACATTCCTGGTGGGTCGTCGCCCGATTCTCGATGGGGACATTATATACGTCTATAACGTTGAATATCCTAACCTAAAGCAACCTAACATCTGGGATGTAATATTTTACAAGATCCCTGGCATGTCGGTCCCCACGTCTCGGTGGGAACATTATATACGTCTATAACGATATATATCATAACCTAAAGCAACCTAACATCTCGGATGTAATATTTTACATCATTCCTGGCATGTCGGTCCCTACTTCTCGGTGGAAACAATGTATACGTCTATAACGATATATATTCTGGCCTAAGGCAACCCAACATGTAGAATGTAATATTTTACAACATTCCTGGCGTGTCGTCGCCTACTTCTCTATGGGAACATTATATACATCTATAACGTCATATATCCTAACCTAAGGGAACCTAACATCTCGGGTGTAATATTTTACAACATTCCTGGCGTGTCGTCGCCTACTTCTCGATGGGGACATTATATACATCTATAATCTTGTATATACTAACCTAACGCAACCTAACATCTGGGATGTAATATTTTACAACATTCCTGGCATGTCGGTCCCTAAGTCTCGGTGGGAACGTTATATACGTCTATAACGATATATATCCTAACCTAAGGGAACCTTACATCTCGGATGTAATATTTTACAACATTCCTGGCATGTCGGTCCCTACTTCTCGGTGGAAACAATGTATACGTCTATAACGATATATATCCTGGCCTAAGGCAACCCAACATGTAGAATGTAATATTTTACAACATTCCTGGCGTGTCGTCGCCTACTTCTCGATGGGGACATTATATACATCTATAACGTTGTATATTCTAACCTAACGCAACCTAACATCTGGGATGTAATATTTTACTACATTCCTGGCGTGTCGTCGCCTACTTCTGGATGGGGACATTATATACATCTATAACGTCATATATCCCAACCTAAGGGAACCTAACATCTCGGGTGTAATATTTTACAACATTCCTGACGCGTCGGCCGTTATTTCTCGGTGGGAATATTGTATACGTCTATAACGTTATATATCCTAGCCTAAGGCAACCTAACATCTCGGATGTAATATTTCGCACCGTTCCTGGCGTGTTAACCCGCACTTCTCGGTGGGAATATCATATACGTCTATAGCGATATATATCCTAGCCTAAGGCCACCTAACATGTCGAATGTAATATTTTACATCATTCCCGACGTATCGGCCCGTAGTTCACGGTGGTAACATTATATACGCCTACAACGTTACATATACTAGCCTAAGGCAACCTGACATCTCGGATGAAATATTTGACAACATTTCTGGCGTGTGAGCGCGTACTTCCTGGTGGGAACATCATATATGTCTGTAACGTTATATATCCCGTCGTAAGGCAACATAACATCTGGGATGTAATATTTTACAACATTCCTGGTGGGTCGTCGCCCGATTCTCGATGGGGACATTATATACGTCTATAACGTTGAATATCCTAACCTATAGCAACCTAACATTTGGGATGTAATATTTTACAACATTCCTGGCATGTCGGTCCCTACGTCTCCGTGGGTACATTATATACGTCTATAACGTTGTATATCCTAACCTAACGCAACCTAACATCTGGGATGTAATATTTTAGAACATTCCTGGCATGTCGGTCCCTACGTCTCGGTGGGAACATTATATACGTCTATAACGATATATATCCTAACCTAAGACAACCTAACATCTCGGATGTAATATTTTACAACATTCCTGGCGCTTCGGCTGCTACTTTTCGGTGGGAACATTATATACGTCTATAACGTTATATATCCTAGCCTAAGGCAACCTAACATCTCGGATGTAATATTTCACAACATTTCTGGCGTGTGAGCACGTACTTCTCGGTGGTAACATCATATACGTCTGTAACGTTATATATCCTGTCGTAAGGCAACATAACATCTCGGATGTAATATTTTACAACATTCCTGGTGGGTCGACGCCCGCTTCTCGATGGGGACATTATATACGTCTATAACGTTGAATATCCTAACCTAAAGCAACCTATCATTTGGGATGTAATATTTTACAAGATCCCTGGAATGTCGGTCCCCACGTCTCGGTGGGAACATTATATACGTCTATAACGATATATATCATAACCTAAAGCAACCTAACATTTCGGATGTAATATTTTACAACATTCCTGGCATGTCGGTCCCTACTTCTCGGTGGAAACAATGCATACGTCTATAACGGTACATATCCTAGCCTAAGGCAACCCAACATGTCGAATGTAATATTTTACAACATTCCTGGCGTGTCGTCGCCTACTTCTCGATGGGGACGTTATATACATCTATAACGTTGTATATCCTACCCTAAGGCAACCTAACATCTCGGATGTAATATTTTACAACATTCCTGGCACGACGGTCCCTACTTCTCGGTGGGAACATTGTATACGTCTATAACGATATATATTCCAGCCTAAGGCAACCTAACATGTCGAATGTAATATTTTACAACATTCCTGTCGTGTCGTCGCCGGCTTCTCGATGGGGACATTATATACGTCTATAACGTTGTATATTCTAACCTAACGCAACCTAACATCTGGGATGTTATATTTTACAACATTCCTGGCGTGACGTCGCCTACTTCTGGATGGGGACATTATATACATCTATAACGTCATATATCCTAACCTAAGGGAACCTAACATCTCGGGTGTAATATTTTACAACATTCCTGGCGTGTCGTCGCCTACATCTCGATGGGGACATTATATACGTCTATAACGTTGTATATCCTAACCTAAGGCAACCTAACATCTCGGATGTAATATTTTACAACATTCCTAGCATGTCGGTCCCTACTTCTCGGTGGGAACATTGTATACGTCTATAACGATATATATTCTAGCCTAAGGCAACCTAACATGTCGAGTGTAATATTTTACAACATTCCTGTCGTGTCGTCGCCTGCTTCTCGATGGGGACATTATATACGTCTATAACGTTGTATATTCTAACCTAACGCAACCTAACATCTGGGATGTTATATTTTACAACATTCCTGGCGTGTCGGTCCCTACTTCTCGGTGGTAACATTATATACGCCTACAACGTTATATATACTAGCCTAAGGCAACCTGACATCTCGGATGTATTATTTGACAACATTTCTGGCGTCTGAGTGCGTACTTCTCGGTGGGAACATCATATACGTCTGTAACGTTATATATCCCGTCGTAAGGCAACATAACATCTGGGATGTAATATTTTACAACATTCCTGGTGGGTCGTCGCCCGATTCTCGATGGGGACATTATATACGTCTATAACGTTGAATATCCTAACCTAAAGCAACCTAACATCTGGGATGTAATATTTTACAAGATCCCTGGCATGTCGGTCCCCACGTCTCGGTGGGAACATTATATACGTCTATAACGATATTTATCATAACCTAAAGCAACCTAACATCTCGGATGTAATATTTTACAACATTCCTGGCATGTCGGTCCCTACTTCTCGGTGGAAACAATGTATACGTCTATAACGATATATATTCTGGCCTAAGGCAACCCAACATGTAGAATGTAATATTTTACAACATTCCTGGCGTGTCGTCGCCTACTTCTCGATGGGGACATTATATACGTCTATAACGTTGTATATTCTAACCTAACGCAACCTAACATCTGGGATGTAATATTTTACAACATTCCTGGCGTGTCGTCGCCTACTTCTGGATGGGGACATTATATACATCTATAACGTCATATATCCTTACCTAAGGGAACCTAACATCTCGGGTGTAATATTTTACAACATTCCTGGCGTGTCGTCGCCTACTTCTCGATGGGGACATTATATACAGCTATAACCTTGTATATACTAACCTAACGCAACCTAACATCTGGGATGTAATATTTTACAACATTCCTGGCATGTCGGTCCCTACGTCTCCGTGGGTACATTGTACACGTCTATAACCTTGTATATCCTAACCTAACGCAACCTAACATCTGGGATGTAATATTTTAGAACATTCCTGGCATGTCGGTCCCTACGTCTCGGTGGGAATATTATATACGTCTATAACGATATATATCCTAACCTAAGGCAACCTAACATCTCGGATGTAATATTTTACAACATTCCTGGCGCTTCGGCTGCTACTTTTCGGTGGGAACATTATATACGTCTATAACGTTACATATCCTAACATATGGCAACATAACATCTCGGATGTTATATTTTACAACATTCCTGGCGTGTCGTCGCCTGCTTCTCGATGGGGACTTTATGTACGTCTAGAACGTTGTATATCCTAAGCTAACGCAACCTAACATCTGGGATATAATATTTTACAACATTCCTGGCATGTCGGTCCCTACGTCTCGGTGGGAACGTTATATACGTCTATAACGATATAAATCATAACCTAAAGCAACCTAGCATCTCGGATGTAATATTTTACAACATTCCTGGCATGTCGGTCCCTACCTCTCGGTGGGAACATTCTATACGTCTATAACGTTGTATATCCTAACCTAAGAGAACCTAACATCTCGGGTGTAATATTTTACAACATTGCTGACGCGTCGGCCCCTGTTTCTCGGTGGGAACTTTCTATACGTCTATAACGTTGTATATCATAACCTAAGGGAACCTAACTTGTAGAATGTAATATATTAAAACATTCCTGGCGTGTCGTCGCCTGCTTCTCGACGGGGACATTCTATACGTCTATAACGATATATATCCTAGCATAAGGCAACCTAACATGTCGAATGTAATATTTTACAACATTCCTGTCGTGTCGCCACCTGCTGCTCGATGGGGACATTATATACGTCTATAACGTTGTATATTCTAACCTAACGCAACCTAACATCTGGGATGTAATATTTTACAACATTCCTGGCGTGTCGTCGCCTACTTCTGGATGGGGCATTATATACATCTATAACGTCATATATCCTAACCTAAGGGAACCTAACATCTCGGATGTAATATTTTACAACATTCCTGGCATGTCGGGCCCTACTTCTCGGTGGGAACATTGTATACGTTTATAACGATATATATCCTAGCCTAAGGCAACCTAACATGTCGAATGTAATATTTTACAACATTCCTGTCGTGTCGTCCCCTGCTTCTCGATGGGGACATTCTATACGTCTATAACGTTGTATATCCTAACCTAAGGGAACCTAACATCTCGGGTGTAATATTTTAGAACATTCCTGACGCGTCAGTCCCTATTTCTCGGTGGGAACATTATATACGTCTATAACGTTATATATCCTAGCCTAAGGCAACCTCACTTGTAGAATGTAATATTTTACAACATTCCTGGCGTGTCGTCGCCTACTTCTCTATGGGAACATTATATACATCTATAACCTTGTATATCCTAACCTAAGGCAACCTAACATCTCGGATGTAATATTTTACAACATTCCTGTCATGTCGGTCCCTACTTCTCGGTGGGAACATTGTATACGTCTATAACGATATATATCCTAGCCTAAGGCAACCTAACATCTCGGATGTAATATTTTACAACATTCCTGGCGCTTCGGCTGCTACTTTTCGGTGGGAACATTATATACGTCTATAACGTTACATATCCTAACGTATGGCAACATAACATCTTGGATGTTATATTTTACAACATTCCTGGTGTGTCGTCGCCTGCTTCTCGATGGGGACTTTATGTACGTCTAGAACGTTGTATATCCTAAGCTAACGCAACTTAACATCTGGGATGTAATATTTTACAACATTCCTGGCATGTCGGTCCCTACATCTCGGGGGGAACGTTATATACGTCTATAACGATATAAATCATAACCTAAAGCAACCTAGCATCTCGGATGTAATACTTTACAACATTCCTGGCATGTCGGTCCCTACTTCTCGGTGGGAACATTCTATACGTCTATAACGTTGTATATCGTAACCTAAGGGAACCTAACATCTCGGGTGTAATATTTTACAACATTCCTGACGCGTCGGCCGCTATTTCTCGGTGGGAATATTGTATACGTCTATAACGTTATATCTCCTAGCCTAAGGCAACCTAACATCTCGGATGTAATATTTCACAACGTTCCTGCCGTGTTAACCCGCACTTCTCGGTGTGAATATCATATACGTCTATAGCGATATATATCCTAGCCTAAGGCCACCTAACATGTCGAATGTAATATTTTACATCATTCCCGACTTGTCGGCCCGTAGTTCACGGTGGTAACATTATATACGCCTACAACGTTATATATACTAGCCTAAGGCAACGTGACATCTCGGATGTAATATTTGACAACATTTCTGTCGTCTGAGCGCGTACTTCTCGGTGGGAACATCATATACGTCTGTAACGTTATATATCCCGTCGTAAGGCAACATAACATCTGGGATGTAATATTTTACAACATTCCTGGTGGGTCGTCGCCCGATTCTCGATGGGGACATTATATACGTCTATAACGTTGAATATCCTAACCTAAAGCAACCTAACATCTGGGATGTAATATTTTACAAGATCCCTGGCATGTCGGTCCCCACGTCTCGGTGGGAACATTATATACGTCTATAACGATATATATCATAACCTAAAGCAACCTAACATCTCGGATGTAATATTTTACATCATTCCTGGCATGTCGGTCCCTACTTCTCGGTGGAAACAATGTATACGTCTATTACGATATATATTCTGGCCTAAGGCAACCCAACATGTAGAATGTAATATTTTACAACATTCCTGGCGTGTCGTCGCCTACTTCTCTATGGGAACATTATATACATCTATAACGTCATATATCCTAACCTAAGGGAACCTAACATCTCGGGTGTAATATTTTACAACATTCCTGGCGTGTCGTCGCCTACTTCTCGATGGGGACATTATATACATCTATAATCTTGTATATACTAACCTAACGCAACCTAACATCTGGGATGTAATATTTTACAACATTCCTGGCATGTCGGTCCCTAAGTCTCGGTGGGAACGTTATATACGTCTATAACGATATATATCCTAACCTAAGGGAACCTTACATCTCGGATGTAATATTTTACAACATTCCTGGCATGTCGGTCCCTACTTCTCGGTGGAAACAATGTATACGTCTATAACGATATATATCCTGGCCTAAGGCAACCCAACATGTAGAATGTAATATTTTACAACATTCCTGGCGTGTCGTCGCCTACTTCTCGATGGGGACATTATATACATCTATAACGTTGTATATTCTAACCTAACGCAACCTAACATCTGGGATGTAATATTTTACTACATTCCTGGCGTGTCGTCGCCTACTTCTGGATGGGGACATTATATACATCTATAACGTCATATATCCCAACCTAAGGGAACCTAACATCTCGGGTGTAATATTTTACAACATTCCTGACGCGTCGGCCGTTATTTCTCGGTGGGAATATTGTATACGTCTATAACGTTATATATCCTAGCCTAAGGCAACCTAACATCTCGGATGTAATATTTCACACTGTTCCTGGCGTGTTAACCCGCACTTCTCGGTGGGAATATCATATACGTCTATAGCGATATATATCCTAGCCTAAGGCCACCTAACATGTCGAATGTAATATTTTACATCATTCCCGACGTATCGGCCCGTAGTTCACGGTGGTAACATTATATACGCCTACAACGTTACATATACTAGCCTAAGGCAACCTGACATCTCGGATGAAATATTTGACAACATTTCTGGCGTGTGAGCGCGTACTTCCTGGTGGGAACATCATATATGTCTGTAACGTTATATATCCCGTCGTAAGGCAACATAACATCTGGGATGTAATATTTTACAACATTCCTGGTGGGTCGTCGCCCGATTCTCGATGGGGACATTATATACGTCTATAACGTTGAATATCCTAACCTATAGCAACCTAACATTTGGGATGTAATATTTTACAACATTCCTGGCATGTCGGTCCCTACGTCTCCGTGGGTACATTATATACGTCTATAACGTTGTATATCCTAACCTAACGCAACCTAACATCTGGGATGTAATATTTTAGAACATTCCTGGCATGTCGGTCCCTACGTCTCGGTGGGAACATTATATACGTCTATAACGATATATATCCTAACCTAAGACAACCTAACATCTCGGATGTAATATTTTACAACATTCCTGGCGCTTCGGCTGCTACTTTTCGGTGGGAACATTATATACGTCTATAACGTTATATATCCTAGCCTAAGGCAACCTAACATCTCGGATGTAATATTTCACAACATTTCTGGCGTGTGAGCACGTACTTCTCGGTGGTAACATCATATACGTCTGTAACGTTATATATCCTGTCGTAAGGCAACATAACATCTCGGATGTAATATTTTACAACATTCCTGGTGGGTCGACGCCCGCTTCTCGATGGGGACATTATATACGTCTATAACGTTGAATATCCTAACCTAAAGCAACCTATCATTTGGGATGTAATATTTTACAAGATCCCTGGAATGTCGGTCCCCACGTCTCGGTGGGAACATTATATACGTCTATAACGATATATATCATAACCTAAAGCAACCTAACATTTCGGATGTAATATTTTACAACATTCCTGGCATGTCGGTCCCTACTTCTCGGTGGAAACAATGTATACGTCTATAACGGTACATATCCTAGCCTAAGGCAACCCAACATGTCGAATGTAATATTTTACAACATTCCTGGCGTGTCGTCGCCTACTTCTCGATGGGGACGTTATATACATCTATAACGTTGTATATCCTACCCTAAGGCAACCTAACATCTCGGATGTAATATTTTACAACATTCCTGGCACGACGGTCCCTACTTCTCGGTGGGAACATTGTATACGTCTATAACGATATATATTCCAGCCTAAGGCAACCTAACATGTCGAATGTAATATTTTACAACATTCCTGTCGTGTCGTCGCCTGCTTCTCGATGGGGACATTATATACGTCCATAACGTTGTATATTCTAACCTAACGCAACCTAAAATCTGGGATGTAATATTTTACAACATTCCTGGCGTGTCGTCGCCTAGTTCTGGATAGGGACACTATATACATCTATAACGTCATATATCCTAACCTAAGGGAACCTAACATCTCGGGTGTAATATTTTACAACATTCCTGGCGTGTCGTTGCCTACTTCTCGATGGGGACATTATATACATCTATAACGTTGTATATCCTAACCTAAGGCAACCTAACATCTCGGATGTAATATTTTACAACATTCCTGGCATGTCGGGCCCTACTTCTCGGTGGGAACATTGTATACGTCTATAACGATATATATCCTAGCCTAACGCAACCTAACATGTCGAATGTAATATTTTACAACATTCCTGTCGTGTCGTCGCCTGCTTCTCGATGGGGACATTCTATACGTCGATAACGTTGTATGTCCTAACCTAAGGGAACCTAACATCTCGGGTGTAATATTTTAGAACATTCCTGACGCGTCAGTCCCTATTTCTCGGTGGGAACATTATATACGTCTATAACGTTATATATCCTAACCTAAGGGAACCTAACATCTCGGGTGTAATATTTTACAACATTCCTGGCGTGTCGTCGCCTACTTCTCGATGGGGACATTATATACATCTATAACGTTGTATATTCTAACCTAACGCAACCTAACATCTGGGATTTAATATTTTAGAACACTCCTGGCATGTAGGTCCCTACTTCTCGGTGGGAACATTCTATACGTCTATAACGTTGTATATCCTAACCTAAGGGAACCTAACATCTCGGGTGTAATATTTTACAACATTGCTGACGCATCGGCCCCTATTTCTCGGTGGGAACATTCTATACGTCTATAACGTTGTATATCCTAACCTAGGGGAACCTAACATCTCGGGTGTAATATTTTAGAACATTCCTGACGCGTCGGTCCCTATTTCTCGGTGGGAACATTATATACGTCTATAACGTTATATATACTAGCCTACGGCAACCTAACTCGTCGAATGTAATATTTTACAACATTCCTGGCGTGTCGTCGCCTACTTCTCGATGGGGACACTATATACATCTATAACGTTGTATATCCTAACCTAAGGCAACCTAACATCTGGGATGTAATATTTTACAACATTTCTGGCATGTCGGTCCCTACGTCTCCGTGGGTACATTATATACGTCTGTGACGTTGTATATCCTAACCTAACGCAACCTAACGTCTGGGATGTAATATTTTAAAACATTCATGGCATGTCGGTCCCTACGTCTCGGTGGGAACATTATATACGTCTATAACGATATATATCCTAACCTAAGGCAACCTAACATCTCGGATGTAATATTTGACAACATTCCTGGCGTGTTAACCCGCACTTCTCGGTGGGAACATCATATACGTCTATAGCGATATATATCCTAGCCTAAGGCGACCTAGCAAGTCGAATGTAATATTTTACATCATTCCTGACGTGTCGGCCCCTATTTCTCGGTGAGAACATTATATACGTCTATAACGTTATATATGCTAGCCTAAGGCAACCTAACATGTCGAATGTAATATTTTACAACATTCCTGACGTGTCGGCCCGTAGTGCAAGGCGGTAACATTATATACGCCTACAACGTTATATATACTAGCCTAAGGCAACCTGACATCTCGGATGTAATATTTGACAACATTCCTGGCGTGTTAGCGCGTACTTCTCGGTGGGAACATCATATACGTCTATAACGTTATATATCCTGTCGTAAGGCAACATAACATCTCGGATATAATATTTTACAACATTCCTGGTGGGTCGTCGCCCGCTTCTAGATGGGGACATTATATACGTCTATAACGTTGAATATCCTAACCTAAAGCAACCTAACATCTGGGATGTAATATTTTACAAGATCCCTGGCATGTCGGTCCCCACGTCTCGGTGGGAACATTATATACGTCTATAACGATATAAATCATAACCTAAAGCAACCTAGCATCTCGGATGTAATATTTTACAACATTCCTGGCATGTCGGTCCCTACGTCTCGGTGGGAACATTATATACGTCTATAACGATATATATCCTAACCTAAGGCAACCTAACATCTCGGATGTAATATTTTACAACATTCCTGGCGCTTCGGCTGCTACTTTTCGGTTGGAACATTATATACGTCTATAACGTTACATATCCTAACGTATGGCAACATAACATCTCGGATGTTATATTTTACAACATTCCTGCCGAGTCCTCGCCTGCTTCTCGATGGAGACTTTATATACGTCTATAAAGTTGTATATCCTAACCTAATGCAACCTAACATCTGGGATGTAATATTTTACAACATTCCTGGCATGTCGGTCCCTATGTCTCGGTGGGAACGTTATATACGTCTATAAAGATATATATCCTAATCTAAGGGAACCTTACATCTCGGATGTAATATTTTACAACATTCCTGGCATGTCGGGCCCTACTTCTCGGTGGGAACATTGTATACGTCTATAACGATATATATCCTAGCCTAAGGCAACCTAACATGTCGAATGTAATATTTTACAACATTCCTGTCGTGTCGACGCCTGCTTCTCGATGGGTACATTATATACGTCTATAACGTTGTATATTCTAACCTAACGCAACCTAACATCTGGGATGTAATATTTTACAACATTCCTGGCGTGTCGTCGCCTACTTCTGGATGGGGACATTATATACATCTATAACGTCATATATCCTAACCTAAGGGAACCTAACATCTCGGGTGTAATATTTTAAAACTTTCCTGGCATGTCGGTCCCTGCGTCTCGGTGGGATCATTATATACGTCTATAACGATATATATCCTATCCTAAGGCAACCTAACATCTCGGATGTAATATTTTACAACATTCCTGGCATGTCGGTCACTAGGTCTCGGTGGGAACATTATATACGTCTGTAACGATATATACCCTAACCTAAGGCAACCTAACATCTCGGATTTAATATTTTACAACATTCCTGGCATGTAGGTCCCTACTTCTCGGTGGGAACATTAAATACGTCTATAACGTTATATATCCTAGCCTAAGGCAACCTAACATGTCGAATGTAATATTTTACAACATTCCTGTCGTGTCGTCGCCTGCTTCACGATGGGTACATTATATACGTCTATAACGTTGTATGTTCTAACCTAACGCAACCTAACATCTGGGATGTAATATTTTACAACATTCCCGGCGTGTCGTCGCCTACTTCTGGATGGGGACATTATATACATCTATAACGTCATATATCCTAACCTAAGGGAACCTAACATCTCGGGTGTAATATTTTACAACATTCCTGGCGTGTCGTTGCCTACTTCTTGATGGGGACATTATATACATCTATAACGTTGTATATCCTAACCTAAGGCAACCTAACATCTCGGATCTAATATTTTACAACATTCCTGGCATGTCGGTCCCTACGTCTCCGTGGGTACATTGTACACGTCTATAACCTTGTATATCCTAACCTAACGCAACCTAACATCTGGGATGTAATATTTTAAAACATTCCTGGCATGTCGGTCCCTACGTCTCGGTGGGAATATTATATACGTCTATAACGATATATATCCTAACCTAAGGCAACCTAACATCTCGGATGTAATATTTTACAACATTCCTGGCGCTTCGGCTGCTACTTTTCGGTGGGAACATTATATACGTCTATAACGTTACATATCCTAACATATGGCAACATAACATCTCGGATGTTATATTTTACAACATTCCTGGCGTGTCGTCGCCTGCTTCTCGATGGGGACTTTATGTACGTCTAGAACGTTGTATATCCTAAGCTAACGCAACCTAACATCTGGGATGTAATATTTTACAACATTCCTGGCATGTCGGTCCCTACGTCTCGGTGGGAACGTTATATACGTCTATAACGATATAAATCATAACCTAAAGCAACCTAGCATCTCGGATGTAATATTTTACAACATTCCTGGCATGTCGGTCCCTACCTCTCGGTGGGAACATTCTATACGTCTATAACGTTGTATATCCTAACCTAAGAGAACCTAACATCTCGGGTGTAATATTTTACAACATTGCTGACGCGTCGGCCCCTGTTTCTCGGTGGGAACTTTCTATACGTCTATAACGTTGTATATCATAACCTAAGGGAACCTAACTTGTAGAATGTAATATATTACAACATTCCTGGCGTGTCGTCGCCTGCTTCTCGATGGGGACATTCTATACGTCTATAACGATATATATCCTAGCATAAGGCAACCTAACATGTCGAATGTAATATTTTACAACATTCCTGTCGTGTCGCCACCTGCTGCTCGATGGGGACATTATATACGTCTATAACGTTGTATATTCTAACCTAACGCAACCTAACATCTGGGATGTAATATTTTACAACATTCCTGGCGTGTCGTCGCCTACTTCTGGATGGGGCATTATATACATCTATAACGTCATATATCCTAACCTAAGGGAACCTAACATCTCGGATGTAATATTTTACAACATTCCTGGCATGTCGGGCCCTACTTCTCGGTGGGAACATTGTATACGTTTATAACGATATATATCCTAGCCTAAGGCAACCTAACATGTCGAATGTAATATTTTACAACATTCCTGTCGTGTCGTCCCCTGCTTCTCGATGGGGACATTCTATACGTCTATAACGTTGTATATCCTAACCTAAGGGAACCTAACATCTCGGGTGTAATATTTTAGAACATTCCTGACGCGTCAGTCCCTATTTCTCGGTGGGAACATTATATACGTCTATAACGTTATATATCCTAGCCTAAGGCAACCTCACTTGTAGAATGTAATATTTTACAACATTCCTGGCGTGTCGTCGCCTACTTCTCTATGGGAACATTATATACATCTATAACCTTGTATATCCTAACCTAAGGCAACCTAACATCTCGGATGTAATATTTTACAACATTCCTGTCATGTCGGTCCCTACTTCTCGGTGGGAACATTGTATACGTCTATAACGATATATATCCTAGCCTAAGGCAACCTAACATGTCGAATGTAATATTTTACAACATTCCTGTCGTGTCGTCGTCTGCTTCTCGATGGGGACATTATATACGTCTATAACGTTGTATATTCTAACCTAACGCAACCTAACATCTGGGATGTTATATTTTACAACATTCCTGGCGTGTCGTCGCCTACTTCTGGATGGGGACATTATATACATCTATAACGTCATATATCCTAACCTAAGGGAACCTAACATCTCGGGTGTAATATTTTACAACATTCCTGGCGTGTCGTCGCCTACTTTTCGGTGGGAACATTATATACGTCTATAACGTTATATATCCTAACGTATGGCAACATAACATCTCGGATGTTATATTTTACAACATTCCTGGCGTGTCGTCGCCTGCTTCTCGATGGGGACATTATATACGTCTATAACGTTGCATATTCTAACCTAACGCAACCTAACATCTGGGATGTAATATTTTACGACATTCCTGGCGTGTCGTCGCTTACTTCTGGATGGGGACATTATATACATCTATAACGTCATATATCCTAACCTAAGGGAACCTAACATCTCGGGTGTAATATTTTACAACATTCCTGGCGTGTCGTCGCCTACTTCTCGATGGGGACATTATATACATCTATAACGTTGTATATCCTAACCTAAGGCAACCTAACATCTCGGACGTAATATTTTACAACATTCCTGGCATGTCGGGCCCTACTTCTCGGTGGGAACATTATATACGTCTATAACGTTATATATCCTAGCCTAAGGCAACCTAACTTGTAGAATGTAATATTTTACAACATTCCTGGCGTGTCGTCGCCTACTTCTCTATGGGAACATTATATACATCTATAACGTTGTATATCCTAACCTAAGGCAACCTAACATCTCGGATGTAATATTTTACAACATTCCTGTCATGTCGGTCCCTACTTCTCGGTGGGAACATTGTATACGTCTATAACGATATATATCCTAGCCTAAGGCAACCTAACATGTCGAATGTAATATTTTACAACATTCCTGTCGTGTCGTCGTCTGCTTCTCGATGGGGACATTATATACGTCTATAACGTTGTATATCCTAACCTAAGGCAACCTAACATCTCGGATGTAATATTTTACAACATTCCTGGCATGTCGGTCCCTACTTCTCGGTGGGAACATTATATACGTCTATAACGATATATATTCTAGCCTAAGGCAACCTAACATGTCGAATGTAATATTTTACAACATTCCTGGCGTGTCGTCGCCTACTTCTCGATGGGGATATTATATACGTCTATAACGTTGTATATCCTAACCTAAGGCAACCTAACATCTCGGATGTAATATTTTACAACATTCTGGCGTGTCGTCGCCTGCTTCTCGATGGGAACATTATATACATCTATAACCTTGTATATACTAACCTAACGCAACCTAACGTCTGGGATGTAATATTTTACAACATTCCTGGCATGTCGGTCCCTACGTCTCCGTGGGTACATTATATACGTCTATAACGTTGTATATCCTAACCTAACGCAACCTAACATCTGGGATGTAATATTTTAAAACATTCCTGGCATGTCGGTCCCTACGTCTCGGTGGGAACATTATATACGTCTATAACGATATATATCCTAACCTAAGGCAACCTAACATCTCGGATGTAATATTTTACAACATTCCTGGCGCTTCGGCTGCTACTTTTCGGTCGGAACATTATATACGCCTACAACGTTATATATACTAGCCTAAGGCAACGTGACATCTCCGATGTAATATTTGACAACATTTCTGGCGTGTGAGCGCGTACTTCTCGGTGGGAACATCATATACGTCCGTAACGTTATATATCCTGTCGTAAGGCAACATAACATCTCGGATGTAATATTTTACAACATTCCTGGTGGGTCGTCGCCCGCTTCTCGATGGGGACATTATATACGCCTATAACGTTGAATATCCTAACCTAAAGCAACCTAACATCTGGGATGTAATATTTTACAAGATCCCTGGTATGTCGGTCCCCACGTCTCGGTGGGAACATTATATACGTCTATAACGATATATATCCTAACCTAAGGCAACCTAACATCTCGGATGTAATATTTTACAACATTCCTGGCGCTTCCGCTGCTACTTTTCGGTGGGAACATTATATACGTCTATAACGTTATATATCCTAACGTATGGCAACATAACATCTCGGACGTTATATTTTACAACATTCCTGGCGTGTCGTCGCCTGCTTCTCGATGGGGACATTATATACGTCTATAACGTTGTATATTCTAACCTAACGCAACGTAACATCTGGGATGTTATATTTTACAACATTCCTGGCGTGTCGTCGCCTACTTCTGGATGGGGACATTATATACATCTATAACGTCATATATCCTAACCTAAGGGAACCTAACATCTGGGATGTAATATTTTAAAACATTCCTGGCATGTCGGTCCCTACGTCTCGGTGGGAACATTATATACGTCTATAACGATATATATCCTAACCTAAGGCAACCTAACATCTCGGATGTAATATTGTACAAGATCCCTGGTATGTCGGTCCCCACGTCTCGGTGGGAACATTATATACGTCTATAACGATATATATCCTAACCTAAGGCAACCTAACATCTCGGATGTAATATTTTACAACATTCCTGGCGCTTCGGCTGCTACTTTTCGGTCGGAACATTATATACGCCTACAACGTTATATATACTAGCCTAAGGCAACGTGACATCTCCGATGTAATATTTGACAACATTTCTGGCGTGTGAGCGCGTACTTCTCGGTGGAAACATCATATACGTCCGTAACGTTATATATCCTGTCGTAAGGCAACATAACATCTCGGATGTAATATTTTACAACATTCCTGGTGGGTCGTCGCCCGCTTCTCGATGGGGACATTATATACGCCTATAACGTTGAATATCCTAACCTAAAGCAACCTAACATCTGGGATGTAATATTTTACAAGATCCCTGGTATGTCGGTCCCCACGTCTCGGTGGGAACATTATATACGTTTATAACGATATATATCCTAACCTAAGGCAACCTAACATCTCGGATGTAATATTTTACAACATTCCTGGCGCTTCCGCTGCTACTTTTCGGTGGGAACATTATATACCTCTATAACGTTATATATCCTAACGTGTGGCAACATAACATCTCGGATGTTATATTTTACAACATTCCTGGCGTGTCGTCGCCTGCTTCTCGATGGGGACATTATATACGTCTATAACGTTGTATATTCTAACCTAAGGCAACCTAACATCTCGGATGTAATATTTTACAACATTCCTGGCGTGTCGTCGCCTACTTCCTGGATGGGGACATTATATACATCTATAACGTCATATATCCTAACCTAAGGGAACCTAACATCTGGGATGTAATATTTTAAAACATTCCTGGCATGTCGGTCCCTACGTCTCGGTGGGAATATTATATACGTCTATAACGATATATATCCTAACCTAAGGCAACCTAACATCTCGGATGTAATATTTTACAACATTCCTGGCGCTTCGGCTGCTACTTTTCGGTGGGAACATTATATACGTCTATAACGTTACATATCCTAACATATGGCAACATAACATCTCGGATGTTATATTTTACAACATTCCTGGCGTGTCGTCGCCTGCTTCTCGATGGGGACTTTATGTACGTCTAGAACGTTGTATATCCTAAGCTAACGCAACCTAACATCTGGGATGTAATATTTTACAACATTCCTGGCATGTCGGTCCCTACGTCTCGGTGGGAACGTTATATACGTCTATAACGATATAAATCATAACCTAAAGCAACCTAGCATCTCGGATGTAATATTTTACAACATTCCTGGCATGTCGGTCCCTACCTCTCGGTGGGAACATTCTATACGTCTATAACGTTGTATATCCTAACCTAAGAGAACCTAACATCTCGGGTGTAATATTTTACAACATTGCTGACGCGTCGGCCCCTGTTTCTCGGTGGGAACTTTCTATACGTCTATAACGTTGTATATCATAACCTAAGGGAACCTAACTTGTAGAATGTAATATATTACAACATTCCTGGCGTGTCGTCGCCTGCTTCTCGATGGGGACATTCTATACGTCTATAACGATATATATCCTAGCATAAGGCAACCTAACATGTCGAATGTAATATTTTACAACATTCCTGTCGTGTCGCCACCTGCTGCTCGATGGGGACATTATATACGTCTATAACGTTGTATATTCTAACCTAACGCAACCTAACATCTGGGATGTAATATTTTACAACATTCCTGGCGTGTCGTCGCCTACTTCTGGATGGGGCATTATATACATCTATAACGTCATATATCCTAACCTAAGGGAACCTAACATCTCGGATGTAATATTTTACAACATTCCTGGCATGTCGGGCCCTACTTCTCGGAGGGAACATTGTATACGTTTATAACGATATATATCCTAGCCTAAGGCAACCTAACATGTCGAATGTAATATTTTACAACATTCCTGTCGTGTCGTCCCCTGCTTCTCGATGGGGACATTCTATACGTCTATAACGTTGTATATCCTAACCTAAGGGAACCTAACATCTCGGGTGTAATATTTTAGAACATTCCTGACGCGTCAGTCCCTATTTCTCGGTGGGAACATTATATACGTCTATAACGTTATATATCCTAGCCTAAGGCAACCTCACTTGTAGAATGTAATATTTTACAACATTCCTGGCGTGTCGTCGCCTACTTCTCTATGGGAACATTATATACATCTATAACCTTGTATATCCTAACCTAAGGCAACCTAACATCTCGGATGTAATATTTTACAACATTCCTGTCATGTCGGTCCCTACTTCTCGGTGGGAACATTGTATACGTCTATAACGATATATATCCTAGCCTAAGGCAACCTAACATGTCGAATGTAATATTTTACAACATTCCTGTCGTGTCGTCGTCTGCTTCTCGATGGGGACATTATATACGTCTATAACGTTGTATATTCTAACCTAACGCAACCTAACATCTGGGATGTTATATTTTACAACATTCCTGGCGTGTCGTCGCCTACTTCTGGATGGGGACATTATATACATCTATAACGTCATATATCCTAACCTAAGGGAACCTAACATCTCGGGTGTAATATTTTACAACATTCCTGGCGTGTCGTCGCCTACTTTTCGGTGGGAACATTATATACGTCTATAACGTTATATATCCTAACGTATGGCAACATAACATCTCGGATGTTATATTTTACAACATTCCTGGCGTGTCGTCGCCTGCTTCTCGATGGGGACATTATATACGTCTATAACGTTGCATATTCTAACCTAACGCAACCTAACATCTGGGATGTAATATTTTACGACATTCCTGGCGTGTCGTCGCTTACTTCTGGATGGGGACATTATATACATCTATAACGTCATATATCCTAACCTAAGGGAACCTAACATCTCGGGTGTAATATTTTACAACATTCCTGGCGTGTCGTCGCCTACTTCTCGATGGGGACATTATATACATCTATAACGTTGTATATCCTAACCTAAGGCAACCTAACATCTCGGACGTAATATTTTACAACATTCCTGGCATGTCGGGCCCTACTTCTCGGTGGGAACATTATATACGTCTATAACGTTATATATCCTAGCCTAAGGCAACCTAACTTGTAGAATGTAATATTTTACAACATTCCTGGCGTGTCGTCGCCTACTTCTCTATGGGAACATTATATACATCTATAACGTTGTATATCCTAACCTAAGGCAACCTAACATCTCGGATGTAATATTTTACAACATTCCTGTCATGTCGGTCCCTACTTCTCGGTGGGAACATTGTATACGTCTATAACGATATATATCCTAGCCTAAGGCAACCTAACATGTCGAATGTAATATTTTACAACATTCCTGTCGTGTCGTCGTCTGCTTCTCGATGGGGACATTATATACGTCTATAACGTTGTATATCCTAACCTAAGGCAACCTAACATCTCGGATGTAATATTTTACAACATTCCTGGCATGTCGGTCCCTACTTCTCGGTGGGAACATTATATACGTCTATAACGATATATATTCTAGCCTAAGGCAACCTAACATGTCGAATGTAATATTTTACAACATTCCTGGCGTGTCGTCGCCTACTTCTCGATGGGGATATTATATACGTCTATAACGTTGTATATCCTAACCTAAGGCAACCTAACATCTCGGATGTAATATTTTACAACATTCTGGCGTGTCGTCGCCTGCTTCTCGATGGGAACATTATATACATCTATAACCTTGTATATACTAACCTAACGCAACCTAACGTCTGGGATGTAATATTTTACAACATTCCTGGCATGTCGGTCCCTACGTCTCCGTGGGTACATTATATACGTCTATAACGTTGTATATCCTAACCTAACGCAACCTAACATCTGGGATGTAATATTTTAAAACATTCCTGGCATGTCGGTCCCTACGTCTCGGTGGGAACATTATATACGTCTATAACGATATATATCCTAACCTAAGGCAACCTAACATCTCGGATGTAATATTTTACAACATTCCTGGCGCTTCGGCTGCTACTTTTCGGTCGGAACATTATATACGCCTACAACGTTATATATACTAGCCTAAGGCAACGTGACATCTCCGATGTAATATTTGACAACATTTCTGGCGTGTGAGCGCGTACTTCTCGGTGGGAACATCATATACGTCCGTAACGTTATATATCCTGTCGTAAGGCAACATAACATCTCGGATGTAATATTTTACAACATTCCTGGTGGGTCGTCGCCCGCTTCTCGATGGGGACATTATATACGCCTATAACGTTGAATATCCTAACCTAAAGCAACCTAACATCTGGGATGTAATATTTTACAAGATCCCTGGTATGTCGGTCCCCACGTCTCGGTGGGAACATTATATACGTCTATAACGATATATATCCTAACCTAAGGCAACCTAACATCTCGGATGTAATATTTTACAACATTCCTGGCGCTTCCGCTGCTACTTTTCGGTGGGAACATTATATACGTCTATAACGTTATATATCCTAACGTATGGCAACATAACATCTCGGACGTTATATTTTACAACATTCCTGGCGTGTCGTCGCCTGCTTCTCGATGGGGACATTATATACGTCTATAACGTTGTATATTCTAACCTAACGCAACGTAACATCTGGGATGTTATATTTTACAACATTCCTGGCGTGTCGTCGCCTACTTCTGGATGGGGACATTATATACATCTATAACGTCATATATCCTAACCTAAGGGAACCTAACATCTGGGATGTAATATTTTAAAACATTCCTGGCATGTCGGTCCCTACGTCTCGGTGGGAACATTATATACGTCTATAACGATATATATCCTAACCTAAGGCAACCTAACATCTCGGATGTAATATTGTACAAGATCCCTGGTATGTCGGTCCCCACGTCTCGGTGGGAACATTATATACGTCTATAACGATATATATCCTAACCTAAGGCAACCTAACATCTCGGATGTAATATTTTACAACATTCCTGGCGCTTCGGCTGCTACTTTTCGGTCGGAACATTATATACGCCTACAACGTTATATATACTAGCCTAAGGCAACGTGACATCTCCGATGTAATATTTGACAACATTTCTGGCGTGTGAGCGCGTACTTCTCGGTGGAAACATCATATACGTCCGTAACGTTATATATCCTGTCGTAAGGCAACATAACATCTCGGATGTAATATTTTACAACATTCCTGGTGGGTCGTCGCCCGCTTCTCGATGGGGACATTATATACGCCTATAACGTTGAATATCCTAACCTAAAGCAACCTAACATCTGGGATGTAATATTTTACAAGATCCCTGGTATGTCGGTCCCCACGTCTCGGTGGGAACATTATATACGTTTATAACGATATATATCCTAACCTAAGGCAACCTAACATCTCGGATGTAATATTTTACAACATTCCTGGCGCTTCCGCTGCTACTTTTCGGTGGGAACATTATATACCTCTATAACGTTATATATCCTAACGTGTGGCAACATAACATCTCGGATGTTATATTTTACAACATTCCTGGCGTGTCGTCGCCTGCTTCTCGATGGGGACATTATATACGTCTATAACGTTGTATATTCTAACCTAAGGCAACCTAACATCTCGGATGTAATATTTTACAACATTCCTGGCGTGTCGTCGCCTACTTCCTGGATGGGGACATTATATACATCTATAACGTCATATATCCTAACCTAAGGGAACCTAACATCTGGGATGTAATATTTTAAAACATTCCTGGCATGTCGGTCCCTACGTCTCGGTGGGAACATTATATACGTCTATAACGATATATATCCTAACCTAAGGCAACCTAACATCTCGGATGTAATATTGTACAAGATCCCTGGTATGTCGGTCCCCACGTCTCGGTGGGAACATTATATACGTCTATAACGATATATATCCTAACCTAAGGCAACCTAACATCTCGGATGTAATATTTTACAACATTCCTGGCGCTTCGGCTGCTACTTTTCGGTCGGAACATTATATACGCCTACAACGTTATATATACTTGCCTAAGGCAACGTGACATCTCCGATGTAATATTTGACAACATTTCTGGCGTGTGAGCGCGTACTTCTCGGTGGGAACATCATATACGTCCGTAACGTTATATATCCTGTCGTAAGGCAACATAACATCTCGGATGTAATATTTTACAACATTCCTGGTGGGTCGTCGCCCGCTTCTCGATGGGGACATTATATACGCCTATAACGTTGAATATCCTAACCTAAAGCAACCTAACATCTGGGATGTAATATTTTACAAGATCCCTGGTATGTCGGTCCCCACGTCTCGGTGGGAACATTATATACGTCTATAACGATATATATCCTAACCTAAGGCAACCTAACATCTCGGATGTAATATTTTACAACATTCCTGGCGCTTCCGCTGCTACTTTTCGGTGGGAACATTATATACGTCTATAACGTTATATATCCTAACGTGTGGCAACATAACATCTCGGATGTTATATTTTACAACATTCCTGGCGTGTCGTCGCCTGCTTCTCGATGGGGACATTATATACGTCTATAACGTTGTATATTCTAACCTAACGCAACGTAACATCTGGGATGTTATATTTTACAACATTCCTGGCGTGTCGTCGCCTACTTCTGGATGGGGACATTATATACATCTATAACGTCATATATCCTAACCTAAGGGAACCTAACATCTGGGATGTAATATTTTAAAACATTCCTGGCATGTCGGTCCCTACGTCTCGGTGGGAACATTATATACGTCTATAACGATATATATCCTAACCTAAGGCAACCTAACATCTCGGATGTAATATTGTACAAGATCCCTGGTATGTCGGTCCCCACGTCTCGGTGGGAACATTATATACGTCTATAACGATATATATCCTAACCTAAGGCAACCTAACATCTCGGATGTAATATTTTACAACATTCCTGGCGCTTCCGCTGCTACTTTTCGGTGGGAACATTATATACGTCTATAACGTTATATATCCTAACGTATGGCAACATAACATCTCGGATGTTATATTTAAAACATTCCTGGCGTGTCGTCGCCTGCTTCTCGATGGGGACATTATATACGTCTATAACGTTGTATATTCTAACCTAACGCAACGTAACATCTGGGATGTTATATTTTACAACATTCCTGGCGTGTCGTCGCCTACTTCTGGATGGGGACATTATATACATCTATAACGTCATATATCCTAACCTAAGGGAACCTAACATCTCGGGTGTAATATTTTACAACATTCCTGGCGTGTCGTCGCCTACTTCTCGATGGGGACATTATATACGTCTATAACGTTGTATATCCTAACCTAAGGCAACCTAACATCTCGGATGTAATATTTTACAACATTCCTGGCATGTCGGGCCCTACTTCTCGGTGGGAACATTATATACGTCTATAACGATATATATTCTAGCCTAAGGCAACCTAACTTGTAGAATGTAATATTTTACAACATTCCTGGCGTGTCGTCGCCTACTCCTCTATGGGAACATTATATACATCTATAACGTTGTATATCCTAACCTAAGGCAACCTAACATCTCGGATGTAATATTTTACAACATTCCTGACATGTCGGTCCCTACTTCTCGGTGGGAACATTGTATACGTCTATAACGATATAAATCCTAGCCTAAGGCAACCTAACATGTCGAATGTAATATTTTACAACATTCCTGTCGTGTCGTCGCCTGCTTCTCGATGGGGACATTATGTACGTCTATAACGTTGTATATTCTAGCCTAAGGCAACCTAACATCTGGGATGTTATATTTTACAACATTCCTGGCGTGTCGTCGCCTACTTCTGGATGGGGACATTATATACATCTATAACGTCATATATCCTAACCTAAGGGAACCTAACATCTCGGGTGTAATATTTTACAACATTCCTGGCGTGTCGTCGCCTACTTCTCGATGGGGACATTATATACGTCTATAACGTTGTATATCCTAACCTAAGGCAACCTAACATCTCGGATGTAATATTTTACAACATTCCTGGCATGTCGGTCCCTACTTCTCGGTGGAAACATTATATACGTCTATAACGATATATATTCTAGCCTAAGGCAACCTAACATGTCGAATGTAATATTTTACAACATTCCTGTCGTGTCGTCGCCTGCTTCTCGATGGGGACATTATATACGTCTATAACGTTGTATATTCTAACCTAACGCAACCTAACATCTGGGATGTTATATTTTACAACATTCCTGGCGTGTCGTCGCCTACTTCTGGATGGGGACATTATATACATCTATAACGTCATATATCCTAACCTAAGGGAACCTAACATCTCGGGTGTAATATTTTACAACATTCCTGGTGTGTCGTCGCCTACTTCTCGATGGGGACATTATATACATCTATAACGTTGTATATCCTAACCTAAGGCAACCTAACATCTCGGATGTAATATTTTACAACATTCCTGGCATGTCGGTCCCTACTTCTCGGTGGGAACATTCTATACGTCTATAACGTTGTATATCCTAACCTAAGGGAACGTAACATCTCGGGTGTAATATTTTACAACATTGCTGACACGTCGGCCCCTATTTCTCCGTGGGAACTTTCTATACGTCTATAACGTTGTATATCATAACCTAAGGGAACCTAACTTGTAGAATGTAATATTTTGCAACATTCCTGGCGTGTCGTGGCCTACTTCTGGATGGGGACATTATATACATCTATAACGTCATATATCCTAACCTAACGGAACATAACATCTCGGGTGTAATATTTTACAACATTCCTGTCATGTCGGTCCCTACTTCTCGGTGGGAACATTGTATACGTCTATAACGATATATATCCTAGCCTAAGGCAACCTAACATGTCGAATGTAATATTTTACAACATTCCTGTCGTGTCGTCGCCTGCTTCTCGATGGGGACATTATATACGTCTATAACGTTGTATATTCTAACCTAACGCAACCTAACATCTGGGATGTTATATTTTACAACATTCCTGGCGTGTCGTCGCCTACTTCTGGATGGGGACATTATATACATCTATAACGTCATATATCCTATCCTAAGGGAACCTAACATCTCGGGTGTAATATTTTACAACATTCCTGGCGTGTCGTCGCCTACTTCTCGATGGGGACATTATATACGTCTATAACGTTGTATATCCTAACCTAAGGCAACCTAACATCTCGGATGTAATATTTTACAACATTCCTGGCATGTCGGTCCCTACTTCTCGGTGGAAACATTATATACGTCTATAACGATATATATTCTAGCCTAAGGCAACCTAACATGTCGAATGTAATATTTTACAACATTCCTGTCGTGTCGTCGCCTGCTTCTCGATGGGGACATTATATACGTCTATAACGTTGTATATTCTAACCTAACGCAACCTAACATCTGGGATGTTATATTTTACAACATTCCTGGCGTGTCGTCGCCTACTTCTGGATGGGGACATTATATACATCTATAACGTCATATATCCTAACCTAAGGGAACCTAACATCTCGGGTGTAATATTTTACAACATTCCTGGTGTGTCGTCGCCTACTTCTCGATGGGGACATTATATACATCTATAACGTTGTATATCCTAACCTAAGGCAACCTAACATCTCGGATGTAATATTTTACAACATTCCTGGCATGTCGGTCCCTACTTCTCGGTGGGAACATTCTATACGTCTATAACGTTGTATATCCTAACCTAAGGGAACGTAACATCTCGGGTGTAATATTTTACAACATTGCTGACGCGTCGGCCCCTATTTCTCCGTGGGAACTTTCTATACGTCTATAACGTTGTATATCATAACCTAAGGGAACCTAACTTGTAGAATGTAATATTTTGCAACATTCCTGGCGTGTCGTGGCCTACTTCTGGATGGGGACATTATATACATCTATAACGTCATATATCCTAACCTAACGGAACATAACATCTCGGGTGTAATATTTTACAACATTCCTGTCATGTCGGTCCCTACTTCTCGGTGGGAACATTGTATACGTCTATAACGATATATATCCTAGCCTAAGGCAACCTAACATGTCGAATGTAATATTTTACAACATTCCTGTCGTGTCGTCGCCTGCTTCTCGATGGGGACATTATATACGTCTATAACGTTGTATATTCTAGCCTAAGGCAACCTAACATCTGGGATGTTATATTTTACAACATTCCTGGCGTGTCGTCGCCTACTTCTGGATGGGGACATTATATACATCTATAACGTCATATATCCTAACCTAAGGGAACCTAACATCTCGGGTGTAATATTTTACAACATTCCTGGCGTGTCGTCGCCTACTTCTCGATGGGGACATTATATACATCTATAACGTTGTATATCCTAACCTAAGGCAACCTAACATCTCGGATGTAATATTTTACAACATTCCTGGCATGTCGGTCCCTACTTCTCGGTGGAAACATTATATACGTCTATAACGATATATATTCTAGCCTAAGGCAACCTAACATGTCGAATGTAATATTTTACAACATTCCTGTCGTGTCGTCGCCTGCTTCTCGATGGGGACATTATATACGTCTATAACGTTGTATATTCTAACCTAACGCAACCTAACATCTGGGATGTTATATTTTACAACATTCCTGGCGTGTCGTCGCCTACTTCTGGATGGGGACATTATATACATCTATAACGTCATATATCCTAACCTAAGGGAACCTAACATCTCGGGTGTAATATTTTACAACATTCCTGTCGTGTCGTCGCCTGCTTCTCGATGGGGACATTGTATACGTCTATAACGTTGTATATTCTAACCTAACGCAACCTAACATCTGGGATGTTATATTTTACAACATTCCTGGCGTGTCGTCGCCTACTTCTGGATGGGGACATTATATACATCTATAACGTCATATATCCTATCCTAAGGGAACCTAACATCTCGGGTGTAATATTTTACAACATTCCTGGCGTGTCGTCGCCTACTTCTCGATGGGGACATTATATACGTCTATAACGTTGTATATCCTAACCTAAGGCAACCTAACATCTCGGATGTAATATTTTACAACATTCCTGGCATGTCGGTCCCTACTTCTCGGTGGAAACATTCTATACGTCTATAACGTTGTATATCCTAACCTAAGGGAACGTAACATCTCGGGTGTAATATTTTACAACATTGCTGACACGTCGGCCCCTATTTCTCCGTGGGAACTTTCTATACGTCTATAACGTTGTATATCATAACCTAAGGGAACCTAACTTGTAGAATGTAATATTTTGCAACATTCCTGGCGTGTCGTGGCCTACTTCTGGATGGGGACATTATATACATCTATAACGTCATATATCCTAACCTAAGGGAACCTAACATCTCGGGTGTAATATTTTACAACATTCCTGGTGTGTCGTCGCCTACTTCTCGATGGGGACATTATATACATCTATAACGTTGTATATCCTAACCTAAGGCAACCTAACATCTCGGATGTAATATTTTACAACATTCCTGGCATGTCGGTCCCTACTTCTCGGTGGGAACATTCTATACGTCTATAACGTTGTATATCCTAACCTAAGGGAACGTAACATCTCGGGTGTAATATTTTACAACATTGCTGACGCGTCGGCCCCTATTTCTCCGTGGGAACTTTCTATACGTCTATAACGTTGTATATCATAACCTAAGCGAACCTAACTTGTAGAATGTAATATTTTGCAACATTCCTGGCGTGTCGTGGCCTACTTCTGGATGGGGACATTATATACATCTATAACGTCATATATCCTAACCTAACGGAACATAACATCTCGGGTGTAATATTTTACAACATTCCTGTCATGTCGGTCCCTACTTCTCGGTGGGAACATTGTATACGTCTATAACGATATATATCCTAGCCTAAGGCAACCTAACATGTCGAATGTAATATTTTACAACATTCCTGTCGTGTCGTCGCCTGCTTCTCGATGGGGACATTATATACGTCTATAACGTTGTATATTCTAGCCTAAGGCAACCTAACATCTGGGATGTTATATTTTACAACATTCCTGGCGTGTCGTCGCCTACTTCTGGATGGGGACATTATATACATCTATAACGTCATATATCCTAACCTAAGGGAACCTAACATCTCGGGTGTAATATTTTACAACATTCCTGGCGTGTCGTCGCCTACTTCTCGATGGGGACATTATATACGTCTATAACGTTGTATATCCTAACCTAAGGCAACCTAACATCTCGGATGTAATATTTTACAACATTCCTGGCATGTCGGTCCCTACTTCTCGGTGGAAACATTATATACGTCTATAACGATATATATTCTAGCCTAAGGCAACCTAACATGTCGAATGTAATATTTTACAACATTCCTGTCGTGTCGTCGCCTGCTTCTCGATGGGGACATTGTATACGTCTATAACGTTGTATATTCTAACCTAACGCAACCTAACATCTGGGATGTTATATTTTACAACATTCCTGGCGTGTCGTCGCCTACTTCTGGATGGGGACATTATATACATCTATAACGTCATATATCCTATCCTAAGGGAACCTAACATCTCGGGTGTAATATTTTACAACATTCCTGGCGTGTCGTCGTCTACTTCTCGATGGGGACATTATATACGTCTATAACGTTGTATATCCTAACCTAAGGCAACCTAACATCTCGGATGTAATATTTTACAACATTCCTGGCATGTCGGTCCCTACTTCTCGGTGGAAACATTATATACGTCTATAACGATATATATTCTAGCCTAAGGCAACCTAACATGTCGAATGTAATATTTTACAACATTCCTGTCGTGTCGTCGCCTGCTTCTCGATGGGGACATTATATACGTCTATAACGTTGTATATTCTAACCTAACGCAACCTAACATCTGGGATGTTATATTTTACAACATTCCTGGCGTGTCGTCGCCTACTTCTGGATGGGGACATTATATACATGTATAACGTCATATATCCTAACCTAAGGGAACCTAACATCTCGGGTGTAATATTTTACAACATTCCTGGTGTGTCGTCGCCTACTTCTCGATGGGGACATTATATACATCTATAACGTTGTATATCCTAACCTAAGGCAACCTAACATCTCGGATGTAATATTTTACAACATTCCTGGCATGTCGGTCCCTACTTCTCGGTGGGAACATTCTATACGTCTATAACGTTGTATATCCTAACCTAAGGGAACGTAACATCTCGGGTGTAATATTTTACAACATTGCTGACGCGTCGGCCCCTATTTCTCCGTGGGAACTTTCTATACGTCTATAACGTTGTATATCATAACCTAAGGGAACCTAACTTGTAGAATGTAATATTTTGCAACATTCCTGGCGTGTCGTGGCCTACTTCTGGATGGGGACATTATATACATCTATAACGTCATATATCCTAACCTAACGGAACATAACATCTCGGGTGTAATATTTTACAACATTCCTGTCATGTCGGTCCCTACTTCTCGGTGGGAACATTGTATACGTCTATAACGATATATATCCTAGCCTAAGGCAACCTAACATGTCGAATGTAATATTTTACAACATTCCAGTCGTGTCGTCGCCTGCTTCTCGATGGGGACATTATATAAGTCTATAACGTTGTATATTCTAGCCTAAGGCAACCTAACATCTGGGATGTTATATTTTACAACATTCCTGGCGTGTCGTCGCCTACTTCTGGATGGGGACATTATATACATCTATAACGTCATATATCCTAACCTAAGGGAACATAACATCTCGGGTGTAATATTTTACAACATTCCTGGCGTGTCATCGCCTACTTCTCGATGGGGACATTATATACGTCTATAACGTTGTATATTCTAACCTAACGCAACCTAACATCTGGGATGTAATATTTTACAACATTCCTGGCGTGTCGTCGCCTACTTCTGGATGGGGCATTATATACATCTATAACGTCATATATCCTAACCTAAGGGAACCTAACATCTCGGGTGTAATTTTTTACAACATTCCTGGCGTGTCGTCGCCTACTTCTCGATGGGGACATTATATACATCTATAACCTTGTATATACTAACCTAACGCAACCTAACATCTGGGATGTAATATTTTACAACATTCCTGGCATGTCGGTCCCTACGTCTCCGTGGGTACATTGTATACGTCTATAACGTTGTATATCCTAACCTAACGCAACCTAACATCTGGGATGTAATATTTTAAAACATTCCTGGCATGTCGGTCCCTACGTCTCGGTGGGAACATTATATACGTCTATAACGATATATATCCTAACCTAAGGCAACCTAACATCTCGGATGTAATATTTTACAACATTCCTGGCGCTCCCGCTGCTACTTTTCGGTGGGAACATTATATACGTCTATAACGTTACATATCCTAACGTATGGCAACATAACATCTCGGATGTTATATTTTACAACATTCCTGGCGTGTCGTCGTCTGCTTCTCGATGGGGACTTTATGTACGTCTAGAACGTTGTATATCCTAACCTAACGCAACCTAACATCTGGGATGTAATATTTTACAACATTCCTGGCATGTCGGTCCCTACGTCTCGGGGGGAACGTTATATACGTCTATAACGGTATATATCCTAACCTAAGGGAACCTTACATCTCGGATGTAATATTTTACAACATTCCTGGCATGTCGGTCCCTACTTGTCGGTGGAAACAATGTATACGTCTATAACGATATATATCCTAGCCTAAGGCAACCCAACATGTAGAATGTAATATTTTACAACATTCCTGGCGTGTCGTCGTCTACTTCTAGATGGGGACATTATATACATCTATAACGTTGCATATTCTAACCTAACGCAACCTAACATCTGGGATGTAATATTTTACAACATTCCTGGCGTGTCGTCGCCTACTTCTGGATTGGGACATTATATACATCTATAACGTCATATATCCTAACCTAAGGGAACCTAACATCCCGGGTGTAATATTTTACAACATTCCTGACGCGTCGGCCGCTATTTCTCGGTGGGAATATTGTATACGTCTATAACGTTATATATCCTAGCCTAAGGCAACCTAACATCTCGGATGTAATATTTCACAACGTTCCTGGCGTGTTAACCCGCACTTCTCGGTGGGAATATCATATACGTCTATAGCGATATATATCCTAGCCTAAGGCGACCTAACATGTCGAATGTAATATTTTACATCATTCCTGACGTGTCGGCCCGTAGTTCACGGTGGTAAAATTATATACGCCTACAACGTTATATATACTAGCCTAAGGCAACCTGACATCTCGGATGTAATATTTGACAACATTTCTGGCGTGTGAGCGCGTACTTCTCGGTGGGAACATCATATACGTCTGTAACGTTATATATCCCGTCGTAAGGCAACATAACATCTGGGATGTAATATTTTACAACATTCCTGGTGGGTCGTCGCCCGATTCTCGATGGGGACATTATATACGTCTATAACGTTGAATATCCTAACCTAAAGCAACCTAACATCTGGGATGTAATATTTTACAAGATCCCTGGCATGTCGGTCCCCACGTCTCGGTGGGTACATTATATACGTCTATAACGTTATATATCATAACCTAAAGCAACCTAACATCTCGTATGTAATATTTTACAACATTCCTGGCATGTCGGTCCCTACTTCTCGGTGGAAACAATATATACGTCTATAACGACATATATCCTAGCCTAAGGCAACCCAACATGTCGAATGTAATATTTTACGACATTCCTGTCGTGTCGTCGCCTGCTTCTCGATGGGGACATTATATACGTCTATAACGTTGTATATTCTAACCTAACGCAACCTAACATCTCGGGTGTAATATTTTACAACATTCCTGGCGTGTCGTCGCCTACTTCTCGATGGGAACATTATATACGTCTATAACGTTATATATCCTAGCCTAAGGCAACCTAACTTGTAGAATGTAATATTTTACAACATTCCTGGCGTGTCGTCGCCTACTTCTCTATGGGAACATTATATACATCTATAACGTCATATATCCTAACCTAAGGGAACCTAACATCTCGGGTGTAATATTTTACAACATTCCTGGCGTGTCGTCGCCTACTTCTCGATGGGGATATTATATACATCTATAACGTTGTATATCCTAACCTAAGGCAACCTAACATCTCGGATGTAATATTTTACAACATTCTGGCGTGTCGTCGCCTGCTTCTCGATGGGAACATTATATACGTCTATAACCTTGTATATACTAACCTAACGCAACCAAACATCTGGGATGTAATATTTTACAACATTCATGGCATGTCGGTCCCTACGTCTCCGTGGGTACATTATATACGTCTATAACGTTGTATATCCTAGCCTAAGGCAACCTCACTTGTAGAATGTAATATTTTACAACATTCCTGGCGTGTTAACCCGCACTTCTCGGTGGGAATATCATATACGTCTATAGCGATATATATCCTAGCCTAAGGCGACCTAACATGTCGAATGTAATATTTTACATCATTCCTGACGTGTCGGCCCGTAGTTCACGGTGGTAAAATTATATACGCCTACAACGTTATATATACTAGCCTAAGGCAACCTGACATCTCGGATGTAATATTTGACAACATTTCTGGCGTGTGAGCGCGTACTTCTCGGTGGGAACATCATATACGTCTGTAACGTTATATATCCCGTCGTAAGGCAACATAACATCTGGGATGTAATATTTTACAACATTCCTGGTGGGTCGTCGCCCGATTCTCGATGGGGACATTATATACGTCTATAACGTTGAATATCCTAACCTAAAGCAACCTAACATCTGGGATGTAATATTTTACAAGATCCCTGGCAGGTCGGTCCCCACGTCTCGGTGGGTACATTATATACGTCTATAACGATATATATCATAACCTAAAGCAACCTAACATCTCGTATGTAATATTTTACAACATTCCTGGCATGTCGGTCCCTACTTCTCGGTGGAAACAATATATACGTCTATAACGACATATATCCTAGCCTAAGGCAACCCAACATGTCGAATGTAATATTTTACAACATTCCTGTCGTGTCGTCGCCTGCTTCTCGATGGGGACATTATATACGTCTATAACGTTGTATATTCTAACCTAACGCAACCTAACATCTGGGATGTAATATTTTACAACATTCCTGGCATGTCGGTCCCTACGTCTCCGTGGGTACATTATATACGTCTATAACGTTGTATATCCTAACCTAACGCAACCTAACATCTGGGATGTAATATTTTAAAACATTCCTGGCATGTCGGTCCCTACGTCTCGGTGGGAACATTATATACGTCTATAACGATATATATCCTAACCTAACGCAACCTAACATCTGGGATGTAATATTTTACAGCATTCCTGGCGTGTCGTCGCCTGCTTCTCGATGGGGACTTTATGTACGTCTATAACGTTGAATATCCTAACCTAAAGCAACCTAACATCTGGGATGTAATATTTTACAAGATTCCTGGCATGTCGGTCCCCACGTCTCGGTGGGAACATTATATACGTCTATAACGATATATATCATAACCTAAAGCAACCTAACATCTCGGACGTAATATTTTACAACATTCCTGGCATGTCAGACCCTACTTCTCGGTGGAAACAATGTATACGTCTATAACGATATATATCCTAGCCTAAGGCAACCCAACATGTAGAATGTAATATTTTACAACATTCCTGGCGTTTCGTCGCCTACATCTCGATGGGGACATTATATACATCTACAACGTTGTATATCCTAACCTAAGGCAACCTAACATCTCGGATGTAATATTTTACGACATTCCTGACATGTCGGTCCCTACTTCTCGGTGGGAACATTCTATACGTCTATAACGTTGTATATCCTAACCTAAGGGAACCTAACATCTCGGATGTAATATTTGACAACATTCCTGGCGTGTTAACCCGCACATCTCGGTGGGAACATCATATACGTCTATAGCGATATATAGCCTAGCCTAAGGCGACCTAACATGTCGAATGTAATATTTTACATCATTCCTGACGTGTCGGCCCCTATTTCTCGGTGGGAACATTATATACGTCTATAACGTTATATATGCTAGCCTAAGGCAACCTAACATGTCGAATGTAATATTTTACAACATTCCTGACGTGTCGGCCCGTAGTGCACGGTGGTAACATTATACACGCCTACAACGTTATATATACTAGCCTAAGGCAACCTGACATCTCGGATGTAATATTTGACAACATTCCTGGCGTGTTAGCGCGTACTTCTCGGTGGGAACATCATGTACATCTATAACGTTATATATCCTGTCGTAAGGCAACATAACATCTCGGATATAATATTTTACAACATTCCTGGTGGGTCGTCGCCCGCTTCTAGATGGGGACATTATATACGTCTATAACGTTGAATGTCCTAACCTAAAGCAACCTAACATCTGGGATGTAATATTTTACAAGATCCCTGGCATGTCGGTCCCCACGTCTCGGTGGGAACATTATATACGTCTATAACGATATATATCATAACCTAAAGCAACCTAACATCTCGGACGTAATATTTTACAACATTCCTGGCATGTCGGTCCCTACTTCTCGGTGGAAACAATGTATACGTCTATAACGGTAAATATCCTAGCCTAAGGCAACCCAACATGTAGAATGTAATATTTTACAACATTCCTGGCGTTTCGTCGCCTACATCTCGATGGGGACATTATATACATCTACAACGTTGTATATCCTAACCTAAGGCAACCTAACATCTCGGATGTAATATTTTACAACATTCCTGGCATGTCGGTCCCTACTTCTCGGTGGGAACATTCTATACGTCTATAACGTTTTATATCCTAACCTAAGGGAACCTAACATGTCGAATGTAATATTTTACAACATTGCTGACGCGTCGGCCCCTATTTCTCGGTGGGAACATTTTATACGTCTATAACGATATATATCCTAACCTAACGCAACCTAACATCTGGGATGTAATATTTTACAGCATTCCTGGCGTGTCGTCGCCTGCTTCTCGATGGGGACTTTATGTACGTCTATAACGTTGAATATCCTAACCTAAAGCAACCTAACATCTGGGATGTAATATTTTACAAGATCCCTGGCATGTCGGTCCCCACGTCTCGGTGGGAACATTATATACGTCTATAACGATATATATCATAACCTAAAGCAACCTAACATCTCGGACGTAATATTGTACAACATTCCTGGCATGTCGGACCCTACTTCTCGGTGGATACAATGTATACGTCTATAACGATATATATCCTAGCCTAAGGCAACCCAACATGTAGAATGTAATATTTTACAACATTCCTGGCGTTTCGTCGCCTACATCTCGATGGGGACATTATATACATCTACAACGTTGTATATCCTAACCTAAGGCAACCTAACATCTCGGATGTAATATTTTACGACATTCCTGGCATGTCGGTCCCTACTTCTCGGTGGGAACATTCTATACGTCTATAACGTTTTATATCCTAACCTAAGGGAACCTAACATGTCGAATGTAATATTTTACAACATTGCTGACGCGTCGGCCCCTATTTCTCGGTGGGAACATTCTATACGTCTATAACGTTGTATATCCTAACCTAAGGGAACCTAACATGTCGAATGTAATGTTTTACAACATTGCTGACGCGTCGGCCCCTATTTCTCGGTGGGAACATTCTATACGTCTATAACGTTGTATATCATAACCTAAGGGAACCTAACTTGTAGAATGTAATATTTTACCACATTCCTGGCGTGTCGTCGCCTACTTCTCGATGGGGACATTATATACATCTATAACGTTGTATATCCTAACCTAAGGCAACCTAGCATCTCGGATGTAATATTTTACAACATTCCTGGCATGTAGGTCCCTACTTCTCGGTGGGAACATTCTATACGTCTATAACGATATATATCCTAACCTAAGGCAACCTAACATCTCGGATGTAATATTTTACAACATTCCTGGCGCTTCGGCTGCTACTTTTCGGTGGGAACATTATATACGTCTATAACGTTACATATCCTAACGTATGGCAACATAATATCTCGGATGTTATATATTACAACATTCCTGGCGTGTCGTCGCCTGCTTCTCGATGGGGACTTTATGTACGTCTATAACGTTGAATATCCTAACCTAAAGCAACCTAACATCTGGGATGTAATATTTTACAAGATCCCTGGCATGTCGGTCCCCACGTCTCGGTGGGAACATTATATACGTCTATAACGATATAAATCATAACCTAAAGCAACCTAGCATCTCGGATGTAATATTTTACAACATTCCTGGCATGTCGGTCCCTACGTCTCGGTGGGAACATTATATACGTCTATAACGATATATATCCTAACCTACGGCAACCTAACATATCGGATGTAATATTTTACAACATTCCTGGCGCTTCGGCTGCTACTATTCGGTGGGAACATTATATACGTCTATAACGACATATATCCTAGCCTAAGGAAACCTAACATGTCGAATGTAATATTTTACTACATTCCTGTCGTGTCGTCGCCTGCTTCTCGATGGGGACATTATATACGTATATAACGTTGTATATTCTAACCTATCGCAACCTAACATCAGGGATGTAATATTTTACAACAGTCCTGGCGTGTCGTCACCTACTTCTGGATGGGGACATTATATACATCTATAATGTCATATATCCTAACCTAAGGGAACCTAACATCTCGGGTGTAATATTTTACAACATTCCTGGTGTGTCGTTGCCTACTTCTCGATGGGGACATTATATACATCTATAACGTTGTATATCCTAACCTAAGGCAACCTAACATCTCGGATGTAATATTTTACAACATTCTGGCGTGTCGCCGCCTGCTTCTCGATGGGGACATTATATACGTCTATAACGTTGTATATACTAACCTAACGCAACCTAACATCTGGGATGTAATATTTTACAACATTCCTGGCATGTCGGTCCCTACGTCTCCGTGGGTACATTATATACGTCTGTAACGTTGTATAGCCTAACCTAACGCAACCTAACGTCTGGGATGTAATATTTTAAAACATTCCTGGCATGTCGGTACCTACGTCTCGGTGGGAACATTATATACGTCTATAACGATATATATCCTAACCCAAGGCAACCTACCATCTCGGATGTAATATTTGACAACATTCCTGGCGTGTTAGCGCGTACTTCTCGATGGGGACATTATATACATCTATAACGTTGTATATCCTAACCTAAGGCAACCTGACATCTCGGATGTAATATTTTACAACATTCTGGCGTGTCGTCGCCTGCTTCTCGATGGGGACATTATATACGTCTATAACCTTGTATATACTAACCTAACGCAACCTAACATCTGGGATGTAATATTTTACAATATTCCTGGCATGTCGGTCCCTACGTCTCCGTGGGTACATTATATACGTCTATAACGTTGTATATCCTAACCTAACGCAACCTAACATCTGGGATGTAATATTCTAAAACATTCCTGGCATGTCGGTCCCTACGTCTCGGTGGGAACGTTATATACGTCTATAACGATATATATCCTAACCTAAGGGTACCTTACATCTCGGATGTAATTTTTTACAACATTCCTGGTATGTCGGGCCCTACTTCTCGGTGGGAACATTGTATACGTCTATAACGATATATATCCTAGCCTAAGGCAACCTAATATGAAGGAATGTAATATTTTACAACTTTCCTGTCGTGTCGTCGCCTGCTTCTCGATGGGGACATTCTATACGTCTATAACGTTGTATATCCTAACCTAAGGGAACCTAACATCTCGGGTGTAATATTTTAGAACATTCCTGACGCGTCAGTCCCTATTTCTCGGTGGGAACATTATATACGTCTATAACGTTATATATCCTAGCCTAAGGCGACCCAACTTGTAGAATGTAATATTTTACAACATTCCTGGCGTGTCGTCGCCTACTTCTCGATGGGGACATTATATACATCTATAACGTTGTATATCATAACCTAATGCAACCTAACACCTCGGATGTAATATTTTACAACATTCCTGGCATGTCGGTCCCTACTTCTCGGTGGGAGCATACTATATGTCTATAACGTTGTATATCCTAACCTAAGGGAACCTAACATCTCGGATGTAATATTTTAAAACTTTCCTGGCATGTCGGTCCCTACGTCTCGGTGGGATCATTATATACGTCTATAACGATATATATCCTAACCTAAGGCAACCCAACATCTCGGATGTAATATTTTACAACATTCCTGGCATGTCGGTCACTAGGTCTCGGTGGGAACATTCTATACGTCTGTAACGATAAATACCCTAACCTAAGGCAACCTAACATCTCGGATTTAATATTTTACAACATTCCTGGCATGTAGGTCCCTACTTCTCGGTGGGAACATTATATACGTCTATAACGTTATATATCCTAGCCTACGGCAACCTAACTTGTCGAATGTAATATTTTACAACATTCCTGGCGTGTCGTCGCCTACTTCTCGATGGGGACATTATATACATCTATAACGTTGTATATCCTAACCTAAGGCAACCTAACATCTCGGATGTAATATTTTACAACATTCTGGCGTGTCGCCGCCTGCTTCTCGATGGGGACATTATATACGTCTGTAACGTTGTATATACTAACCTAACGCAACCTAACATCTGGGATGTAATATTTTACAACATTCCTGGCATGTCGGTCCCTACCTCCGTGGGTACATTATATACGTCTGTAACGTTGTATATCCTAACCTAACGCAACCTAACTTCTGGGATGTAATATCTTAAAACATTCCTGGCATGTCGGTCCCTACGTCTCGGTGGGAACATTATATACGTCTATAACGATATATATCCTAACCTAAGGCAACCTAACATCTCGGATGTAATATTTGACAACATTCCTGGCGTGTTAACCCGCACATCTCGGTGGGAACATCATATACGTCTATAGCGATATATATCCTAGCCTAAGGCGACCTAACATGTCGAATGTAATATTTTACATCATTCCTGACGTGTCGGCCCCTATTTCTCGGTGGGAACATTATATACGTCTATAACGTTATATATCTTAGCCTAAGGCAACCTAACATGTCGAATGTAATATTTTACAACATTCCTGACGTGTCGGCCCGTAGTGCACGGTGGTAACATTATACACGCCTACAACGTTATATATACTAGCCTAAGGCAACCTGACATCTCGGATGTAATATTTTACAACATTCCTGGCGTGTTAGCGCGTACTTCTCGGTGGGAACATCATGTACATCTATAACGTTATATATCCTGTCGTAAGGCAACATAACATCTCGGATATAATATTTTACAACATTCCTGGTGGGTCGTCGCCCGCTTCTAGATGGGGACATTATATACGTCTATAACGTTGAATGTCCTAACCTAAAGCAACCTAACATCTGGGATGTAATATTTTACAAGATCCCTGGCATGTCGGTCCCCACGTCTCGGTGGGAACATTATATACGTCTATAACGATATATATCATAACCTAAAGCAACCTAACATCTCGGACGTAATATTTTACAACATTCCTGGCATGTCGGTCCCTACTTCTCGGTGGAAACAATGTATACGTCTATAACGATAAATATCCTAGCCTAAGGCAACCTAACTTGTAGAATGTAATATTTTACAACATTCCTGGCGTGTCGTCGCCTACTTCTCTATGGGAACATTATATACATCTATAACGTCATATATCCTAACCTAAGGGAACCTAACATCTCGGGTGTAATATTTTACAACATTCCTGGCGTGTCGTCGCCTACTTCTCGATGGGGATATTATATACATCTATAACGTTGTATATCCTAACCTAAGGCAACCTAACATCTCGGATGTAATATTTTACAACATTCTGGCGTGTCGTCGCCTGCTTCTCGATGGGAACATTATATACGTCTATAACCTTGTATATACTAACCTAACGCAACCAAACATCTGGGATGTAATATTTTACAACATTCATGGCATGTCGGTCCCTACGTCTCCGTGGGTACATTATATACGTCTATAACGTTGTATATCCTAGCCTAAGGCAACCTCACTTGTAGAATGTAATATTTTACAACATTCCTGGCGTGTTAACCCGCACTTCTCGGTGGGAATATCATATACGTCTATAGCGATATATATCCTAGCCTAAGGCGACCTAACATGTCGAATGTAATATTTTACATCATTCCTGACGTGTCGGCCCGTAGTTCACGGTGGTAAAATTATATACGCCTACAACGTTATATATACTAGCCTAAGGCAACCTGACATCTCGGATGTAATATTTGACAACATTTCTGGCGTGTGAGCGCGTACTTCTCGGTGGGAACATCATATACGTCTGTAACGTTATATATCCCGTCGTAAGGCAACATAACATCTGGGATGTAATATTTTACAACATTCCTGGTGGGTCGTCGCCCGATTCTCGATGGGGACATTATATACGTCTATAACGTTGAATATCCTAACCTAAAGCAACCTAACATCTGGGATGTAATATTTTACAAGATCCCTGGCAGGTCGGTCCCCACGTCTCGGTGGGTACATTATATACGTCTATAACGATATATATCATAACCTAAAGCAACCTAACATCTCGTATGTAATATTTTACAACATTCCTTGCATGTCGGTCCCTACTTCTCGGTGGAAACAATATATACGTCTATAACGACATATATCCTAGCCTAAGGCAACCCAACATGTCGAATGTAATATTTTACAACATTCCTGTCGTGTCGTCGCCTGCTTCTCGATGGGGACATTATATACGTCTATAACGTTGTATATTCTAACCTAACGCAACCTAACATCTGGGATGTAATATTTTACAACATTCCTGGCATGTCGGTCCCTACGTCTCCGTGGGTACATTATATACGTCTATAACGTTGTATATCCTAACCTAACGCAACCTAACATCTGGGATGTAATATTTTAAAACATTCCTGGCATGTCGGTCCCTACGTCTCGGTGGGAACATTATATACGTCTATAACGATATATATCCTAACCTAACGCAACCTAACATCTGGGATGTAATATTTTACAGCATTCCTGGCGTGTCGTCGCCTGCTTCTCGATGGGGACTTTATGTACGTCTATAACGTTGAATATCCTAACCTAAAGCAACCTAACATCTGGGATGTAATATTTTACAAGATCCCTGGCATGTCGGTCCCCACGTCTCGGTGGGAACATTATATACGTCTATAACGATATATATCATAACCTAAAGCAACCTAACATCTCGGACGTAATATTTTACAACATTCCTGGCATGTCGGACCCTACTTCTCGGTGGAACCAATGTATACGTCTATAACGATATATATCCTAGCCTAAGGCAACCCAACATGTAGAATGTAATATTTTACAACATTCCTGGCGTTTCGTCGCCTACATCTCGATGGGGACATTATATACATCTACAACGTTGTATATCCTAACCTAAGGCAACCTAACATCTCGGATGTAATATTTTACGACATTCCTGGCATGTCGGTCCCTACTTCTCGGTGGGAACATTCTATACGTCTATAACGTTGTATATCATAACCTAAGGGAACCTAACTTGTAGAATGTAATATTTTACCACATTCCTGGCGTGTCGTCGCCTACTTCTCGATGGGGACTTTATGTACATCTATAACGTTGAATATCCTAACCTAAAGCAACCTAACATCTGGGGTGTAATATTTTACAAGATCCCTGGCATGTCGGTCCCCACGTCTCGGTGGGAACATTATATACGTCTATAACGATATATATCATAACCTAAAGCAACCTAACATCTCGGATGTAATATTTTACAACATTCCTGGCATGTCGGTCCCTACTTCTCGGTGGGAACATTCTATACGTCTATAACGTTGTATATCCTAACCTAAGGGAACCTAACATGTCGAATGTAATATTTTACAACATTGCTGACGCGTCGGCCCCTATTTCTCGGTGGGAACATTCTATACGTCTATAACGTTGTATATCATAACCTAAGGGAACCTAACTTGTAGAATGTAATATTTTACCACATTCCTGGCGTGTCGTCGCCTACTTCTCGATGGGGACATTATATACATCTATAACGTTGTATATCCTAACCTAAGGCAACCTAACATCTCGGATGTAATATTTTACAGCATTCCTGGCATGTAGGTCCCTACTTCTCGGTGGGAACATTCTATACGTCTATAACGTTGTATATCATAACCTAAGGGAACCTAACTTGTAGAATGTAATATTTTACCACATTCCTGGCGTGTCGTCGCCTACTTCTCGATGGGGACATTATATACATCTATAACGTTGTATATCCTAACCTAAGTCAACCTAGCATCTCGGATGTAATATTTTACAACATTCCTGGCATGTCGGTCCCTACGTCTCGGGGGGAACGTTATATACGTCTATAACGGTATATATCCTAACCTAAGGGAACCTTACATCTCGGATGTAATATTTTACAACATTCCTGGCATGTCGGTCCCTACTTGTCGGTGGAAACAATGTATACGTCTATAACGATATATATCCTAGCCTAAGGCAACCCAACATGTAGAATGTAATATTTTACAACATTCCTGGCGTGTCGTCGTCTACTTCTAGATGGGGACATTATATACATCTATAACGTTGTATATTCTAACCTAACGCAACCTAACATCTGGGATGTAATATTTTACAACATTCCTGGCGTGTCGTCGCCTACTTCTGGATTGGGACATTATATACATCTATAACGTCATATATCCTAACCTAAGGCAACCTAACATCTCGGATGTAATATTTTACAACATTCTGGCGTGTCGCCGCCTGCTTCTCGATGGGGACATTATATACGTCTGTAACGTTGTATATACTAACCTAACGCAACCTAACATCTGGGATGTAATATTTTACAACATTCCTGGCATGTCGGTCCCTACCTCCGTGGGTACATTATATACGTCTGTAACGTTGTATATCCTAACCTAACGCAACCTAACGTCTGGGATGTAATATCTTAAAACATTCCTGGCATGTCGGTCCCTACGTCTCGGTGGGAACATTATATACGTCTATAACGATATATATCCTAACCTAAGGCAACCTAACATCTCGGATGTAATATTTGACAACATTCCTGGCGTGTTAACCCGCACATCTCGGTGGGAACATCATATACGTCTATAGCGATATATATCCTAGCCTAAGGCGACCTAACATGTCGAATGTAATATTTTACATCATTCCTGACGTGTCGGCCCCTATTTCTCGGTGGGAACATTATATACGTCTATAACGTTATATATGCTAGCCTAAGGCAACCTAACATGTCGAATGTAATATTTTACAACATTCCTGACGTGTCGGCCCGTAGTGCACGGTGGTAACATTATACACGCCTACAACGTTATATATACTAGCCTAAGGCAACCTGACATCTCGGATGTAATATTTGACAACATTCCTGGCGTGTTAGCGCGTACTTCTCGGTGGGAACATCATGTACATCTATAACGTTATATATCCTGTCGTAAGGCAACATAACATCTCGGATATAATATTTTACAACATTCCTGGTGGGTCGTCGCCCGCTTCTAGATGGGGACATTATATACGTCTATAACGTTGAATGTCCTAACCTAAAGCAACCTAACATCTGGGATGTAATATTTTACAAGATCCCTGGCATGTCGGTCCCCACGTCTCGGTGGGAACATTATATACGTCTATAACGATATATATCATAACCTAAAGCAACCTAACATCTCGGACGTAATATTTTACAACATTCCTGGCATGTCGGTCCCTACTTCTCGGTGGAAACAATGTATACGTCTATAACGATAAATATCCTAGCCTAAGGCAACCCAACATGTAGAATGTAATATTTTACAACATTCCTGGCGTTTCGTCGCCTACATCTCGATGGGGACATTATATACATCTACAACGTTGTATATCCTAACCTAAGGCAACCTAACATCTCGGATGTAATATTTTACAACATTCCTGGCATGTCGGTCCCTACTTCTCGGTGGGAACATTCTATACGTCTATAACGTTTTATATCCTAACCTAAGGGAACCTAACATGTCGAATGTAATATTTTACAACATTGCTGACGCGTCGGCCCCTATTTCTCGGTGGGAACATTCTATACGTCTATAACGATATATATCCTAACCTAACGCAACCTAACATCTGGGATGTAATATTTTACAGCATTCCTGGCGTGTCGTCGCCTGCTTCTCGATGGGGACTTTATGTACGTCTATAACGTTGAATATCCTAACCTAAAGCAACCTAACATCTGGGATGTAATATTTTACAAGATCCCTGGCATGTCGGTCCCCACGTCTCGGTGGGAACATTATATACGTCTATAACGATATATATCATAACCTAAAGCAACCTAACATCTCGGACGTAATATTGTACAACATTCCTGGCATGTCGGACCCTACTTCTCGGTGGAAACAATGTATACGTCTATAACGATATATATCCTAGCCTAAGGCAACCCAACATGTAGAATGTAATATTTTACAACATTCCTGGCGTTTCGTCGCCTACATCTCGATGGGGACATTATATACATCTACAACGTTGTATATCCTAACCTAAGGCAACCTAACATCTCGGATGTAATATTTTACGACATTCCTGGCATGTCGGTCCCTACTTCTCGGTGGGAACATTCTATACGTCTATAACGTTTTATATCCTAACCTAAGGGAACCTAACATGTCGAATGTAATATTTTACAACATTGCTGACGCGTCGGCCCCTATTTCTCGGTGGGAACATTCTATACGTCTATAACGTTGTATATCCTAACCTAAGGGAACCTAACATGTCGAATGTAATGTTTTACAACATTGCTGACGCGTCGGCCCCTATTTCTCGGTGGGAACATTCTATACGTCTATAACGTTGTATATCATAACCTAAGGGAACCTAACTTGTAGAATGTAATATTTTACCACATTCCTGGCGTGTCGTCGCCTACTTCTCGATGGGGACATTATATACATCTATAACGTTGTATATCCTAACCTAAGGCAACCTAGCATCTCGGATGTAATATTTTACAACATTCCTGGCATGTAGGTCCCTACTTCTCGGTGGGAACATTCTATACGTCTATAACGATATATATCCTAACCTAAGGCAACCTAACATCTCGGATGTAATATTTTACAACATTCCTGGCGCTTCGGCTGCTACTTTTCGGTGGGAACATTATATACGTCTATAACGTTACATATCCTAACGTATGGCAACATAATATCTCGGATGTTATATATTACAACATTCCTGGCGTGTCGTCGCCTGCTTCTCGATGGGGACTTTATGTACGTCTATAACGTTGAATATCCTAACCTAAAGCAACCTAACATCTGGGATGTAATATTTTACAAGATCCCTGGCATGTCGGTCCCCACGTCTCGGTGGGAACATTATATACGTCTATAACGATATAAATCATAACCTAAAGCAACCTAGCATCTCGGATGTAATATTTTACAACATTCCTGGCATGTCGGTCCCTACGTCTCGGTGGGAACATTATATACGTCTATAACGATATATATCCTAACCTACGGCAACCTAACATATCGGATGTAATATTTTACAACATTCCTGGCGCTTCGGCTGCTACTATTCGGTGGGAACATTATATACGTCTATAACGATATATATCCTAGCCTAAGGAAACCTAACATGTCGAATGTAATATTTTACTACATTCCTGTCGTGTCGTCGCCTGCTTCTCGATGGGGACATTATATACGTCTATAACGTTGTATATTCTAACCTATCGCAACCTAACATCAGGGATGTAATATTTTACAACAGTCCTGGCGTGTCGTCACCTACTTCTGGATGGGGACATTATATACATCTATAATGTCATATATCCTAACCTAAGGGAACCTAACATCTCGGGTGTAATATTTTACAACATTCCTGGTGTGTCGTTGCCTACTTCTCGATGGGGACATTATATACATCTATAACGTTGTATATCCTAACCTAAGGCAACCTAACATCTCGGATGTAATATTTTACAACATTCTGGCGTGTCGCCGCCTGCTTCTCGATGGGGACATTATATACGTCTATAACGTTGTATATACTAACCTAACGCAACCTAACATCTGGGATGTAATATTTTACAACATTCCTGGCATGTCGGTCCCTACGTCTCCGTGGGTACATTATATACGTCTGTAACGTTGTATAGCCTAACCTAACGCAACCTAACGTCTGGGATGTAATATTTTAAAACATTCCTGGCATGTCGGTACCTACGTCTCGGTGGGAACATTATATACGTCTATAACGATATATATCCTAACCCAAGGCAACCTACCATCTCGGATGTAATATTTGACAACATTCCTGGCGTGTTAGCGCGTACTTCTCGATGGGGACATTATATACATCTATAACGTTGTATATCCTAACCTAAGGCAACCTGACATCTCGGATGTAATATTTTACAACATTCTGGCGTGTCGTCGCCTGCTCCTCGATGGGGACATTATATACGTCTATAACCTTGTATATACTAACCTAACGCAACCTAACATCTGGGATGTAATATTTTACAATATTCCTGGCATGTCGGTCCCTACGTCTCCGTGGGTACATTATATACGTCTATAACGTTGTATATCCTAACCTAACGCAACCTAACATCTGGGATGTAATATTCTAAAACATTCCTGGCATGTCGGTCCCTACGTCTCGGTGGGAACGTTATATACGTCTATAACGATATATATCCTAACCTAAGGGTACCTTACATCTCGGATGTAATTTTTTACAACATTCCTGGTATGTCGGGCCCTACTTCTCGGTGGGAACATTGTATACGTCTATAACGATATATATCCTAGCCTAAGGCAACCTAATATGAAGGAATGTAATATTTTACAACTTTCCTGTCGTGTCGTCGCCTGCTTCTCGATGGGGACATTCTATACGTCTATAACGTTGTATATCCTAACCTAAGGGAACCTAACATCTCGGGTGTAATATTTTAGAACATTCCTGACGCGTCAGTCCCTATTTCTCGGTGGGAACATTATATACGTCTATAACGTTATATATCCTAGCCTAAGGCAACCCAACTTGTAGAATGTAATATTTTACAACATTCCTGGCGTGTCGTCGCCTACTTCTCGATGGGGACATTATATACATCTATAACGTTGTATATCATAACCTAATGCAACCTAACACCTCGGATGTAATATTTTACAACATTCCTGGCATGTCGGTCCCTACTTCTCGGTGGGAGCATACTATATGTCTATAACGTTGTATATCCTAACCGAAGGGAACCTAACATCTCGGATGTAATATTTTAAAACTTTCCTGGCATGTCGGTCCCTACGTCTCGGTGGGATCATTATATACGTCTATAACGATATATATCCTAACCTAAGGCAACCCAACATCTCGGATGTAATATTTTACAACATTCCTGGCATGTCGGTCACTAGGTCTCGGTGGGAACATTCTATACGTCTGTAACGATAAATACCCTAACCTAAGGCAACCTAACATCTCGGATTTAATATTTTACAACATTCCTGGCATGTAGGTCCCTACTTCTCGGTGGGAACATTATATACGTCTATAACGTTATATATCCTAGCCTACGGCAACCTAACTTGTCGAATGTAATATTTTACAACATTCCTGGCGTGTCGTCGCCTACTTCTCGATGGGGACATTATATACATCTATAACGTTGTATATCCTAACCTAAGGCAACCTAACATCTCGGATGTAATATTTTACAACATTCTGGCGTGTCGCCGCCTGCTTCTCGATGGGGACATTATATACGTCTGTAACGTTGTATATACTAACCTAACGCAACCTAACATCTGGGATGTAATATTTTACAACATTCCTGGCATGTCGGTCCCTACCTCCGTGGGTACATTATATACGTCTGTAACGTTGTATATCCTAACCTAACGCAACCTAACTTCTGGGATGTAATATCTTAAAACATTCCTGTCATGTCGGTCCCTACGTCTCGGTGGGAACATTATATACGTCTATAACGATATATATCCTAACCTAAGGCAACCTAACATCTCGGATGTAATATTTGACAACATTCCTGGCGTGTTAACCCGCACATCTCGGTGGGAACATCATATACGTCTATAGCGATATATATCCTAGCCTAAGGCGACCTAACATGTCGAATGTAATATTTTACATCATTCCTGACGTGTCGGCCCCTATTTCTCGGTGGGAACATTATATACGTCTATAACGTTATATATGCTAGCCTAAGGCAACCGAACATGTCGAATGTAATATTTTACAACATTCCTGACGTGTCGGCCCGTAGTGCACGGTGGTAACATTATACACGCCTACAACGTTATATATACTAGCCTAAGGCAACCTGACATCTCGGATGTAATATTTGACAACATTCCTGGCGTGTTAGCGCGTACTTCTCGGTGGGAACATCATGTACATCTATAACGTTATATATCCTGTCGTAAGGCAACATAACATCTCGGATATAATATTTTACAACATTCCTGGTGGGTCGTCGCCCGCTTCTAGATGGGGACATTATATACGTCTATAACGTTGAATGTCCTAACCTAAAGCAACCTAACATCTGGGATGTAATATTTTACAAGATCCCTGGCATGTCGGTCCCCACGTCTCGGTGGGAACATTATATACGTCTATAACGATATATATCATAACCTAAAGCAACCTAACATCTCGGACGTAATATTTTACAACATTCCTGGCATGTCGGTCCCTACTTCTCGGTGGAAACAATGTATACGTCTATAACGATAAATATCCTAGCCTAAGGCAACCCAACATGTAGAATGTAATATTTTACAACATTCCTGGCGTTTCGTCGCCTACATCTCGATGGGGACATTATATACATCTACAACGTTGTATATCCTAACCTAAGGCAACCTAACATCTCGGATGTAATATTTTACAACATTCCTGGCATGTCGGTCCCTACTTCTCGGTGGGAACATTCTATACGTCTATAACGTTTTATATCCTAACCTAAGGGAACCTAACATGTCGAATGTAATATTTTACAACATTGCTGACGCGTCGGCCCCTATTTCTCGGTGGGAACATTCTATACGTCTATAACGATATATATCCTAACCTAACGCAACCTAACATCTGGGATGTAATATTTTACAGCATTCCTGGCGTGTCGTCGCCTGCTTCTCGATGGGGACTTTATGTACGTCTATAACGTTGAATATCCTAACCTAAAGCAACCTAACATCTGGGATGTAATATTTTACAAGATCCCTGGCATGTCGGTCCCCACGTCTCGGTGGGAACATTATATACGTCTATAACGATATATATCATAACCTAAAGCAACCTAACATCTCGGACGTAATATTGTACAACATTCCTGGCATGTCGGACCCTACTTCTCGGTGGAAACAATGTATACGTCTATAACGATATATATCCTAGCCTAAGGCAACCCAACATGTAGAATGTAATATTTTGCAACATTCCTGGCGTTTCGTCGCCTACATCTCGATGGGGACATTATATACATCTACAACGTTGTATATCCTAACCTAAGGCAACCTAACATCTCGGATGTAATATTTTACGACATTCCTGGCATGTCGGTCCCTACTTCTCGGTGGGAACATTCTATACGTCTATAACGTTTTATATCCTAACCTAAGGGAACCTAACATGTCGAATGTAATATTTTACAACATTGCTGACGCGTCGGCCCCTATTTCTCGGTGGGAACATTCTATACGTCTATAACGTTGTATATCCTAACCTAAGGGAACCTAACATGTCGAATGTAATGTTTTACAACATTGCTGACGCGTCGGCCCCTATTTCTCGGTGGGAACATTCTATACGTCTATAACGTTGTATATCATAACCTAAGGGAACCTAACTTGTAGAATGTAATATTTTACCACATTCCTGGCGTGTCGTCGCCTACTTCTCGATGGGGACATTATATACATCTATAACGTTGTATATCCTAACCTAAGGCAACCTAGCATCTCGGATGTAATATTTTACAACATTCCTGGCATGTAGGTCCCTACTTCTCGGTGGGAACATTCTATACGTCTATAACGATATATATCCTAACCTAAGGCAACCTAACATCTCGGATGTAATATTTTACAACATTCCTGGCGCTTCGGCTGCTACTTTTCGGTGGGAACATTATATACGTCTATAACGTTACATATCCTAACGTATGGCAACATAATATCTCGGATGTTATATATTACAACATTCCTGGCGTGTCGTCGCCTGCTTCTCGATGGGGACTTTATGTACGTCTATAACGTTGAATATCCTAACCTAAAGCAACCTAACATCTGGGATGTAATATTTTACAAGATCCCTGGCATGTCGGTCCCCACGTCTCGGTGGGAACATTATATACGTCTATAACGATATAAATCATAACCTAAAGCAACCTAGCATCTCGGATGTAATATTTTACAACATTCCTGGCATGTCGGTCCCTACGTCTCGGTGGGAACATTATATACGTCTATAACGATATATATCCTAACCTACGGCAACCTAACATATCGGATGTAATATTTTACAACATTCCTGGCGCTTCGGCTGCTACTATTCGGTGGGAACATTATATACGTCTATAACGATATATATCCTAGCCTAAGGAAACCTAACATGTCGAATGTAATATTTTACAACATTCTGGCGTGTTGTCGCCTGCTTCTCCATGGGGACATTATATACGTCTATAACCTTGTATATACTAACCTAACGCAACCTAACATCTGGGATGTAATATTTTACAACAGTCCTGGCGTGTCGTCACCTACTTCTGGATGGGGACATTATATACATCTATAACGTCATGTATCCTAACCTAAGGGAACCTAACATCTCGGGTGTAATATTTTACAACATTCCTGGTGTGTCATTGCCTACTTCTCGATGGGGACATTATATACATCTATAACGTTGTATATCCTAACCTAAGGCAACCTAACATCTCGGATGTAATATTTTACAACATTCTGGCGTGTCGCCGCCTGCTTCTCGATGGGGACATTATATACGTCTATAACGTTGTATATACTAACCTAACGCAACCTAACATCTGGGATGTAATATTTTACAACATTCCTGGCATGTCGGTCCCTACGTCTCCGTGGGTACATTATATACGTCTCTAACGTTGTATAGCCTAACCTAACGCAACCTAACGTCTGGGATGTAATATTTTAAAACATTCCTGGCATGTCGGTACCTACGTCTCGGTGGGAACATTATATACGTCTATAACGATATATATCCTAACCTAAGGCAACCTACCATCTCGGATGTAATATTTGACAACATTCCTGGCGTGTAAGCGCGTACTTCTCGATGGGGACATTATATACATCTATAACGTTGTATATCCTAACCTAAGGCAACCTGACATCTCGGATGTAATATTTTACAACATTCTGGCGTGTCGTCGCCTGCTTCTCGATGGGGACATTATATACGTCTATAACCTTGTATATACTAACCTAACGCAACCTAACATCTGGGATGTAATATTTTACAATATTCCTGGCATGTCGGTCCCTACGTCTCCGTGGGTACATTATATACGTCTATAACGTTGTATATCCTAACCTAACGCAACGTAACATCTGGGATGTAATATTCTAAAACATTCCTGGCATGTCGGTCCCTACGTCTCGGTGGGAACGTTATATACGTCTATAACGATATATATCCTAACCTAAGGGTACCTTACATCTCGGATGTAATTTTTTACAACATTCCTGGTATGTCGGGCCCTACTTCTCGGTGGGAACATTGTATACGTCTATAACGATATATATCCTAGCCTAAGGCAACCTAATATGAAGGAATGTAATATTTTACAACTTTCCTTTCGTGTCGTCGCCTGCTTCTCGATGGGGACATTCTATACGTCTATAACGTTGTATATCCTAACCTAAGGGAACCTAACATCTCGGGTGTAATATTTTAGAACATTCCTGACGCGTCAGTCCCTATTTCTCGGTGGGAACATTATATACGTCTATAACGTTATATATCCTAGCCTAAGGCAACCCAACTTGTAGAATGTAATATTTTACAACATTCCTGGCGTGTCGTCGCCTACTTCTCGATGGGGACATTATATACATCTATAACGTTGTATATCATAACCTAATGCAACCTAACACCTCGGATGTAATATTTTACAACATTCCTGGCATGTCGGTCCCTACTTCTCGGTGGGAGCATACTATATGTCTATAACGTTGTATATCCTAACCTAAGGGAACCTAACATCTCGGATGTAATATTTTAAAACTTTCCTGGCATGTCGGTCCCTACGTCTCGGTGGGATCATTATATACGTCTATAACGATATATATCCTAACCTAAGGCAACCCAACATCTCGGATGTAATATTTTACAACATTCCTGGCATGTCGGTCACTAGGTCTCGGTGGGAACATTCTATACGTCTGTAACGATAAATACCCTAACCTAAGGCAACCTAACATCTCGGATTTAATATTTTACAACATTCCTGGCATGTAGGTCCCTACTTCTCGGTGGGAACATTATATACGTCTATAACGTTATATATCCTAGCCTACGGCAACCTAACTTGTCGAATGTAATATTTTACAACATTCCTGGCGTGTCGTCGCCTACTTCTCGATGGGGACATTATATACATCTATAACGTTGTATATCCTAACCTAAGGCAACCTAACATCTCGGATGTAATATTTTACAACATTCTGGCGTGTCGCCGCCTGCTTCTCGATGGGGACATTATATACGTCTGTAACGTTGTATATACTAACCTAACGCAACCTAACATCTGGGATGTAATATTTTACAACATTCCTGGCATGTCGGTCCCTACCTCCGTGGGTACATTATATACGTCTGTAACGTTGTATATCCTAACCTAACGCAACCTAACTTCTGGGATGTAATATCTTAAAACATTCCTGGCATGTCGGTCCCTACGTCTCGGTGGGAACATTATATACGTCTATAACGATATATATCCTAACCTAAGGCAACCTAACATCTCGGATGTAATATTTGACAACATTCCTGGCGTGTTAACCCGCACATCTCGGTGGGAACATCATATACGTCTATAGCGATATATATCCTAGCCTAAGGCGACCTAACATGTCGAATGTAATATTTTACATCATTCCTGACGTGTCGGCCCCTATTTCTCGGTGGGAACATTATATACGTCTATAACGTTATATATGCTAGCCTAAGGCAACCTAACATGTCGAATGTAATATTTTACAACATTCCTGACGTGTCGGCCCGTAGTGCACGGTGGTAACATTATACACGCCTACAACGTTATATATACTAGCCTAAGGCAACCTGACATCTCGGATGTAATATTTGACAACATTCCTGGCGTGTTAGCGCGTACTTCTCGGTGGGAACATCATGTACATCTATAACGTTATATATCCTGTCGTAAGGCAACATAACATCTCGGATATAATATTTTACAACATTCCTGGTGGGTCGTCGCCCGTTTCTAGATGAGGACATTATATACGTCTATAACGTTGAATGTCCTAACCTAAAGCAACCTAACATCTGGGATGTAATATTTTACAAGATCCCTGGCATGTCGGTCCCCACGTCTCGGTGGGAACATTATATACGTCTATAACGATATATATCATAACCTAAAGCAACCTAACATCTCGGACGTAATATTTTACAACATTCCTGGCATGTCGGTCCCTACATCTCGGTGGAAACAATGTATACGTCTATAACGATAAATATCCTAGCCTAAGGCAACCCAACATGTAGAATGTAATATTTTACAACATTCCTGGCGTTTCGTCGCCTACATCTCGATGGGGACATTATATACATCTACAACGTTGTATATCCTAACCTAAGGCAACCTAACATCTCGGATGTAATATTTTACAACATTCCTGGCATGTCGGTCCCTACTTCTCGGTGGGAACATTCTATACGTCTATAACGTTTTATATCCTAACCTAAGGGAACCTAACATGTCGAATGTAATATTTTACAACATTGCTGACGCGTCGGCCCCTATTTCTCGGTGGGAACATTCTATACGTCTATAACGATATATATCCTAACCTAACGCAACCTAACATCTGGGATGTAATATTTTACAGCATTCCTGGCGTGTCGTCGCCTGCTTCTCGATGGGGACTTTATGTACGTCTATAACGTTGAATATCCTAACCTAAAGCAACCTAACATCTGGGATGTAATATTTTACAAGATCCCTGGCATGTCGGTCCCCACGTCTCGGTGGGAACATTATATACGTCTATAACGATATATATCATAACCTAAAGCAACCTAACATCTCGGACGTAATATTGTACAACATTCCTGGCATGTCGGACCCTACTTCTCGGTGGAAACAATGTATACGTCTATAACGATATATATCCTAGCCTAAGGCAACCCAACATGTAGAATGTAATATTTTACAACATTCCTGGCGTTTCGTCGCCTACATCTCGATGGGGACATTATATACATCTACAACGTTGTATATCCTAACCTAAGGCAACCTAACATCTCGGATGTAATATTTTACGACATTCCTGGCATGTCGGTCCCTACTTCTCGGTGGGAACATTCTATACGTCTATAACGTTTTATATCCTAACCTAAGGGAACCTAACATGTCGAATGTAATATTTTACAACATTGCTGACGCGTCGGCCCCTATTTCTCGGTGGGAACATTCTATACGTCTATAACGTTGTATATCCTAACCTAAGGGAACCTAACATGTCGAATGTAATGTTTTACAACATTGCTGACGCGTCGGCCCCTATTTCTCGGTGGGAACATTCTATACGTCTATAACGTTGTATATCATAACCTAAGGGAACCTAACTTGTAGAATGTAATATTTTACCACATTCCTGGCGTGTCGTCGCCTACTTCTCGATGGGGACATTATATACATCTATAACGTTGTATATCCTAACCTAAGGCAACCTAGCATCTCGGATGTAATATTTTACAACATTCCTGGCATGTAGGTCCCTACTTCTCGGTGGGAACATTCTATACGTCTATAACGATATATATCCTAACCTAAGGCAACCTAACATCTCGGATGTAATATTTTACAACATTCCTGGCGCTTCGGCTGCTACTTTTCGGTGGGAACATTATATACGTCTATAACGTTACATATCCTAACGTATGGCAACATAATATCTCGGATGTTATATATTACAACATTCCTGGCGTGTCGTCGCCTGCTTCTCGATGGGGACTTTATGTACGTCTATAACGTTGAATATCCTAACCTAAAGCAACCTAACATCTGGGATGTAATATTTTACAAGATCCCTGGCATGTCGGTCCCCACGTCTCGGTGGGAACATTATATACGTCTATACCGATATAAATCATAACCTAAAGCAACCTAGCATCTCGGATGTAATATTTTACAACATTCCTGGCATGTCGGTCCCTACGTCTCGGTGGGAACATTATATACGTCTATAACGATATATATCCTAACCTACGGCAACCTAACATATCGGATGTAATATTTTACAACATTCCTGGCGCTTCGGCTGCTACTATTCGGTGGGAACATTATATACGTCTATAACGATATATATCCTAGCCTAAGGAAACCTAACATGTCGAATGTAATATTTTACAACATTCTGGCGTGTTGTCGCCTGCTTCTCCATGGGGACATTATATACGTCTATAACCTTGTATATACTAACCTAACGCAACCTAACATCTGGGATGTAATATTTTACAACAGTCCTGGCGTGTCGTCACCTACTTCTGGATGGGGACATTATATACATCTATAACGTTGTATATCCTAACCTAAGGCAACCTAACATCTCGGATGTAATATTTTACAACATTCTGGCGTGTCGCCGCCTGCTTCTCGATGGGGACATTATATACGTCTATAACGTTGTATATACTAACCTAACGCAACCTAACATCTGGGATGTAATATTTTACAACATTCCTGGCATGTCGGTCCCTACGTCTCCGTGGGTACATTATATACGTCTGTAACGTTGTATAGCCTAACCTAACGCAACCTAACGTCTGGGATGTAATATTTTAAAACATTCCTGGCATGTCGGTACCTACGTCTCGGTGGGAACATTATATACGTCTATAACGATATATATCCTAACCTAAGGCAACCTACCATCTCGGATGTAATATTTGACAACATTCCTGGCGTGTAAGCGCGTACTTCTCGATGGGGACATTATATACATCTATAACGTTGTATATCCTAACCTAAGGCAACCTGACATCTCGGATGTAATATTTTACAACATTCTGGCGTGTCGTCGCCTGCTTCTCGATGGGGACATTATATACGTCTATAACCTTGTATATACTAACCTAACGCAACCTAACATCTGGGATGTAATATTTTACAATATTCCTGGCATGTCGGTCCCTACGTCTCCGTGGGTACATTATATACGTCTATAACGTTGTATATCCTAACCTAACGCAACGTAACATCTGGGATGTAATATTCTAAAACATTCCTGGCATGTCGGTCCCTACGTCTCGGTGGGAACGTTATATACGTCTATAACGATATATATCCTAACCTAAGGGTACCTTACATCTCGGATGTAATTTTTTACAACATTCCTGGTATGTCGGGCCCTACTTCTCGGTGGGAACATTGTATACGTCTATAACGATATATATCCTAGCCTAAGGCAACCTAATATGAAGGAATGTAATATTTTACAACTTTCCTGTCGTGTCGTCGCCTGCTTCTCGATGGGGACATTCTATACGTCTATAACGTTGTATATCCTAACCTAAGGGAACCTAACATCTCGGGTGTAATATTTTAGAACATTCCTGACGCGTCAGTCCCTATTTCTCGGTGGGAACATTATATACGTCTATAACGTTATATATCCTAGCCTAAGGCAACCCAACTTGTAGAATGTAATATTTTACAACATTCCTGGCGTGTCGTCGCCTACTTCTCGATGGGGACATTATATACATCTATAACGTTGTATATCATAACCTAATGCAACCTAACACCTCGGATGTAATATTTTACAACATTCCTGGCATGTCGGTCCCTACTTCTCGGTGGGAGCATACTATATGTCTATAACGTTGTATATCCTAACCTAAGGGAACCTAACATCTCGGATGTAATATTTTAAAACTTTCCTGGCATGTCGGTCCCTACGTCTCGGTGGGATCATTATATACGTCTATAACGATATATATCCTAACCTAAGGCAACCCAACATCTCGGATGTAATATTTTACAACATTCCTGGCATGTCGGTCACTAGGTCTCGGTGGGAACATTCTATACGTCTGTAACGATAAATACCCTAACCTAAGGCAACCTAACATCTCGGATTTAATATTTTACAACATTCCTGGCATGTAGGTCCCTACTTCTCGGTGGGAACATTATATACGTCTATAACGTTATATATCCTAGCCTACGGCAACCTAACTTGTCGAATGTAATATTTTACAACATTCCTGGCGTGTCGTCGCCTACTTCTCGATGGGGACATTATATACATCTATAACGTTGTATATCCTAACCTAAGGCAACCTAACATCTCGGATGTAATATTTTACAACATTCTGGCGTGTCGCCGCCTGCTTCTCGATGGGGACATTATATACGTCTGTAACGTTGTATATACTAACCTAACGCAACCTAACATCTGGGATGTAATATTTTACAACATTCCTGGCATGTCGGTCCCTACCTCCGTGGGTACATTATATACGTCTGTAACGTTGTATATCCTAACCTAACGCAACCTAACTTCTGGGATGTAATATCTTAAAACATTCCTGGCATGTCGGTCCCTACGTCTCGGTGGGAACATTATATACGTCTATAACGATATATATCCTAACCTAAGGCAACCTAACATCTCGGATGTAATATTTGACAACATTCCTGGCGTGTTAACCCGCACATCTCGGTGGGAACATCATATACGTCTATAGCGATATATATCCTAGCCTAAGGCGACCTAACATGTCGAATGTAATATTTTACATCATTCCTGACGTGTCGGCCCCTATTTCTCGGTGGGAACATTATATACGTCTATAACGTTATATATGCTAGCCTAAGGCAACCTAACATGTCGAATGTAATATTTTACAACATTCCTGACGTGTCGGCCCGTAGTGCACGGTGGTAACATTATACACGCCTACAACGTTATATATACTAGCCTAAGGCAACCTGACATCTCGGATGTAATATTTGACAACATTCCTGGCGTGTTAGCGCGTACTTCTCGGTGGGAACATCATGTACATCTATAACGTTATATATCCTGTCGTAAGGCAACATAACATCTCGGATATAATATTTTACAACATTCCTGGTGGGTCGTCGCCCGCTTCTAGATGGGGACATTATATACGTCTATAACGTTGAATGTCCTAACCTAAAGCAACCTAACATCTGGGATGTAATATTTTACAAGATCCCTGGCATGTCGGTCCCCACGTCTCGGTGGGAACATTATATACGTCTATAACGATATATATCATAACCTAAAGCAACCTAACATCTCGGACGTAATATTTTACAACATTCCTGGCATGTCGGTCCCTACTTCTCGGTGGAAACAATGTATACGTCTATAACGATAAATATCCTAGCCTAAGGCAACCCAACATGTAGAATGTAATATTTTACAACATTCCTGGCGTTTCGTCGCCTACATCTCGATGGGGACATTATATACATCTACAACGTTGTATATCCTAACCTAAGGCAACCTAACATCTCGGATGTAATATTTTACAACATTCCTGGCATGTCGGTCCCTACTTCTCGGTGGGAACATTCTATACGTCTATAACGTTTTATATCCTAACCTAAGGAAACCTAACATGTCGAATGTAATATTTTACAACATTCTGGCGTGTTGTCGCCTGCTTCTCCATGGGGACATTATATACGTCTATAACCTTGTATATACTAACCTAACGCAACCTAACATCTGGGATGTAATATTTTACAACATTCCTGGCGTGTCGTCGCCTACTTCTGGATGGGGACATTATACACATCTATAACGTCATATATCCTAACCTAAGGGAACCTAACATCTCGGGTGTAATATTTTAGGACATTCCTGACGCGTCAGTCCCTATTTCTCGGTGGAAACATTATATACGTCTATAACGTTATATATCCTAGCCTATGGCAACCTAACTTGTAGAATGTAATATTTTACAACATTCCTGGCGTGTCGTCGCCTACTTCTCGATGGGGACAATATATACATCTATAACGTTGTATATCCTAACCTAAGGCAACCTAACATCTCGGATGTAGTATTTTACAACATTCCTGGCATGTCGGTCCCTACTTCTCGGTGGGAACATTGTGTACGTCTATAACGATATATATCCTAGCCTAAGGCAACCTAACATGTCGAATGTAATATTTTACTACATTCCTGTCGTGTCGTCGCCTGCTTCTCGATGGGGACATTATATACGTCTATAACGTTGTATATTCTAACCTATCGCAACCTAACATCAGGGATGTAATATTTTACAACAGTCCTGGCGTGTCGTCGCCTACTTCTGGATGGGGACATTATATACATCTATAACGTCATATATCCTAACCTAAGGGAACCTAACATCTCGGGTGTAATATTTTACAACATTCCTGGTGTGTCGTTGCCTACTTCTCGATGGGGACATTATATACATCTATAACGTTGTATATCCTAACCTAAGGCAACCTAACATCTCGGATGTAATATTTTACAACATTCTGGCGTGTCGCCGCCTGCTTCTCGATGGGGACATTATATACGTCTATAACGTTGTATATACTAACCTAACGCAACCTAACATCTGGGATGTAATATTTTACAACATTCCTGGCATGTCGGTCCATACGTCTCCGTGGGTACATTATATACGTCTGTAACGTTGTATAGCCTAACCTAACGCAACCTAACGTCTGGGATGTAATATTTTAAAACATTCCTGGCATGTCGGTCCCTACTTCTCGGTGGGAGCATACTATATGTCTATAACGTTGTATATCCTAACCTAAAGGAACCTAACATCTCGGATCTAATATTTTAAAACTTTCCTGGCATGTCGATCCCTACGTCTCGGTGGGATCATTATATACGTCTATAACGATATATATCCTAACCTAAGGCAACCTAACATCTCGTATGTAATATTTTACAACATTCCTGGCATGTCGGTCACTAGGTCTCGGTGGGAACATTATATACGTCTGTAACGATATATACCCTAACCTAAGGCAACCTAACATCTCGGATTTAATATTTTACAACATTCCTGGCATGTCGGTCCCAACTTCTCGGTGGGAACATTATATACGTCTATAACGTTATATATCCTAACGTAAGGCAACCTAACATCTCGGATGTAGTATTTTCCAACATTCCTGGCGGGTCGGCATCTACTTCTCGGTGGTAACATTATATACGTCTATAACCTAATATAACCTATCCTAATCCATCTAGGCTCTCGCTGGTAATGTTTTACAGAATCAACCACGCTCCGCTGGTAATGTTTTACAGAATCCCGGTCGTGTCGGCCGTACTTCTCGTTGGGTATATTATATACGTCTGTAACATTATATATTCTAATCTAAGGCAAACTAACATCTCGGATGCAGTATTTTGCAACATTCCGGGCGGGTCGGCCCCACTTCTCGGTGGGAACATTACATACGTCTATAACTTAATATAACCTAATCTAATCCATCTAGCCCCTCGCTGGTAATGTTTCACAGCATCCCAGTCGTGTCGGCCTGTACTTCTGGGTGGGTTCACTACATACGTCTATAACGTTATATATCACAACCCAAGGCAACCTAACGTTTCGGATGTAGTATTTTCCAACATTCCTGGCGCGGTCGGCCCCTACTTCTCGGTGGGAACATTATATACGTCTATAACGTAATATAACCTAACCTAACCCATCTAGCCCCACGCTGGTAATGATTTACAGAATCCCGCTCGTGTCGTCCCGTACGTCTAGGTACCGTAATTATATACGTCTATAACGTTCTACACCCTAACCTAAGGAATCCTAACATCTCGAATGTTGTATATTACAACATCGCAGGCGGGTCGGCCCCAACTTCTCGGTGGGAACTTATATACGTCTATACCGTAATATAACCTAACCTAACCCAGCTAGACCGTCGCTGGTAATGTTTCACAGAATCCCGTTCGTGTCGTCCCGTGCATCACGGCGCGGACATTATATACGTCTATATCGTAATATAACCTAACCTACCCCATTTTGCCCCACGTTGATAATGTTTTACAGAATCCCGCCCGCGTCGGCCCGTACTTCTCGGTGGGGACATTATATACGTCTATAACGTAATATAACCTAACCTAACCCAGCTAGATCCTCGCTGGTAATGTTTCACAGAGTCCCGTTCGTGTCGTCCCGTACATCTCGTCGCGGACATTATATACGTCTATAATGTAATAGATCCTAACCTGACCCATCTAGACCCTCGCTGGTAATGTTTTACAGAATCCCGTTCGTGTCGTCCCGTACGTCTCGGGGCGGACATTATATACGTCTATAACGTTATATTTCCTATCCTAAGGCAACCTAACATCTCGAATGTAGTATTTTCCAACATTTCTGGCGGGTCGGCCCCTACTTCTCGGTGGGAACATTATAAACCTCTATAACGTAATATAACCTAACCTAACCCAGCTAGACCGTCGCTGGTAATGTTTCACAGAATCCCGTTCGTGTCGTCCCGTGCATCACGGCGCGGACATTATATACGTCTATAAGGTTATATATCCTATCCTAAGGCAACCAAACATCTCGGATGTAGTATTTTCCAACATTTCTGGCGGGTCGGTCCCTACTTCTCGGTGGCCACATTATTTACGTCTATAACGTAATATAACCTAACCTGACCCATCTAGATCCTAGCTGGTAATGTTTTACAGAATCCCGTTCGTGTCGTCCCGTACGTCTTGCGGCGGACATTATATACGTCTATAACGTTATATTTCCTATCTTAAGGCAACCTAACATCTAGAATGTAGTATTTTCCAACATTTCTGGCGGGTCGGTCCCTACATCTCGGTGGGAACATTATAAACCTCTATAACGTAATATAACCTAACCTAACCCAGCTAGACTGTCGCTGGTAATGTTTCTCAGAATCCCGTTCGTGTCGTCCCGTACATCACGGCGCGGACATTATATACGTCTGTAAGGTTATATATCCTATCCTAAGGCAACCTAACATCTCGGATGTAGTATTTTCCAACATTTCTGGCGGGTCGGCCCCTACTTCTCGGTGGGAACATTATATACTTTTATAACGTAATGAAACCTAACCTAACCCATCTAGACCCTCGCTGGTAATGTTTTACAGAATCTCGTTCGTGTCGCCCCGTACGTCTCTGTGCGGACATTATATGCGTCTATATTGTTATATATCCTAACCTAAGGCATACTAACATCTCGGATGTAGTAGTTTCCAACATTCATGGCGGGTCGGCCGCTACTTCTCGGTGGGAACATTATATACGTCTATAACGTAATAGATCCTAACATAACCCATCTATACCCTCGCTGGTAATGTTTTACAGAATCCCGTTCGTGTCGTCCCGTACGTCTCGGTGCGGGCATTATATACGTCTATAACGTTACATATCCTTACCTAAGGCAACCTAACATCTCGATTGTGGTATTTCCCAACACTTCTGGCGGGTCGGTCCCTATTTCTCGGTGGGAACATTATATACGACCATAACGTAATATAACCTAACCTAACCCATCTAGACCCTCGCTGGTAATGTTTTACAGAATCCCGTTCGTGTCTACCCGTACGTCTCGTTGCGGACCTTGTATACGTCTATAACGTTATATATCCTAACCTAAGGCATCCTAACATCTCGGATGTAGTAGTTTCGAACATTCATGGCGGGTCGGCCGCTACTTCTCGGTGGGAACATTATATACGTCTATAACGTAACAGATCCTAACCTAACCCATCTATAGCCTCGCTGGTAATGTTTTACAGAATCCCGTTCGTGTCGTCCCGTACGTCTCGGTGGGGACATTATGTACGTCTACTACGTTATATATCCTAACCTAAGACAACTTAACATCTCGAATGTAGTATTTCACAACATTTCTGGCGGGTCGGCCCCTACTTCTCGGTGGGAACATTATATACTTTTATAACGTAATATAACCTAACCTAACCCATCTAGACCCTCGCTGGTAATGTTTTACAGAATCCCGTTCGGGTCTACCCGTACGTCTCGTTGCGGACCTTGTATACGTCTATAACGTTATATATCCTAACCTAAGGCATCCTAACATCTCGGATGTAGTAGTTTCGAACATTCATGGCGGGTCGGCCGCTACTTCTCGGTGGGAACATTATATACGTCTATAACGTAACAGATCCTAACCTAACCCATCTATAGCCTCGCTGGTAATGTTTTACAGAATCCCGTTCGTGTCGTCCCGTACGTCTCGGTGCGGACATTATATACGTCTATAACGTTATATTTCCTATCCTAAGGCAACCTAACATCTCGAATGTAGTATTTTCCAACATTTCTGGCGGGTCGGCCCCTACTTCTCGGTGGGAACATTATAAACCTCTATAACGTAAAATAACCTAACCTAACCCAGCTAGACCGTCGCTGGTAATGTTTCACAGAATCCCGTTCGTGTCGTCCCGTACATCACGGCGCGGACATTATATACGTCTATAAGGTTATATATCCTATCCTAAGGCAACCTAACATCTCGGATGTAGTATTTTCCAACATTTCTGGCGGGTCGGTCCCTACTTCTCGGTGGCCACATTATTTACGTCTATAACGTAATATAACCTAACCTGACCCATCTAGACCCTCGCTGGTAGTGTTTTACAGAATCCCGTTCCGTGTCTACCCGTACGTCTCGGTGCGGACATTATATACGTCTATAACGTTATATATCCTAACCTAAGGCATCCTAATATCTCGTATGTAGTATTTTCCAACATTCCTGGCGGGTCGGTCCCTACTTCTCGGTGGGAACATTAGATACGTCTATAACGTAATAGAACCTAACCTAATCCATCTAGACCCTCGGTGGTAATATTTTACAGAATCCCGGGCGTGTCGGCCCGTACTTCTCGGTGGGGACATTATGTACGTCTACTACGTTATATATCCTAACCTAAGACAACTTAACATCTCGAATGTAGTATTTCACAACATTTCTGGCGGGTCGGCCCCTACTTCTCGGTGGGAACATTATATACTTCTATAACGTAATGTAACCTAACCTAACCCATCTAGACCCTCGCTGGTAATGTTTTACAGAATCTCGTTCGTGTCGCACCCTACGTCTCTGTGCGGACATTATATGCGTCTGTATCGTTATATATCCTAACCTAAGGCAACCTAACATCTCGAACGTTGTATTTTACTATATTCCAGGCGGGTCGGCCGCTACTTCTTGGTGGGAACATTATATACGTCTACAACGTAATAGATCCTAACCTAACCCATCTAGACCCTCGCTGGAAATGTTTTACAGAATCACGTCCGTGTCGTCCCGTACGTCTCGGTGCGGGCATTATATACGTCTATAACGTTACATATCCTTACCTAAGGCAACCTAACATCTCGATTGTAGTATTTCCCAACATTTCTGGCGGGTCGGTCCCTATTTCTCGGTGGGAACATTATATACGACCATAACGTAATATAACCTAACCTGACCCATCTAGACCCTCGCTGGTAATGTTTTACAGAATCCCGTTCGTGTCGTGCCCTACGTCTCGGTGCGGACATTATATACGTCTATAACGTTGTATATCCTTACCTACGGCAACCTAAAATCTTGATTGTGGTACTTTAAACTTTCCAGGCGCGTCGGGCCCTACTTCTCGGTGGGAACATTATATACTTCTATAACTTTATATATCGCAACCTAAGGCATCCTAACATCTCGGATGTAGTATTTTCCAACATTCCTGGCGGGTCGGCCCCTACTTCTCGGTGGGAACATTATATACGTCTATAACGTAATAGATCCTAACCTAACCCATCTAGACCCTCGCTGGTAAGGTGTGACAGAATCCCGTTCGTGTCGTGCCCTACGTCTCGGTGCGGACATTATATACGTCTATAACGTTATTTTTCCTATCCTAAGGCAACCTAACATCTCGAATGTAGTATTTTCCAACATTTCTGGCGGGTCGGTCCCTACATCTCGGTGGGAACATTATAAACCTCTATAACGTAATATAACCTAACCTAACCCAGCTAGACCGTCGCTGGTAATGTTTCCCAGAATCCCGTTCGTGTCGTCCCGTACATCACGGCGCGGACATTATATACGTCTATAAGGTTATATATCCTATCCTAAGGCAACCTAACATCTCGGATGTAGTTTTTTCCAACATTTCTGGCGGGTCGGCCCCTACTTCTCGGTGGGAACATTATATACTTTTATAACGTAATGAAATCTAACCTAACCCATCTAGACCCTCGCTGGTAATGTTTTACAGAATCTCGTTCGTGTCGCACCCTACGTCTCTGTGCGGACATTATATGCGTCTGTATCGTTATATATCCTAACCTAAGGCAACCTAACATCTCGAACGTTGTATTTTACTACATTCCAGGCGGGTCGGCCGCTACTTCTTGGTGGGAACATTATATACGTCTACAACGTAATAGATCCTAACCTAACCCATCTAGGCCCTCGCTGGAAATGTTTTACAGAATCCCGTTCGTGTCGTCCCGTACGTCTCGGTGCGGGCATTATATACGTCTATAACGTTATATTTCCTATCCTAAGGCAACCTAACATCTCGAATGTAGTATTTTCCAACATTTCTGGCGGGTCGGCCCCTACTTCTCGGTGGGAACATTATAAACCTCTATAACGTAATATAACCTAACCTAACCCATCTAGACCCTCGCTGGTAAGGTGTGACAGAATCCCGTTCGTGTCGTGCCCTACGTCTCGGTGCGGACATTATATACGTCTATAACGTTATTTTTCCTATCCTAAGGCAACCTAACATCTCGAATGTAGTATTTTCCAACATTTCTGGCGGGTCGGTCCCTACATCTCGGTGGGAACATTATAAACCTCTATACCGTAATATAACCTAACCTAACCCAGCTAGACTGTCGCTGGTAATGTTTCCCAGAATCCCGTTCGTGTCGTCCCGTACATCACGGCGCGGACATTATATACGTCTATAAGGTTATATATCCTATCCTAAGGCAACCTAACATCTCGGATGTAGTATTTTCCAACATTTCTGGCGGGTCGGCCCCTACTTCTCGGTGGGAACATTATATACTTTTATAACGTAATGAAACCTAACCTAACCCATCTAGACCCTCGCTGGTAATGTTTTACAGAATCTCGTTCGTGTCGCCCCGTACGTCTCTGTGCGGACATTATATGCGTCTATATTGTTATATATCCTAACCTAAGGCATCCTAACATCTCGGATGTAGTAGTTTCCAACATTCCTGGCCGGTCGGTCCCTACTTCTCGGTGGGAACATTAGATACGTCTATAACGTAATAGAACCTAACCTAATCCATCTAGACCCTCGGTGGTAATATTTTACAGAATCCCGGGCGTGTCGGCCCGTACTTCTCGGTGGGGACATTATGTACGTCTACTACGTTATATATCCTAACCTAAGACAACTTAACATCTCGAATGTAGTATTTCACAACATTTCTGGCGGGTCGGCCCCTACTTCTCGGTGGGAACATTATATACTTTTATAACGTAATGTAACCTAACCAAACCCATCTAGACCCTCGCTGGTAATGTTTTACAGAATCTCGTTCGTCTCGCACCCTACGTCTCTGTGCGGACATTATATGCGTCTGTATCGTTATATATCCTAACCTAAGGCAACCTAACATCTCGAACGTTGTATTTTACTACATTCCAGGCGGGTCGGCCGCTACTCCTTGGTGGGAACATTATATACGTCTATAACGTAATAGATCCTAACCTAACCCATCTAGACCCTCGCTGGAAATGTTTTACAGAATCCCGTTCGTGTCGTCCCGTACGTCTCGGTGCGGGCATTATATACGTCTATAACGTTATTTTTCCTATCCTAAGGCAACCTAACATCTCGATTGTAGTATTTCCCAACATTTCTGGCGGGTCGGTCCCTATTTCTCGGTGGGAACATTATATACGACCATAACGTAATATAACCTAACCTGACCCATCTAGACCCTCGCTGGTAATGTTTTACAGAATCCCGTTCGTGTCGTGCCCTACGTCTCGGTGCGGACATTATATACGTCTATAACGTTGTATATCCTTACCTACGGCAACCTAAAATCTTGATTGTGGTACTTTAAACTTTCCAGGCGCGTCGGGCCCTACTTCTCGGTGGGAACATTATATACTTCTATAACTTTATATATCGCAACCTAAGGCATCCTAACATCTCGGATGTAGTATTTTCCAACATTCCTGGCGGGTCGGCCCCTACTTCTCGGTGGGAACATTATATACGACCATAACGTAATATAACCTAACCTGACCCATCTAGACCCTCGCTGGTAATGTTTTACAGAATCCCGTTCGTGTCGTGCCCTACGTCTCGGTGCGGACATTATATACGTCTATAACGTTGTATATCCTTACCTACGGCAACCTAAAATCTTGATTGTGGTACTTTAGACTTTCCAGGCGCGTCGGGCCCTACTTCTCGGTGGGAACATTATATACTTCTATAACTTTATATATCGCAACCTAAGGCATCCTAACATCTCGGATGTAGTATTTTCCAACATTCATGGCGGGTCGGCCGCTACTTCTCGGTGGGAACATTATATACGTCTATAACGTAATAGATCCTAACCTAACCCACCTATACCCTCGGTGGTAATGTTTTACAGAATCCCGTTCGTGTCGTCCCGTACGTCTTGCGGCGGACATTATATACGTCTATAACGTTATATTTCCTATCCTAAGGCAACCTAACATCTCGAATGTAGTATTTTCCAACATTTCTGGCGGGTCGGTCCCTACATCTCGGTGGGAACATTATAAACCTCTATAACGTAATATAACCTAACCTAACCCAGCTAGACTGTCGCTGGTAATGTTTCCCAGAATCCCGTTCGTGTCGTCCCGTACATCACGGCGCGGACATTATATACGTCTATAAGGTTATATATCCTATCCTAAGGCAACCTAACATCTCGGATGTAGTATTTTCCAACATTTCTGGCGGGTCGGCCCCTACTTCTCGGTGGGAACATTATATACTTTTATAACGTAATGAAACCTAACCTAACCCATCTAGACCCTCGCTGGTAATGTTTTACAGAATCTCGTTCGTGTCGCCCCGTACGTCTCTGTGCGGACATTATATGCGTCTATATTGTTATATATCCTAACCTAAGGCATCCTAACATCTCGGATGTAGTAGTTTCCAACATTCCTGGCGGGTCGGTCCCTACTTCTCGGTGGGAACATTAGATACGTCTATAACGTAATAGAACCTAACCTAATCCATCTAGACCCTCGGTGGTAATATTTTACAGAATCCCGGGCGTGTCGGCCCGTACTTCTCGGTGGGGACATTATGTACGTCTACTACGTTATATATCCTAACCTAAGACAACTTAACATCTCGAATGTAGTATTTCACAACATTTCTGGCGGGTCGGCCCCTACTTCTCGGTGGGAACATTATATACTTTTATAACGTAATGTAACCTAACCTAACCCATCTAGACCCTCGCTGGTAATGTTTTACAGAATCTCGTTCGTGTCGCACCCTACGTCTCTGTGCGGACATTATATGCGTCTGTATCGTTATATATCCTAACCTAAGGCAACCTAACATCTCGAACGTTGTATTTTACTACATTCCAGGCGGGTCGGCCGCTACTTCTTGATGGGAACATTATATACGTCTATAACGTAATAGATCCTAACCTAACCCATCTAGACCCTCGCTGGAAATGTTTTACAGAATCCCGTTCGTGTCGTCCCGTACGTCTCGGTGCGGGCATTATATACGTCTATAACGTTACATATCCTTACCTAAGGCAACCTAACATCTCGATTGTAGTATTTCCCAACATTTCTGGCGGGTCGGTCCCTATTTCTCGGTGGGAACATTATATACGACCATAACGTAATATAACCTAACCTGACCCATCTAGACCCTCGCTGGTAATGTTTTACAGAATCCCGTTCGTGTCGTGCCCTGCGTCTCGGTGCGGACATTATATACGTCTATAACGTTGTATATCCTTACCTACGGCAACCTAAAATCTTGATTGTGGTACTTTAAACTTTCCAGGCGCGTCGGGCCCTACTTCTCCGTGGGAACATTATATACTTCTATAACTTTATATATCGCAACCTAAGGCATCCTAACATCTCGGATGTAGTATTTTCCAACATTCCTGGCGGGTCGGCCCCTACTTCTCGGTGGGAGCATTATATACGTCTATAACGTAATAGATCCTAACCTAACCCATCTAGACCCTCGCTGGTAAGGTGTGACAGAATCCCGTTCGTGTCGTGCCCTACGTCTCGGTGCGGACATTATATACGTCTATAATGTTATTTTTCCTATCCTAAGGCAACCTAACATCTCGAATGTAGTATTTTCCAACATTTCTGGCGGGTCGGTCCCTACATCTCGGTGGGAACATTATAAACCTCTATAACGTAATATAACCTAACCTAACCCAGCTAGACTGTCGCTGGTAATGTTTCCCAGAATCCCGTTCGTGTCGTCCCGTACATTACGGCGCGGACATTATATACGTCTATAAGGTTATATATCCTATCCTAAGGCAACCTAACATCTCGGATGTAGTAGTTTCCAACATTCCTGGCGGGTCGGTCCCTACTTCACGGTGGGAACATTAGATACGTCTATAACGTAATAGAACCTAACCTAATCCATCTAGACCCTCGGTGGTAATATTTTACAGAATCCCGGGCGTGTCGGCCCGTACTTCTCGGTGGGGACATTATGTACGTCTACTACGTTATATATCCTAACCTAAGACAACTTAACATCTCGAATGTAGTATTTCACAACATATCTGGCGGGTCGGCCCCTACTTCTCGGTGGGAACATTATATACTTTTATAACGTAATGTAACCTAACCTAACCCATCTAGACCCTCGCTGGTAATGTTTTACAGAATCTCGTTCGTGTCGCACCCTACGTCTCTGTGCGGACATTATATGCGTCTGTATCGTTATATATCCTAACCTAAGGCAACCTAACATCTCGAACGTTGTATTTTACTACATTCCAGGCGGGTCGGCCGCTACTTCTTGATGGGAACATTATATACGTCTATAACGTAATAGATCCTAACCTAACCCATCTAGACCCTCGCTGGAAATGTTTTACAGAATCCCGTTCGTGTCGTCCCGTACGTCTCGGTGCGGGCATTATATACGTCTATAACGTTACATATCCTTACCTAAGGCAACCTAACATCTCGATTGTAGTATTTCCCAACATTTCTGGCGGGTCGGTCCCTATTTCTCGGTGGGAACATTATATACGACCATAACGTAATATAACCTAACCTGACCCATCTAGACCCTCGCTGGTAATGTTTTACAGAATCCCGTTCGTGTCGTGCCCTGCGTCTCGGTGCGGACATTATATACGTCTATAACGTTGTATATCCTTACCTACGGCAACCTAAAATCTTGATTGTGGTACTTTAAACTTTCCAGGCGCGTCGGGCCCTACTTCTCCGTGGGAACATTATATACTTCTATAACTTTATATATCGCAACCTAAGGCATCCTAACATCTCGGATGTAGTATTTTCCAACATTCCTGGCGGGTCGGCCCCTACTTCTCGGTGGGAGCATTATATACGTCTATAACGTAATAGATCCTAACCTAACCCATCTAGACCCTCGCTGGTAAGGTGTGACAGAATCCCGTTCGTGTCGTGCCCTACGTCTCGGTGCGGACATTATATACGTCTATAATGTTATTTTTCCTATCCTAAGGCAACCTAACATCTCGAATGTAGTATTTTCCAACATTTCTGGCGGGTCGGTCCCTACATCTCGGTGGGAACATTATAAACCTCTATAACGTAATATAACCTAACCTAACCCAGCTAGACTGTCGCTGGTAATGTTTCCCAGAATCCCGTTCGTGTCGTCCCGTACATTACGGCGCGGACATTATATACGTCTATAAGGTTATATATCCTATCCTAAGGCAACCTAACATCTCGGATGTAGTAGTTTCCAACATTCCTGGCGGGTCGGTCCCTACTTCACGGTGGGAACATTAGATACGTCTATAACGTAATAGAACCTAACCTAATCCATCTAGACCCTCGGTGGTAATATTTTACAGAATCCCGGGCGTGTCGGCCCGTACTTCTCGGTGGGGACATTATGTACGTCTACTACGTTATATATCCTAACCTAAGACAACTTAACATCTCGAATGTAGTATTTCACAACATATCTGGCGGGTCGGCCCCTACTTCTCGGTGGGAACATTATATACTTTTATAACGTAATGTAACCTAACCTAACCCATCTAGACCCTCGCTGGTAATGTTTTACAGAATCTCGTTCGTGTCGCACCCTACGTCTCTGTGCGGACATTATATGCGTCTGTATCGTTATATATCCTAACCTAAGGCAACCTAACATCTCGAACGTTGTATTTTACTACATTCCAGGCGGGTCGGCCGCTACTTCTTGATGGGAACATTATATACGTCTATAACGTAATAGATCCTAACCTAACCCATCTAGACCCTCGCTGGAAATGTTTTACAGAATCCCGTTCGTGTCGTCCCGTACGTCTCGGTGCGGGCATTATATACGTCTATAACGTTACATATCCTTACCTAAGGCAACCTAACATCTCGATTGTAGTATTTCCCAACATTTCTGGCGGGTCGGTCCCTATTTCTCGGTGGGAACATTATATACGACCATAACGTAATATAACCTAACCTGACCCATCTAGACCCTCGCTGGTAATGTTTTACAGAATCCCGTTCGTGTCGTGCCCTGCGTCTCGGTGCGGACATTATATACGTCTATAACGTTGTATATCCTTACCTACGGCAACCTAAAATCTTGATTGTGGTACTTTAAACTTTCCAGGCGCGTCGGGCCCTACTTCTCCGTGGGAACATTATATACTTCTATAACTTTATATATCGCAACCTAAGGCATCCTAACATCTCGGATGTAGTATTTTCCAACATTCCTGGCGGGTCGGCCCCTACTTCTCGGTGGGAGCATTATATACGTCTATAACGTAATAGATCCTAACCTAACCCATCTAGACCCTCGCTGGTAAGGTGTGACAATCCCGTTCGTGTCGTGCCCTACGTCTCGGTGCGGACATTATATACGTCTATAATGTTATTTTTCCTATCCTAAGGCAACCTAACATCTCGAATGTAGTATTTTCCAACATTTCTGGCGGGTCGGTCCCTACATCTCGGTGGGAACATTATAAACCTCTATAACGTAATATAACCTAACCTAACCCAGCTAGACTGTCGCTGGTAATGTTTCCCAGAATCCCGTTCGTGTCGTCCCGTACATTACGGCGCGGACATTATATACGTCTATAAGGTTATATATCCTATCCTAAGGCAACCTAACATCTCGGATGTAGTAGTTTCCAACATTCCTGGCGGGTCGGTCCCTACTTCACGGTGGGAACATTAGATACGTCTATAACGTAATAGAACCTAACCTAATCCATCTAGACCCTCGGTGGTAATATTTTACAGAATCCCGGGCGTGTCGGCCCGTACTTCTCGGTGGGGACATTATGTACGTCTACTACGTTATATATCCTAACCTAAGACAACTTAACATCTCGAATGTAGTATTTCACAACATTTCTGGCGGGTCGGCCCCTACTTCTCGGTGGGAACATTATATACTTTTATAACGTAATGTAACCTAACCTAACCCATCTAGACCCTCGCTGGTAATGTTTTACAGAATCTCGTTCGTGTCGCACCCTACGTCTCTGTGCGGACATTATATGCGTCTGTATCGTTATATATCCTAACCTAAGGCAACCTAACATCTCGAACGTTGTATTTTACTACATTCCAGGCGGGTCGGCCGCTACTTCTTGGTGGGAACATTATATACGTCTATAACGTAATAGATCCTAACCTAACCCATCTAGACCCTCGCTGGAAATGTTTTACAGAATCCCGTTCGTGTCGTCCCGTACGTCTCGGTGCGGGCATTATATACGTCTATAACGTTATTTTTCCTATCCTAAGGCAACCTAACATCTCGATTGTAGTATTTCCCAACATTTCTGGCGGGTCGGTCCCTATTTCTCGGTGGGAACATTATATACGACCATAACGTAATATAACCTAACCTGACCCATCTAGACCCTCGCTGGTAATGTTTTACAGAATCCCGTTCGTGTCGTGCCCTACGTCTCGGTGCGGACATTATATACGTCTATAACGTTGTATATCCTTACCTACGGCAACCTAAAATCTTGATTGTGGTACTTTAAACTTTCCAGGCGCGTCGGGCCCTACTTCTCGGTGGGAACATTATATACTTCTATAACTTTATATATCGCAACCTAAGGCATCCTAACATCTCGGATGTAGTATTTTCCAACATTCCTGGCGGGTCGGCCCCTACTTCTCGGTGGGAACATTATATACGTCTATAACGTAATAGATCCTAACCTAACCCATCTAGACCCTCGCTGGTAAGGTGTGACAGAATCCCGTTCGTGTCGTGCCCTACGTCTCGGTGCGGACATTATATACGTCTATAACGTTATTTTTCCTATCCTAAGGCTACCTAACATCTCGAATGTAGTATTTTCCAACATTTCTGGCGGGTCGGTCCCTACATCTCGGTGGGAACATTATAAACCTCTATAACGTAATATCACCTAACCTAACCCAGCTAGACTGTCGCTGGTAATGTTTCCCAGAATCCCGTTCGTGTCGTCCCGTACATTACGGCGCGGACATTATATACGTCTATAAGGTTATATATCCTATCCTAAGGCAACCTAACATCTCGGATGTAGTATTTTCCAACATTTCTGGCGGGTCGGCCCCTACTTCTCGGTGGGAACATTATATACTTTTATAACGTAATGAAACCTAACCTAACCCATCTAGACCCTCGCTGGTAATGTTTTACAGAATCTCGTTCGTGTCGCCCCGTACGTCTCTGTGCGGACATTATATGCGTCTATATTGTTATATATCCTAACCTAAGGCATCCTAACATCTCGGATGTAGTAGTTTCCAACATTCATGGCGGGTCGGCCGCTACTTCTCGGTGGGAACATTATATACGTCTATAACGTAATAGATCCTAACCTAACCCACCTATACGCTCGGTGGTAATGTTTTACAGAATCCCGTTCGTGTCGTCCCGTACGTCTTGCGGCGGACATCATATACGTCTATAGCGTTATATTTCCTATCCTAAGGCAACCTAACATCTCGAATGTAGTATTTTCCAACATTTCTGGCGGGTCGGTCCCTACATCTCGGTGGGAACATTATAAACCTCTATAACGTAATATAACCTAACCTAACCCAGCTAGACTGTCGCTGGTAATGTTTCCCAGAATCCCGTTCGTGTCGTCCCGTACATCACGGCGCGGACATTATATACGTCTATAAGGTTATATATCCTATCCTAAGGCAACCTAACATCTCGGATGTAGTATTTTCCAACATTTCCGGCGGGTCGGCCCCTACTTCTCGGTGGGAAAATTATATACTTTTATAACGTAATGAAACCTAACCTAACCCATCTAGACCCTCGCTGGTAATGTTTTACAGAATCTCGTTCGTGTCGCCCCGTACGTCTCTGTGCGGACATTATATGCATCTATATTGTTATATATCCTAACCTAAGGCATCCTAACATCTCGGATGTAGTAGTTTCCAACATTCCTGGCGGGTCGGTCCCTACTTCTCGGTGGGAACATTAGATACGTCTATAACGTAATAGAACCTAACCTAATCCATCTAGACCCTCGGTGGTAATATTTTACAGAATCCCGGGCGTGTGGGCCCGTACTTCTCGGTGGGGACATTATGTACGTCTACTACGTTATATATCCTAACCTAAGACAACTTAACATCTCGAATGTAGTATTTCACAACATTTCTGGCGGGTCGGCACCTACTTCTCGGTGGGAACATTATATACTTTTATAACGTAATGTAACCTAACCTAACCCATCTAGACCCTCGCTGGTAATGTTTTACAGAATCTCGTTCTTGTCGCACCCTACGTCTCTGTGCGGACATTATATGCGTCTGTATCGTTATATATCCTAACCTAAGGCAACCTAACATCTCGAACGTTGTATTTTACTACATTCCAGGCGGGTCGGCCGCTACTTCTTGGTGGGAACATTATATACGTCTATAACGTAATAGATCCTAACCTAACCCATCTAGACACTCGCTGGAAATGTTTTACAGAATCCCGTTCGTGTCGTCCCGTACGTCTCGGTGCGGGCATTATATACGTCTATAACGTTATTTTTCCTATCCTAAGGCAACCTAACATCTCGATTGTAGTATTTCCCAACATTTCTGGCGGGTCGGTCCCTATTTCTCGGTGGGAACATTATATACGACCATAACGTAATATAACCTAACCTGACCCATCTAGACCATCGCTGGTAATGTTTTACAGAATCCCGTTCGTGTCGTGCCCTACGTCTCGGTGCGGACATTATATACGTCTATAACGTTGTATATCCTTACCTACGGCAACCTAAAATCTTGATTGTGGTACTTTAGACTTTCCAGGCGCGTCGGGCCCTACTTCTCGGTGGGAACATTATATACTTCTATAACTTTATATATCGCAACCTAAGGCATCCTAACATCTCGGATGTAGTATTTTCCAACATTCCTGGCGGGTCGGCCCCTACTTCTCGGTGGGAACATTATATACGTCTATAACGTAATAGATCCTAACCTAACCCATCTAGACCCTCGCTGGTAAGGTGTGACAGAATCCCGTTCGTGTCGTGCCCTACGTCTCGGTGCGGACATTATATACGTCTATAACGTTATATTTCCTATCCTAAGGCAACCTAACATCTCGAATGTAGTATTTTCCAACATTTCTGGCGGGTCGGCCCCTACTTCTCGGTGGGAACATTATAAACCTCTATAACGTAAAATAACCTAACCTAACCCAGCTAGACCGTCGCTGGTAATGTTTCACAGAATCCCGTTCGTGTCGTCCCGTACATCACGGCGCGGACATTATATACGTCTATAAGGTTATATATCCTATCCTAAGGCAACCTAACATCTCGGATGTAGTATTTTCCAACATTTCTGGCGGGTCGGCCCCGACTTCTCGGTGGGAACATTATATACTTTTATAACGTAATGAAACCTAACCTAACCGATCTAGACCCTCGCTGGTAATGTTTTACAGAATCTCGTTCGTGTCGCCCCGTACGTCTCTGTGCGGACATTATATGCGTCTATATTGTTATATATCCTAACCTAAGGCATCCTAACATCTCGGATGTAGTAGTTTCCAACATTCATGGCGGGTCGGCCGCTACTTCTTGATGGGAACATTATATACGTCTATAACGTAATAGATCCTAACCTAACCCATCTAGACCCTCGCTGGAAATGTTTTACAGAATCCCGTTCGTGTCGTCCCGTACGTCTCGGTGCGGGCATTATATACGTCTATAACGTTACATATCCTTACCTAAGGCAACCTAACATCTCGATTGTAGTATTTCCCAACATTTCTGGCGGGTCGGTCCCTATTTCTCGGTGGGAACATTATATACGACCATAACGTAATATAACCTAACCTGACCCATCTAGACCCTCGCTGGTAATGTTTTACAGAATCCCGTTCGTGTCGTGCCCTGCGTCTCGGTGCGGACATTATATACGTCTATAACGTTGTATATCCTTACCTACGGCAACCTAAAATCTTGATTGTGGTACTTTAAACTTTCCAGGCGCGTCGGGCCCTACTTCTCCGTGGGAACATTATATACTTCTATAACTTTATATATCGCAACCTAAGGCATCCTAACATCTCGGATGTAGTATTTTCCAACATTCCTGGCGGGTCGGCCCCTACTTCTCGGTGGGAGCATTATATACGTCTATAACGTAATAGATCCTAACCTAACCCATCTAGACCCTCGCTGGTAAGGTGTGACAGAATCCCGTTCGTGTCGTGCCCTACGTCTCGGTGCGGACATTATATACGTCTATAATGTTATTTTTCCTATCCTAAGGCAACCTAACATCTCGAATGTAGTATTTTCCAACATTTCTGGCGGGTCGGTCCCTACATCTCGGTGGGAACATTATAAACCTCTATAACGTAATATAACCTAACCTAACCCAGCTAGACTGTCGCTGGTAATGTTTCCCAGAATCCCGTTCGTGTCGTCCCGTACATTACGGCGCGGACATTATATACGTCTATATTGTTATATATCCTAACCTAAGGCATCCTAACATCTCGGATGTAGTAGTTTCCAACATGCATGGCGGGTCGGCCGCTACTTCTCGGTGGGAACATTATATACGTCTATAACGTAATAGATCCTAACCTAACCCACCTATACGCTCGGTGGTAATGTTTTACAGAATCCCGTTCGTGTCGTCCCGTACGTCTTGCGGCGGACATTATATACGTCTATAGCGTTATATTTCCTATCCTAAGGCAACCTAACATCTCGAATGTAGTATTTTCCAACATTTCTGGCGGGTCGGTCCCTACATCTCGGTGGGAACAATATAAACCTCTATAACGTAATATAACCTAACCTAACCCAGCTAGACCGTCGCTGGTAATGTTTCCCAGAATCCCGTTCGTGTCGTCCCGTACATCACGGCGCGGACATTATATACGTCTATAAGGTTATATATCCTATCCTAAGGCAACCTAACATCTCGGATGTAGTATTTTCCAACATTTCTGGCGGGTCGGCCCCTACTTCTCGGTGGGAACATTATATACTTTTATAACGTAATGAAACCTAACCTAACCCATCTAGACCCTCGCTGGTAATGTTTTACAGAATCTCGTTCGTGTCGCCCCGTACGTCTCTGTGCGGACATTATATGCGTCTATATTGTTATATATCCTAACCTAAGGCATCCTAACATCTCGGATGTAGTAGTTTCCAACATTCATGGCGGGTCGGCCGCTACTTCTCGGTGGGAACATTATATACGTCTATAACGTAATAGATCCTAACCTAACCCACCTATACCCTCGGTGGTAATGTTTTACAGAATCCCGTTCGTGTCGTCCCTTACGTTTTGCGGCGGACATTATATACGTCTATAACGTTATATTTCCTATCCTAAGGCAACCTAACATCTCGAATGTAGTATTTTCCAACATTTCTGGCGGGTCGGACCCTACATCTCGGTGGGAACATTATAAACCTCTATAACGTAATATAACCTAACCTAACCCAGCTAGACTGTCGCTGGTAATGTTTCCCAGAATCCCGTTCGTGTCGTCCCGTACATCACGGCGCGGACATTATATACGTCTATAAGGTTATATATCCTATCCTAAGGCAACCTAACATCTCGGATGTAGTATTTTCCAACATTTCTGGCGGGTCGGTCCCTACTTCTCGGTGGGAACATTATATACTTTTATAACGTAATGAAACCTAACCTAACACATCTAGACCTTCGCTCGTAATGTTTTACAGAATCTCGTTCGTGTCGCCCCGTACGTCTCTGTGCGGACATTATATGCGTCTATATTGTTATATATCCTAACCTAAGGCATCCTAACATCTCGGATGTAGTAGTTTCCAACATTCATGGCGGGTCGGCCGCTACTTCTCGGTGGGAACATTATATACGTCTATAACGTAATAGATCCTAACCTAACCCACCTATACCCTCGCTGGTAATGTTTTACAGAATCCCGTTCGTGTCGTCCCGTACGTCTTGCGGCGGACATTATATACGTCTATAACGTTATATTTCCTATCCTAAGGCAACCTAACATCTCGAATGTAGTATTTTCCAACATTTCTGGCGGGTCGGTCCCTACATCTCGGTGGGAACATTATAAACCTCTATAACGTAATATAACCTAACCTAACCCAGCTAGACCGTCGCTGGTAATGTTTCCCAGAATCCCGTTCGTGTCGTCCCGTACGTCTTGCGGCGGACATTATATACGTCTATAGCGTTATATTTCCTATCCTAAGGCAACCTAACATCTCGAATGTAGTATTTTCCAACATTTCTGGCGGGTCGGTCCCTACATCTCGGTGGGAACATTATAAACCTCTATAACGTAATATAACCTAACCTAACCCAGCTAGACCGTCGCTGGTAATGTTTCCCAGAATCCCGTTCGTGTCGTCCCGTACATCACGGCGCGGACATTATATACGTCTATAAGGTTATATATCCTATCCTAAGGCAACCTAACATCTCGGATGTAGTATTTTCCAACATTTCTGGCGGGTCGGCCCCTACTTCTCGGTGGGCACATTATATACGTCTATATCGTAATATAGCCTAACCTAACCAATCTAGATCCTAGCTGGTAATGTTTTACAGAATCCCGTTCGTGTCGTCCCGTACGTCTTGCGGCGGACATTATATACGTCTATAACGTTATATTTCCTATCCTAAGGCAACCTAACATCTAGAATGTAGTATTTTCCAACATTTCTGGCGGGTCGGTCCCTACATCTCGGTGGGAACATTATAAACCTCTATAACGTAATATAACCTAACCTAACCCAGCTAGACTGTCGCTGGTAATGTTTCCCAGAATCCCGTTCGTGTCGTCCCGTACATCACGGCGCGGACATTATATACGTCTATAAGGTTATATATCCTATCCTAAGGCAACCTAACATCTCCGATGTAGTATTTTCCAACATTTCTGGCGGGTCGGACCCTACTTCTCGGTGGGAACATTATATACTTTTATAACGTAATGAAACCTAACCTAACCCATCTAGACCCTCGCTGGTAATGTTTTACAGAATCTCGTTCGTGTCGCCCCGTACGTCTCTGTGCGGACATTATATGCGTCTATATTGTTATATATCCTAACCTAAGGCATCCTAACATCTCGGATGTAGTAGTTTCCAACATTCATGGCGGGTCGGCCGCTACTTCTCGGTGGGAACATTATATACGTCTATAACGTAATAGATCCTAACCTAACCCACCTATACCCTCGGTGGTAATGTTTTACAGAATCCCGTTCGTGTCGTCCCGTACGTCTTGCGGCGGACATTATATACGTCTATAGCGTTATATTTCCTATCCTAAGGCAACCTAACATCTCGAATGTAGTATTTTCCAACATTTCTGGCGGGTCGGTCCCTACATCTCGGTGGGAACATTATAAACCTCTATAACGTAATATAACCTAACCTAACCCAGCTAGACCGTCGCTGGTAATGTTTCCCAGAATCCCGTTCGTGTCGTCCCGTACATCACGGCGCGGACATTATATACGTCTATAAGGTTATATATCCTATCCTAAGGCAACCTAACATCTCGGCTGTAGTATTTTCCAACATTTCTGGCGGGTCTGCCCCTACTTCTCGGTGGGCACATTATATACGTCTATATCGTAATATAGCCTAACCTAACCAATCTAGATCCTAGCAGGTAATGTTTACAGAATCCCGTTCGTGTCGTCCCGTACGTCTCGGTGGGTACATTATTTACGTCTACAACGTTATATATCCTAACCTAGGGCAGCTTAACATCTCGGATGTAGTATTTTCCATCATTCATGGCGTGTCGGCCGCTACGTCTCGGTGGGCACATTATATGTGTCCATAACGTAATATAACCTAACCTGACCCATCTAGACCCTCGCTGGTAGTGTTTTACAGAATCCCGTTCCGTGTCTACCCGTACGTCTCGGTGCGGACATTATATACGTCTATAACGTTATATATCCTAACCTAAGGCATCCTAATATCTCCTATGTAGTATTTTCCAACATTCCTGGCGGGTCGGTCCCTACTTCTCGGTGGGAACATTAGATACGTCTATAACGTAATAGAACCTAACCTAATCCATCTAGACCCTCGGTGGTAATATCTTACAGAATCCCGGGCGTGTCGGCCCGTACTTCTCGGTGGGGACATTATGTACGTCTACTACGTTATATATCCTAACCTAAGACAACTTAACATCTCGAATGTAGTATTTCACAACATTTCTGGCGGGTCGGCCCCTACTTCTCGGTGGGAACATTATATACTTTTATAACGTAATGTAACCTAACCTAACCCATCTAGACCCTCGCTGGTAATGTTTTACAGAATCTCGTTCGTGTCGCCCCGTACGTCTCTGTGCGGACATTATATGCATCTGTATCGTTATATATCCTAACCTAAGGCAACCTAACATCTCGAATGTTGTATTTTACTACATTCCAGGCGGGTCGGCCGCTACTTCTTGGTGGGAACATTATATACGTCTATAACGTAATAGATCCTAACCTAACCCATCTAGACCCTCGCTGGAAATGTTTTACAGAATCCCGTTCGTGTCGTCCCGTACGTCTCGGTGCGGGCATTATATACGTCTATAGCGTTACATATCCTTACCTAAGGCAACCTAACATCTCGATTGTAGTATATCCCAACATTTCTGGCGGGTCGGTCCTATTTCTCGGTGGGAACATTATATACGACCATAACGTAATATAACCTAACCTGACCCATCTAGACCCTCGCTGGAAATGTTTTACAGAATCCCGTTCGTGTCGTGCCCTACGTCTCGGTGCGGACATTATATACGTCTATAACGTTGTATATCCTTACCTACGGCAACCTAAAATCTTGATTGTGGTACTTTAAACTTTCCAGGCGCGTCGGGCCCTACTTCTCGGTGGGAACACTATATACTTCTATAACTTTATATATCGCAACCTAAGGCATTCTAACATCTCGGATGTAGTATTTTCCAACATTCCTGGCTGGTCGGCCCCTACTTCTCGGTGGGAACATTATATACGTCTATAACGTAATAGATCCTAACCTAACCCATCTAGACCCTCGCTGGTAATGTGTGACAGAATCCCGTTCGTGTCGTGCCCTACGTCTCGGTGCAGACATTATATACGTCTATAACGTTATTTCTCCTATCCTAAGGCAACCTAACCTCTCGAATGTAGTATTTTCCTACATTTCTGGGGGGTCGGCCCCTACTTCTCGGTGGGAACATTATATACTTTTATAACGTAATGAAACCTAACCTAACACATCTAGACCGTCGCTCGTAATGTTTTACAGAATCTCGTTCGTGTCGCCCCGTACGTCTCTGTGCGGACATTATATGCGTCTATATTGTTATATATCCTAACCTAAGGCATCCTAACATCTCGGATGTAGTAGTTTCCAACATTCATGGCGGGTCGGCCGCTACTTCTCGGTGGGAACATTATATACGTCTATAACATAATAGATCCTAACCTAACCCACCTATACCCTCGGTGGTAATGTTTTACAGAATCCCGTTCGTGTCGTCCCGTACGTCTTGCGGCGGACATTATATACGTCTATAGCGTTATATTTCCTATCCTAAGGCAACCTAACATCTCGAATGTAGTATTTTCCAACATTTCTGGCGGGTCGGTCCCTACATCTCGGTGGGAACATTATAAACCTCTATAACGTAATATAACCTAACCTAACCCAGCTAGACTGTCGCTGGTAATGTTTCCCAGAATCCCGTTCGTGTCGTCCCGTACATCACGGCGCGGACATTATATACGTCTATAAGGTTATATATCCTATCCTAAGGCAACCTAACATCTCGGATGTAGTATTTTCCAACATTTCTGGGGGGTCGGCCCCTACTTCTCGGTGGGAACATTATATACTTTTATAACGTAATGAAACCTAACCTAACACATCTAGACCTTCGCTCGTAATGTTTTACAGAATCTCGTTCGTGTCGCCCCGTACGTCTCTGTGCGGACATTATATGCGTCTATATTGTTATATATCCTAACCTAAGGCATCCTAACATCTCGGATGTAGTAGTTTCCAACATTCATGGCGGGTCGGCCGCTACTTCTCGGTGGGAACATTATATACGTCTATAACGTAATAGATCCTAACCTAACCCACCTATACCCTCGCTGGTAATGTTTTACAGAATCCCGTTCGTGTCGTCCCGTACGTCTTGCGGCGGACATTATATACGTCTATAACGTTATATTTCCTATCCTAAGGCAACCTAACATCTCGAATGTAGTATTTTCCAACATTTCTGGCGGGTCGGTCCCTACATCTCGGTGGGAACATTATAAACCTCTATAACGTAATATAACCTAACCTAACCCAGCTAGACTGTCGCTGGTAATGTTTCCCAGAATCCCGTTCGTGTCGTCCCGTACATCACGGCGCGGACATTATATACGTCTATAAGGTTATATATCCTATCCTAAGGCAACCTAACATCTCGGATGTAGTATTTTCCAACATTTCTGGCGGGTCGGCCCCTACTTCTCGGTGGGCACATTATATACGTCTATATCGTAATATAGCCTAACCTAACCAATCTAGATCCTAGCTGGTAATGTTTTACAGAATCCCGTTCGTGTCGTCCCGTACGTCTTGCGGCGGACATTATATACGTCTATAACGTTATATTTCCTATCCTAAGGCAACCTAACATCTAGAATGTAGTATTTTCCAACATTTCTGGCGGGTCGGTCCCTACATCTCGGTGGGAACATTATAAACCTCTATAACGTAATATAACCTAACCTAACCCAGCTAGACTGTCGCTGGTAATGTTTCCCAGAATCCCGTTCGTGTCGTCCCGTACATCACGGCGCGGACATTATATACGTCTATAAGGTTATATATCCTATCCTAAGGCAACCTAACATCTCCGATGTAGTATTTTCCAACATTTCTGGCGGGTCGGCCCCTACTTCTCGGTGGGAACATTATATACTTTTATAACGTAATGAAACCTAACCTAACCCATCTAGACCCTCGCTGGTAATGTTTTACAGAATCTCGTTCGTGTCGCCCCGTACGTCTCTGTGCGGACATTATATGCATCTGTATCGTTATATATCCTAACCTAAGGCAACCTAACATCTCGAATGTTGTATTTTACTACATTCCAGGCGGGTCGGCCGCTACTTCTTGGTGGGAACATTATATACGTCTATAACGTAATAGATCCTAACCTAACCCATCTAGACCCTCGCTGGAAATGTTTTACAGAATCCCGTTCGTGTCGTCCCGTACGTCTCGGTGCGGGCATTATATACGTCTATAGCGTTACATATCCTTACCTAAGGCAACCTAACATCTCGATTGTAGTATATCCCAACATTTCTGGCGGGTCGGTCTTATTTCTCGGTGGGAACATTATATACGACCATAACGTAATATAACCTAACCTGACCCATCTAGACCCTCGCTGGAAATGTTTTACAGAATCCCGTTCGTGTCGTGCCCTACGTCTCGGTGCGGACATTATATACGTCTATAACGTTGTATATCCTTACCTACGGCAACCTAAAATCTTGATTGTGGTACTTTAAACTTTCCAGGCGCGTCGGGCCCTACTTCTCGGTGGGAACACTATATACTTCTATAACTTTATATATCGCAACCTAAGGCATTCTAACATCTCGGATGTAGTATTTTCCAACATTCCTGGCTGGTCGGCCCCTACTTCTCGGTGGGAACATTATATACGTCTATAACGTAATAGATCCTAACCTAACCCATCTAGACCCTCGCTGGTAATGTGTGACAGAATCCCGTTCGTGTCGTGCCCTACGTCTCGGTGCAGACATTATATACGTCTATAACGTTATTTCTCCTATCCTAAGGCAACCTAACCTCTCGAATGTAGTATTTTCCAACATTTCTGGGGGGTCGGCCCCTACTTCTCGGTGGGAACATTATATACTTTTATAACGTAATGAAACCTAACCTAACACATCTAGACCTTCGCTCTTAATGTTTTACAGAATCTCGTTCGTGTCGCCCCGTACGTCTCTGTGCGGACATTATATGCGTCTATATTGTTATATATCCTAACCTAAGGCATCCTAACATCTCGGATGTAGTAGTTTCCAACATTCATGGCGGGTCGGCCGCTACTTCTCGGTGGGAACATTATATACGTCTATAACGTAATAGATCCTAACCTAACCCACCTATACCCTCGCTGGTAATGTTTTACAGAATTCCGTTCGTGTCGTCCCGTACGTCTTGCGGCGGACATTATATACGTCTATAACGTTATATTTCCTATCCTAAGGCAACCTAACATCTCGAATGTAGTATTTTCCAACATTTCTGGCGGGTCGGTCCCTACATCTCGGTGGGAACATTATAAACCTCTATAACGTAATATAACCTAACCTAACCCAGCTAGACTGTCGCTGGTAATGTTTCCCAGAATCCCGGTCGTGTCGTCCCGTACATCACGGCGCGGACATTATATACGTCTATAAGGTTATATATCCTATCCTAAGGCAACCTAACATCTCGGATGTAGTATTTTCCAACATTTCTGGCGGGTCGGCCCCTACTTCTCGGTGGGCACATTATATACGTCTATATCGTAATATAGCCTAACCTAACCAATCTAGATCCTAGCTGGTAATGTTTTACAGAATCCCGTTCGTGTCGTCCCGTACGTCTTGCGGCGGACATTATATACGTCTATAACGTTATATTTCCTATCCTAAGGCAACCTAACATCTAGAATGTAGTATTTTCCAACATTTCTGGCGGGTCGGTCCCTACATCTCGGTGGGAACATTATAAACCTCTATAACGTAATATAACCTAACCTAACCCAGCTAGACTGTCGCTGGTAATGTTTCCCAGAATCCCGTTCGTGTCGTCCCGTACATCACGGCGCGGACATTATATACGTCTATAAGGTTATATATCCTATCCTAAGGCAACCTAACATCTCCGATGTAGTATTTTCCAACATTTCTGGCGGGTCGGCCCCTACTTCTCAGTGGGAACATTATATACTTTTATAACGTAATGAAACCTAACCTAACCCATCTAGACCCTCGCTGGTAATGTTTTACAGAATCTCGTTCGTGTCGCCCCGTACGTCTCTGTGCGGACATTATATGCGTCTATATTGTTATATATCCTAACCTAAGGCATCCTAACATCTCGGATGTAGTAGTTTCCAACATTCATGGCGGGTCGGCCGCTACTTCTCGGTGGGAACATTATATACGTCTATAACGTAATAGATCCTAACCTAACCCACCTATACCCTCGGTGGTAATGTTTTACAGAATCCCGTTCGTGTCGTCCCGTACGTCTTGCGGCGGACATTATATACGTCTATAGCGTTATATTTCCTATCCTAAGGCAACCTAACATCTCGAATGTAGTATTTTCCAACATTTCTGGCGGGTCGGTCCCTACATCTCGGTGGGAACATTATAAACCTCTATAACGTAATATAACCTAACCTAACCGAGCTAGACCGTCGCTGGTAATGTTTCCCAGAATCCCGTTCGTGTCGTCCCGTACATCACGGCGCGGACATTATATACGTCTATAAGGTTATATATCCTATCCTAAGGCAACCTAACATCTCGGATGTAGTATTTTCCAACATTTCTGGCGGGTCGGCCCCTACTTCTCGGTGGGCACATTATATACGTCTATATCGTAATATAGCCTAACCTAACCAATCTAGATCCTAGCTGGTAATGTTTTACAGAATCCCGTTCGTGTCGTCCCGTACGTCTTGCGGCGGACATTATATACGTCTATAACGTTATATTTCCTATCCTAAGGCAACCTAACATCTAGAATGTAGTATTTTCCAACATTTCTGGCGGGTCGGTCCCTACATCTCGGTGGGAACATTATAAACCTCTATAACGTAATATAACCTAACCTAACCCAGCTAGACTGTCGCTGGTAATGTTTCCCAGAATCCCGTTCGTGTCGTCCCGTACATCACGGCGCGGACATTATATACGTCTATAACCTTATACATCCCAACCTAAGGCCGCCTACCATCTCGAATGTAGTATTTTCCACCATTCCTGGCGGGTCGGCCCCTAAACCTCGGTGGGCACATTATATACGTTTATAACGTTGTATATATTACCATAAGGAAACCTAACATCTCGAATGTAGAATTTCACAACATTCCTGGCGGGTCGGCCCCACTTCTCGGTGGGAACATTATATACGTTTATAACATAATATAACCTAAACTAAACAATCTAGCCCCTCCCTGGTAATGTTTAACAGAATCCCAGTCGTGTCGGACCGTACTTCTCGGTGGCGACATTATATAGGTCTATAATGCTATATATCCCAACCTAAGGCAACCTAACATCTCGTATGTAGTATTTTGCAACATTCCTGGCGGGTCGGCCTCTACTTCTCGGTGGGAACATTATATACGTCTAGAACGTTATATACCCTAACCCAAGGCAACCTAACATCTCTACCGTAATATTTTACAACATTCCCGCCGCTTCGGTCCCTACTTCTCTGTGGTAGCATTATATACGTCTATAACATTATATATCCTAGCCTGAGGCAACCTAACATCTCGGATGTAATATATTACTACATTCCTGGCACGTCGGCCGCCACTTCTCGGTGGGAATATTATATACGTCTATAACGCTATATATCCTAGCTTAAGGCAACATAACATGTCGAATGTAATATTTTACAACATACCCGGCGCTTCGGCCCTTACTTCTCGGTGGGAACATTATATACGTCTATAACGCTATATATCCTAGCTTAAGGCAACCTAACATCTCGCATGTAATATTTTACAACATTCCTGGCTCGTTGGCCCCTACTTCTCTGTGGTAACATTATATACGTCTATACCGCTATATATCCTCCCCTAAGGCAACCTAACACTTCGAATCTAATATTTTTAACATTCCTGACACGTCGGCACCTACTTCTCGGTGGGAACATTATATACGTCTATAACGTTATATATACTAGCCTAAGGCAATCTAACATCTCGGATGTAATATTTTACTACACTCCTGGCGCGTCGGCACCTACTTCTCGCTGGGAACACTATATACGTCTATAGCGTTGTATATCCTAACCTGAGGGAAAATATCGTCTCGGATGTAATGTTTTACAACATTCCTGGCCTGTCGGCGCCTACATCTCGGTGGGGACTTTATATACGTCTATAACGTTATATATCCTAACCTAAGGCAACCTAACACCTCGGATGTAATGTTTAACAACATTCCTGTCTCGTCGGCCCCTACTTCTCGGTGGCAACATTATATACGTCTATAACGTTATATATCCTAACCTAAGGCAACCTAACATGTCGAACGTAATATTTTACAACATTCCTGGCATGCAAGTCCCTACTTCTCTGTGGTAACATTATATACGGCTATAACGTTATATATCCTAGCCTAAGGAAACCTAACATCTCGGATGTAATATGTTACAACATTCCCCGCGCGTCGGCCCCTACTTCTTTGTCGGAACATTGTATACGTCTATAACGCTATATATCCTAGCTTATGGTAAACTAACATGTCGAGTGTAATATTTTACAACATTCCTGGCTCGTCGGCCCCTACTGCTCGGTGGGAACATTATATACGTCCTTAACGTTATATATGCAGGCCTAAGGCAATCCTAACATGTCGAATGTAATATTTTCCAACATTCCTGGCGCCTCGGCCCCTACTTCTCGGTGGGAACATTATATACGTCTATAACGTTATATATCCTAGCCTGAGGCAACCTAACATCTCGGATGTAATATTTTACAACATTCCTGGCTCATCGGCCCCTACTTCTCGGTGGGAACAATATATACGTCTGTAACGTTATATATCCTATCCTAAGGCAACCTAACATGTCGGATGTAATATTTTACTACATTCCTGGCTACATCGGCCCCTACCTCTCTGTGGGAACATTATATACGTCTATAACGCTATATATGCAAGCCTAAGGCAATCCTAACATGTCGAATGTAATATTTTCCAACATTCCTGGCGCGTCGGCCCCTACTTCTCGGTGGGAACATTATATACGTCTATAACGTTATATATCCTAGCCTGAGGCAACCTAACATGTGGAGCGTAATATTTTACAACATTCCTGGCTCGTCGGCCCAAACTTCTAGGTGGAAACATTATATACGTCTACAACGTTATATATCCTAGCCTAAGGCAACCTAACGTGTCGAATGTAATATTTTACAACATTCCTGGCGCGACGGCCGCAACTTCTCGGTGGAAACATTATATACGTCTATAACGTTATATATCCTAGCCTAAGGCAACCTAACGTGTCGAATGTAATATTTTACGACATTCCTGGCGCGACGGCCGCTACTTCTCGGTGGGAACATTATATACGTCTATAACGCTATATATCCTAGCCTAAGGCAACCTAACATGTCGAATGTAATATTTTACAACATTCCCGGCGCTTCGGCCCCTACTTGTCGGTGGGAACATTAAATACGTCTATAACGCTATATATCCTACCTTAAGGCAACCTAACATCTCGGATGTAATATTTTACAACATTCCTGTCTCGTCGGCCGATACTTCTCGGTGGGAATATTATATACGTCTGTAAGGCTATATATCGTAGCTTAAGGCAACCTAACATGTCGAATGTAATATTTCACAACATTCCTGGCGCGTCGGTACCTCCTTCTCGGTGGGAACAGTATATAAGTCTATAACGTTATATATCCTATCCTAAGGCAACCTAACATGTCGAATGTAATATTGGACAACATTCCTTTCGTGTCGTCCAGTACTTCTCGGTGGGAATATCATATACGTCTAAAACGTTATATATCCTAGCCTACGGCAATCCTAACATGTCGAATGTACTATTTTACAACATTCCAGGCGCGTCAGGGACTACTTCTCCGTGGGAACATTATATAAGTCAATAACGTTATATATCCTAAACTAAGGCAACCTAGCACCTCGGGTGTAATATTTTACTGCATTCCTGGCACGTCGGCCCGTACCTATTGGCGGGAACATTATATAAGTCAATAACGTGATATATCCTAACCTAAGGCTACCTAACATCTCGGATGTAATATTTTACTACATTCCTGGCACGTCGGTCCCTACCTCTCGGTGGGAACATTATATACGTCTATAACGATATATATGCAAGCCTAAGGCAATCCTAACATGTCGAATGTAATATTTTCCAACATTCCTGGCGCGTCGGCCCCTACTTCTCGGTGGGAACATTATATACGCATATAACGTTATATATCCTAGCCTGAGGCAACCTAACATCTCGGATGTAATATTTTACAACATTCCTGGCTCATCGGCGCCTACTTCTCAGTGGGAACAATATATACGTCTATAACGTTATATATCCTAACCTAAGGCAACCTAACACCTCGGATGTAATGTTTAACAACATTCCTGGCTCGTCGGCCCCTACTTCTCGGTGGGAACATTATATACGTATATAACGTTATATATCCTAACCTAAGGCAACCTAACATGTCGAACGTAATATTTTACAACATTCCTGGCTCAGGGGCCCCTAATTCTCGGCGGGAACAATATACACGTCTATAACGTTATATATCCTAACCTATGGCAACCTAACACCTCGGATGGTACGTTTTACAACATTCCTGGCTCATCAGCCCCTACTTCTCGGTGGCAACACTATATACGTCTATAACGTTATATATACTAACCTAAAGATACCTAACATGTCGGATGTAATATTTTACAACATTCCTGGCTCATCGGCCCCTACTTCTCGGTGGGAACAATATATACGTCTATAACGTCATATACCCTAACCTAAGGCAACCTAACACCTCGGATGTAATATTTTACTACATTCCTGGCACGTCGGGACCTACTTCTCGGTGGGGACATTATATACGCCTATAACGCTATATATCCTAGCCTAAGGTAACCTAACATGTCGAACGTAATATTTTACAACATTCCTGGCTCATCGGCCCCTCCTTCTCGGTGGCAACACTATATACGTCTATAACGTTATATATACTAACTTAAGGCAACCTAACACCTCTACCGTAATATTTTACAACATTCCTGGCATGCAAGTCCCTACTTCTCTGTGGTAACATTATATACGGCTATAACGTTATATATCCTAGCCTAAGGAAACCTAACATTTCGGATGTAATATGTTACAACATTCCCCGCGCGTCGGCCCCTACTTCTTTGTCGGAACATTGTATACGTCTATAACGCTATATATCCTAGCTTAGGGTAACCTAACATGTCGAGCGTAATATTTTACAACATTCCTGGCTCGTCGGCCCCTACTTCTCGGTGGGAACATTATATACGTCTATAACGTTATATATGCAAGCCTAAGGCAATCCTAACATGTCGAATGTAATATTTTCCAACATTCGTGGCGCCTCGGCCCCTACTTCTCGGTGGGAACATTATATACGTCTATAACGTTATATATCCTAGCCTGAGGCAACCTAACATCTCGGATGTAATATTTTACAACATTCCTGGCTCATCGGCCCCTACTTCTCGGTGGGAACAATATATACGTCTGTAATGTTATATATCCTAGCCTGGGGCAAACTAACACATCGGATGTAATATTTTACAACATTCCTGGCTCATCGGCCCCTACTTCTCGGTGGGAACAATATATACGTCTATAACGTTATATATCCTAACGTAAGGCAACCTAACACCTCGGATGTAATGTTTAACAACATTCCTGGCTCATCGGCCCCTACTTCTCGGTGGCAACGCTATATACGTCTATAACGTTATATATCCTAACCTAAGGCAACCTAACATCTCGGATGTAATATTTTACTACATTCCTGGCACGTCGGGCCCTACTTCTCGGTGGGGACATTATATACGTCTATAACGCTATATATCCTAGCCCAAGGTAACCTAACATGTCGAGCGTAATGTTCTACAACATTCCTGGCTCATCGGCCCCTCCTTCTCGGTGGCAACACTATATACGTCTATAACGTTATATATACTAACTTAAGGCAACCTAACATCTCTACCGTAATATTTTACAACATTCCTGGCATGCAAGTCCCTACTTCTCTGTGGTAACATTATATACGGCTATAACGTTATATATCCTAGCCTAAGGAAACCTAACATCTCGGATGTAATATGTTACAACATTCCCCGCGCGTCGGCCCCTACTTCTTTGTCGGAACATTGTACACGTCTATAACGCAATATATCCTAGCTTAGGGTAACCTAACATGTCGCGCGTAATATTTTACAACATTCCTGGCTCGTCGGCCCCTACTTCTCCGTGGGAACATTATATACGTCTATAACGTTATATATCCTAACCTAAGGCAACCTAACATGTCGAACGTAATATTTTACAACATTCCTGGCTCATCGGCCCCTACTTCTCGGTGGGAACAATATATACGTCTATAACGTCATATACCCTAACCTAAGGCAACCTAACACCTCGGATGTAATATTTTACTACATTCCTGGCACGTCGGGCCCTACTTCTCGGTGGGGACATTATATACGCCTATAACGCTATATATCCTAGCCTAAGGTAACCTAACATGTCGAGCGTAATGTTCTACAACATTCCTGGCTCATCGGCCCCTCCTTCTCGGTGGCAACACTATATACGTCTATAAAGTTATATATACTAACTTAAGGCAACCTAACATGTCTACCGTAATATTTTACAACATTCCTGGCATGCAAGTCCCTACTTCTCTGTGGTAACATTATATACGGCTATAACGTTATATATCCTAGCCTAAGGAAACCTAACATCTCGGATGTAATATGTTACAACATTCCCCGCGCGTCGGCCCCTACTTCTTTGTCGGAACATTGTACACGTCTATAACGCTATATATCCTAGCTTAGGGTAACCTAACATGTCGAGCGTAATATTTTACAACATTCCTGGCTCATCGGCCCCTACTTCTCGGTGGGAACAATATATACGTCTATAACGTTATATATCCTAGCCTAAGGCAACCTAACATGTCGGATGTAATATTTTACTACATTCCTGGCACGTCGGCCCCTACCTCTCGGTGGGAACATTATATACGTCTATAACGATATATATGCAAGCCTAAGGCAATACTAACATGTCGAATGTAATATTTTCCAACATTCCTGGCGCGTCGGCCCCTACTTCTCGGTGGGAACATTATATACGCATATAACGTTATATATCCTAGCCTGAGGCAACCTAACATCTCGGATGTAATATTTTACAACATTCCTGGCTCATCGGCGCCTACTTCTCAGTGGGAACAATATATACGTCTATAACGTTATATATCCTAACCTAAGGCAACCTAACACCTCGGATGTAATGTTTAACAACATTCCTGGCTCGTCGGCCCCTACTTCTCGGTGGGAACATTATATACGTATATAACGTTATATATCCTAACCTAAGGCAACCTAACATGTCGAACGTAATATTTTACAACATTCCTGGCTCAGGGGCCCCTAATTCTCGGCGGGAACAATATACACGTCTATAACGTTATATATCCTAACCTATGGCAACCTAACTCCTCGGATGGTACGTTTTACAACATTCCTGGCTCATCAGCCCCTACTTCTCGGTGGCAACACTATATACGTCTATAACGTTATATATACTAACCTAAAGATACCTAACATGTCGGATGTAATATTTTACTACATTCCTGGCACGTCGGCCCCTACTTCTCGGTGGGAACATTATATACGTCTATAACGTTATATACGCAAGCCTAAGGCAATCCTAACATGTCGAATGTAATATTTTCCAACATTCCTGGCGCCTCGGCCCCTACTTCTCGGTGGGAACATTATATACGTATATAACGTTATATATCCTAGCCTGAGGCAACCTAACATCTCGGATATAATATTTCAATACATTCCTGGCACGTCGGCCCCTACCTCTCGGTGGGAACATTATATACGTCTATAACGCTATATATGCAAGCCAAAGGCAATCCTAACATGTCGAATATAATATTTTCCAACATTCCTGGCGCGTCGGCCCGTACTTCTCGGTGGGAACATTATATACGTCTATAACGTTATATATCCTAGCCTGAGGCAACCTAACATCTCGGATGTAATATTTTACAACATTCCTGGCTCATCGGCCCCTACTTCTCGGTGGGAACAATATATACGTCTATAACGTCATATACCCTAACCTAAGGCAACCTAACACCTCGGATGTAATATTTTACTACATTCCCGGCACGTCGGGCCCTACTTCTCGGTGGGGACATTATATACGCCTATAACGCTATATATCCTAGCTTAGGGTAACCTAACATGTCGAGCGTAATGTTCTACAACATTCCTGGCTCATCGGCCCCTCCTTCTCGGTGGCAACACTATATACGTCTATAAAGTTATATATACTAACTTAAGGCAACCTAACATCTCTACCGTAATATTTTACAACATTCCTGGCATGCAAGTCCCTACTTCTCTGTGGTAACAATATATACGGCTATAACGTTATATATCCTAGCCTAAGGAAACCTAACATCTCGGATGTAATATGTTACAACATTCCCCGCGCGTCGGCCCCTACTTCTTTGTCGGAACATTGTACACGTCTATAACGCTATATATCCTAGCTTAGGGTAACCTAACATGTCGAGCTTAATATTTTACAACATTCCTGGCTCGTCGGCCCCTACTTCTCGGTGGGAACATTATATACGTCTATAAAGTTATACATCCTAACCTAAGGCAACCTAACATGTCGAACGTAATATTTTACAACATTCCTGGCTCATCGGCCCCTCCTTCTCGGTGGCAACACTATATACGTCTATAACGTTATATATACTAACTTAAGGCAACCTAACATCTCTACCGTAATATTTTACAACATTCCTGGCATGCAAGTCCCTACTTCTCTGTGGTAACATTATATACGGCTATAACGTTATATATCCTAGCCTAAGGAAACCTAACATTTCGGATGTAATATGTTACAACATTCCCCGCGCGTCGGCCCCTACTTCTTTGTCGGAACATTGTATACGTCTATAACGCTATATATCCTAGCTTAGGGTAACCTAATATGTCGAGCGTAATATTTTACAACATTCCTGGCTCGTCGGCCCCTACTTCTCGGTGGGAACATTATATACGTCTATAACGTTATATATGCAAGCCTAAGGCAATCCTAACATGTCGAATGTAATATTTTCCAACATTCGTGGCGCTTCGGCCCCTACTTCTCGGTGGGAACATTATATACGTCTATAACGTTATATATCCTAGCCTGAGGCAACCTAACATCTCGGATGTAATATTTTACAACATTCCTGGCTCATCGGCCCCTACTTCTCGGTGGGAACAATATATACGTCTGTAACGTTATATATCCTAGCCTGGGGCAACCTAACACCTCGGATGTAATATTTTACAACATTCCTGGCTCATCGGCCCCTACTTCTCGGTGGGAACAATATATACGTCTACAACGTTATATATCCTAACCTAAGGCAACCTAACACCTCGGATGTAATGTTTAACAACATTCCTGGCTCATCGGCCCCTACTTCTCGGTGGCAACGCTATATACGTCTATAACGTTATATACCCTAACCTAAGGCAACCTAACATCTCGGATGTAATATTTTACTACATTCCTGGCACGTCGGGCCCTACTTCTCGGTGGGGACATTATATACGTCTATAACGCTATATATCCTAGCCTAAGGTAACCTAACATGTCGAGCGTAATGTTCTACAACATTCCTGGCTCATCGGCCCCTCCTTCTCGGTGGCAACACTATATACGTCTATAACGTTATATATACTAACTTAAGGCAACCTAACATCTCTACCGTAATATTTTACAACATTCCTGGCATGCAAGTCCCTACTTCTCTGTGGTAACATTATATACGGCTATAACGTTATATATCCTAGCCTAAGGAAACCTAACATCTCGGATGTAATATGTTACAACATTCCCCGCGCGTCGGCCCCTACTTCTTTGTCGGAACATTGTACACGTCTATAACGCTATATATCCTAGCTTAGGGTAACCTAACATGTCGAGCGTAATATTTTACAACATTCCTGGCTCGTCGGCCCCTACTTCTCGGTGGGAACATTATATACGTCTATAACGTTATATATCCTAACCTAAGGCAACCTAACATGTCGAACGTAATATTTTACAACATTCCTGGCTCATCGGCCCCTCCTTCTCGGTGGCAACACTATATACGTCTATAACGTTATATATACTAACTTAAGGCAACCTAACATCTCTGCCGTAATATTTTACAACATTCCTGGCATGCAAGTCCCTACTTCTCTGTGGTAACATTATATACGGCTATAACGTTATATATCCTAGCCTAAGGAAACCTAACATCTCGGATGTAATATGTTACAACATTCCCCGCGCGTCGGCCCCTACTTCTTTGTCGGAACATTGTATACGTCTATAACGCTATATATCCTAGCTTAGGGTAACCTAACATGTCGAGCGTAATATTTTACAACATTCCTGGCTCGTCGGCCCCTACTTCTCGGTGGGAACATTATATACGTCTATAACGTTATATATCCTAGCCTGAGGCAACCTAACATCTCGGATGTAATATTTTACAACATTCCTGGCTCATCGGCCCCTACTTCTCGGTGGGAACAATATATACGTCTATAACGTCATATACCCTAACCTAAGGCAACCTAACACCTCGGATGTAATATTTTACTACATTCCTGGCACGTCGGGCCCTACTTCTCGGTGGGGACATTATATACGCCTATAACGCTATATATCCTAGCCTAAGGTAACCTAACATGTCGAGCGTAATGTTCTACAACATTCCTGGCTCATAGGCCCCTCCTTCTCGGTGGCAACACTATATACGTCTATAACGTTATATATACTAACTTAAGGCAACCTAACATCTCTACCGTAATATATTACAACATTCCTGGCATGCAAGTCCCTACTTCTCTGTGGTAACATTATATACGGCTATAACGTTATATATCCTAGCCTAAGGAAACCTAACATTTCGGATGTAATATGTTACAACATTCCCCGCGCGTCGGCCCCTACTTCTTTGACGGAACATTGTATACGTCTATAACGCTATATATCCTAGCTTAGGGTAACCTAACATGTCGAGCGTAATATTTTACAACATTCCTGGCTCGTGGGCCCCTACCTCTCGGTGGGAACATTATATACGTCTATAACGTTATATATGCAAGCCTAAGGCAATCCTAACATGTCGAATGTAATATTTTCCAACATTCGTGGCGCCTCGGCCCCTACTTCTCGGTGGGAACATTATATACGTCTATAACGTTATATATCCTAGCCTGAGGCAACCTAACATCTCGGATGTAATATTTTACAACATTCCTGGCTCATCGGCCCCTACTTCTCGGTGGGAACAATATATACGTCTGTAATGTTATATATCCTAGCCTGGGGCAACCTAACACATCGGATGTAATATTTTACAACATTCCTGACTCATCGGCCCCTACTTCTCGGTGGGAACAATATATACGTCTATAACGTTATATATCCTAACCTAAGGCAACCTAACACCTCGGATGTAATGTTTAACAACATTCCTGGCTCATCGGCCCCTACTTCTCGGTGGCAACGCTATATACGTCTATAACGTTATATATCCTAACCTAAGGCAACCTAACATCTCGGATGTAATATTTTACTACATTCCTGGCACGTCGGGCCCTACTTCTCGGTGGGGACATTATATACGTCTATAACGCTATATATCCTAGCCTAAGGTAACCTAACATGTCGAGCGTAATGTTCTACAACATTCCTGGCTCATCGGCCCCTCCTTCTCGGTGGCAACACTATATACGTCTATAAAGTTATATATACTAACTTAAGGCAACCTAACATGTCTACCGTAATATTTTACAACATTCCTGGCATGCAAGTCCCTACTTCTCTGTGGTAACATTATATACGGCTATAACGTTATATATCCTAGCCTAAGGAAACCTAACATCTCGGATGTAATATGTTACAACATTCCCCGCGCGTCGGCCCCTACTTCTTTGTCGGAACATTGTACACGTCTATAACGCTATATATCCTAGCTTAGGGTAACCTAACATGTCGAGCGTAATATTTTACAACATTCCTGGCTCATCGGCCCCTACTTCTCGGTGGGAACAATATATACGTCTATAACGTTATATATCCTAGCCTAAGGCAACCTAACATGTCGGATGTAATATTTTACTACATTCCTGGCACGTCGGCCCCTACCTCTCGGTGGGAACATTATATACGTCTATAACGATATATATGCAAGCCTAAGGCAATACTAACATGTCGAATGTAATATTTTCCAACATTCCTGGCGCGTCGGCCCCTACTTCTCGGTGGGAACATTATATACGCATATAACGTTATATATCCTAGCCTGAGGCAACCTAACATCTCGGATGTAATATTTTACAACATTCCTGGCTCATCGGCGCCTACTTCTCAGTGGGAACAATATATACGTCTATAACGTTATATATCCTAACCTAAGGCAACCTAACACCTCGGATGTAATGTTTAACAACATTCCTGGCTCGTCGCCCCTACTTCTCGGTGGGAACATTATATACGTATATAACGTTATATATCCTAACCTAAGGCAACCTAACATGTCGAACGTAATATTTTACAACATTCCTGGCTCAGGGGCCCCTAATTCTCGGCGGGAACAATATACACGTCTATAACGTTATATATCCTAACCTATGGCAACCTAACTCCTCGGATGGTACGTTTTATAACATTCCTGGCTCATCAGCCCCTACTTCTCGGTGGCAACACTATATACGTCTATAACGTTATATATACTAACCTAAAGATACCTAACATGTCGGATGTAATATTTTACTACATTCCTGGCACGTCGGCCCCTACTTCTCGGTGGGAACATTATATACGTCTATAACGTTATATACGCAAGCCTAAGGCAATCCTAACATGTCGAATGTAATATTTTCCAACATTCCTGGCGCCTCGGCCCCTACTTCTCGGTGGGAACATTATATACGTATATAACGTTATATATCCTAGCCTGAGGCAACCTAACATCTCGGATATAATATTTCACTACATTCCTGGCACGTCGGCCCCTACCTCTCGGTGGGAACATTATATACGTCTATAACGCTATATATGCAAGCCAAAGGCAATCCTAACATGTCGAATATAATATTTTCCAACATTCCTGGCGCGTCGGCCCCTACTTCTCGGTGGGAACATTATATACGTCTATAACGTTATATATCCTAGCCTGAGGCAACCTAACATCTCGGATGTAATATTTTACAACATTCCTGGCTCATCGGCCCCTACTTCTCGGTGGGAACAATATATACGTCTATAACGTCATATACCCTAACCTAAGGCAACCTAACACCTCGGATGTAATATTTTACTACATTCCCGGCACGTCGGGCCCTACTTCTCGGTGGGGACATTATATACGCCTATAACGCTATATATCCTAGCTTAGGGTAACCTAACATGTCGAGCGTAATGTTCTACAACATTCCTGGCTCATCGGCCCCTCCTTCTCGGTGGCAACACTATATACGTCTATAAAGTTATATATACTAACTTAAGGCAACCTAACATCTCTACCGTAATATTTTACAACATTCCTGGCATGCAAGTCCCTACTTCTCTGTGGTAACAATATATACGGCTATAACGTTATATATCCTAGCCTAAGGAAACCTAACATCTCGGATGTAATATGTTACAACATTCCCCGCGCGTCGGCCCCTACTTCTTTGTCGGAACATTGTACACGTCTATAACGCTATATATCCTAGCTTAGGGTAACCTAACATGTCGAGCTTAATATTTTACAACATTCCTGGCTCGTCGGCCCCTACTTCTCGGTGGGAACATTATATACGTCTATAAAGTTATACATCCTAACCTAAGGCAACCTAACATGTCGAACGTAATATTTTACAACATTCCTGGCTCATCGGCCCCTCCTTCTCGGTGGCAACACTATATACGTCTATAACGTTATATATACTAACTTAAGGCAACCTAACATCTCTACCGTAATATTTTACAACATTCCTGGCATGCAAGTCCCTACTTCTCTGTGGTAACATTATATACGGCTATAACGTTATATATCCTAGCCTAAGGAAACCTAACATTTCGGATGTAATATGTTACAACATTCCCCGCGCGTCGGCCCCTACTTCTTTGTCGGAACATTGTATACGTCTATAACGCTATATATCCTAGCTTAGGGTAACCTAATATGTCGAGCGTAATATTTTACAACATTCCTGGCTCGTCGGCCCCTACTTCTCGGTGGGAACATTATATACGTCTATAACGTTATATATGCAAGCCTAAGGCAATCCTAACATGTCGAATGTAATATTTTCCAACATTCGTGGCGCCTCGGCCCCTACTTCTCGGTGGGAACATTATATACGTCTATAACGTTATATATCCTAGCCTGAGGCAACCTAACATCTCGGATGTAATATTTTACAACATTCCTGGCTCATCGGCCCCTACTTCTCGGTGGGAACAATATATACGTCTGTAACGTTATATATCCTAGCCTGGGGCAACCTAACACCTCGGATGTAATATTTTACAACATTCCTGGCTCATCGGCCCCTACTTCTCGGTGGGAACAATATATACGTCTACAACGTTATATATCCTAACCTAAGGCAACCTAACACCTCGGATGTAATGTTTAACAACATTCCTGGCTCATCGGCCCCTACTTCTCGGTGGCAACGCTATATACGTCTATAACGTTATATATCCTAACCTAAGGCAACCTAACATCTCGGATGTAATATTTTACTACATTCCTGGCACGTCGGGCCCTACTTCTCGGTGGGGACATTATATACGTCTATAACGCTATATATCCTAGCCTAAGGTAACCTAACATGTCGAGCGTAATGTTCTACAACATTCCTGGCTCATCGGCCCCTCCTTCTCGGTGGCAACACTATATACGTCTATAACGTTATATATACTAACTTAAGGCAACCTAACATCTCTACCGTAATATTTTACAACATTCCTGGCATGCAAGTCCCTACTTCTCTGTGGTAACATTATATACGGCTATAACGTTATATATCCTAGCCTAAGGAAACCTAACATCTCGGATGTAATATGTTACAACATTCCCCGCGCGTCGGCCCCTACTTCTTTGTCGGAACATTGTACACGTCTATAACGCTATATATCCTAGCTTAGGGTAACCTAACATGTCGAGCGTAATATTTTACAACATTCCTGGCTCGTCGGCCCCTACTTCTCGGTGGGAACATTATATACGTCTATAACGTTATATATCCTAACCTAAGGCAACCTAACATGTCGAACGTAATATTTTACAACATTCCTGGCTCATCGGCCCCTCCTTCTCGGTGGCAACACTATATACGTCTATAACGTTATATATACTAACTTAAGGCAACCTAACATCTCTGCCGTAATATTTTACAACATTCCTGGCATGCAAGTCCCTACTTCTCTGTGGTAACATTATATACGGCTATAACGTTATATATCCTAGCCTAAGGAAACCTAACATCTCGGATGTAATATGTTACAACATTCCCCGCGCGTCGGCCCCTACTTCTTTGTCGGAACATTGTATACGTCTATAACGCTATATATCCTAGCTTAGGGTAACCTAACATGTCGAGCGTAATATTTTACAACATTCCTGGCTCGTCGGCCCCTACTTCTCGGTGGGAACATTATATACGTCTATAACGTTATATATCCTAGCCTGAGGCAACCTAACATCTCGGATGTAATATTTTACAACATTCCTGGCTCATCGGCCCCTACTTCTCGGTGGGAACAATATATACGTCTATAACGTCATATACCCTAACCTAAGGCAACCTAACACCTCGGATGTAATATTTTACTACATTCCTGGCACGTCGGGCCCTACTTCTCGGTGGGGACATTATATACGCCTATAACGCTATATATCCTAGCCTAAGGTAACCTAACATGTCGAGCGTAATGTTCTACAACATTCCTGGCTCATAGGCCCCTCCTTCTCGGTGGCAACACTATATACGTCTATAACGTTATATATACTAACTTAAGGCAACCTAACATCTCTACCGTAATATATTACAACATTCCTGGCATGCAAGTCCCTACTTCTCTGTGGTAACATTATATACGGCTATAACGTTATATATCCTAGCCTAAGGAAACCTAACATTTCGGATGTAATATGTTACAACATTCCCCGCGCGTCGGCCCCTACTTCTTTGACGGAACATTGTATACGTCTATAACGCTATATATCCTAGCTTAGGGTAACCTAACATGTCGAGCGTAATATTTTACAACATTCCTGGCTCGTGGGCCCCTACCTCTCGGTGGGAACATTATATACGTCTATAACGTTATATATGCAAGCCTAAGGCAATCCTAACATGTCGAATGTAATATTTTCCAACATTCGTGGCGCCTCGGCCCCTACTTCTCGGTGGGAACATTATATACGTCTATAACGTTATATATCCTAGCCTGAGGCAACCTAACATCTCGGATGTAATATTTTACAACATTCCTGGCTCATCGGCCCCTACTTCTCGGTGGGAACAATATATACGTCTGTAATGTTATATATCCTAGCCTGGGGCAACCTAACACATCGGATGTAATATTTTACAACATTCCTGACTCATCGGCCCCTACTTCTCGGTGGGAACAATATATACGTCTATAACGTTATATATCCTAACCTAAGGCAACCTAACACCTCGGATGTAATGTTTAACAACATTCCTGGCTCATCGGCCCCTACTTCTCGGTGGCAACGCTATATACGTCTATAACGTTATATATCCTAACCTAAGGCAACCTAACATCTCGGATGTAATATTTTACTACATTCCTGGCACGTCGGGCCCTACTTCTCGGTGGGGACATTATATACGTCTATAACGCTATATATCCTAGCCTAAGGTAACCTAACATGTCGAGCGTAATGTTCTACAACATTCCTGGCTCATCGGCCCCTCCTTCTCGGTGGCAACACTATATACGTCTATAAAGTTATATATACTAACTTAAGGCAACCTAACATGTCTACCGTAATATTTTACAACATTCCTGGCATGCAAGTCCCTACTTCTCTGTGGTAACATTATATACGGCTATAACGTTATATATCCTAGCCTAAGGAAACCTAACATCTCGGATGTAATATGTTACAACATTCCCCGCGCGTCGGCCCCTACTTCTTTGTCGGAACATTGTACACGTCTATAACGCTATATATCCTAGCTTAGGGTAACCTAACATGTCGAGCGTAATATTTTACAACATTCCTGGCTCATCGGCCCCTACTTCTCGGTGGGAACAATATATACGTCTATAACGTTATATATCCTAGCCTAAGGCAACCTAACATGTCGGATGTAATATTTTACTACATTCCTGGCACGTCGGCCCCTACCTCTCGGTGGGAACATTATATACGTCTATAACGATATATATGCAAGCCTAAGGCAATACTAACATGTCGAATGTAATATTTTCCAACATTCCTGGCGCGTCGGCCCCTACTTCTCGGTGGGAACATTATATACGCATATAACGTTATATATCCTAGCCTGAGGCAACCTAACATCTCGGATGTAATATTTTACAACATTCCTGGCTCATCGGCGCCTACTTCTCAGTGGGAACAATATATACGTCTATAACGTTATATATCCTAACCTAAGGCAACCTAACACCTCGGATGTAATGTTTAACAACATTCCTGGCTCGTCGCCCCTACTTCTCGGTGGGAACATTATATACGTATATAACGTTATATATCCTAACCTAAGGCAACCTAACATGTCGAACGTAATATTTTACAACATTCCTGGCTCAGGGGCCCCTAATTCTCGGCGGGAACAATATACACGTCTATAACGTTATATATCCTAACCTATGGCAACCTAACTCCTCGGATGGTACGTTTTATAACATTCCTGGCTCATCAGCCCCTACTTCTCGGTGGCAACACTATATACGTCTATAACGTTATATATACTAACCTAAAGATACCTAACATGTCGGATGTAATATTTTACTACATTCCTGGCACGTCGGCCCCTACTTCTCGGTGGGAACATTATATACGTCTATAACGTTATATACGCAAGTCTAAGGCAATCCTAACATGTCGAATGTAATATTTTCCAACATTCCTGGCGCCTCGGCCCCTACTTCTCGGTGGGAACATTATATACGTATATAACGTTATATATCCTAGCCTGAGGCAACCTAACATCTCGGATATAATATTTCACTACATTCCTGGCACGTCGGCCCCTACCTCTCGGTGGGAACATTATATACGTCTATAACGCTATATATGCAAGCCAAAGGCAATCCTAACATGTCGAATATAATATTTTCCAACATTCCTGGCGCGTCGGCCCCTACTTCTCGGTGGGAACATTATATACGTCTATAACGTTATATATCCTAGCCTGAGGCAACCTAACATCTCGGATGTAATATTTTACAACATTCCTGGCTCATCGGCCCCTACTTCTCGGTGGGAACAATATATACGTCTATAACGTCATATACCCTAACCTAAGGCAACCTAACACCTCGGATGTAATATTTTACTACATTCCCGGCACGTCGGGCCCTACTTCTCGGTGGGGACATTATATACGCCTATAACGCTATATATCCTAGCTTAGGGTAACCTAACATGTCGAGCGTAATGTTCTACAACATTCCTGGCTCATCGGCCCCTCCTTCTCGGTGGCAACACTATATACGTCTATAAAGTTATATATACTAACTTAAGGCAACCTAACATCTCTACCGTAATATTTTACAACATTCCTGGCATGCAAGTCCCTACTTCTCTGTGGTAACAATATATACGGCTATAACGTTATATATCCTAGCCTAAGGAAACCTAACATCTCGGATGTAATATGTTACAACATTCCCCGCGCGTCGGCCCCTACTTCTTTGTCGGAACATTGTACACGTCTATAACGCTATATATCCTAGCTTAGGGTAACCTAACATGTCGAGCTTAATATTTTACAACATTCCTGGCTCGTCGGCCCCTACTTCTCGGTGGGAACATTATATACGTCTATAAAGTTATACATCCTAACCTAAGGCAACCTAACATGTCGAACGTAATATTTTACAACATTCCTGGCTCATCGGCCCCTCCTTCTCGGTGGCAACACTATATACGTCTATAACGTTATATATACTAACTTAAGGCAACCTAACATCTCTACCGTAATATTTTACAACATTCCTGGCATGCAAGTCCCTACTTCTCTGTGGTAACATTATATACGGCTATAACGTTATATATCCTAGCCTAAGGAAACCTAACATTTCGGATGTAATATGTTACAACATTCCCCGCGCGTCGGCCCCTACTTCTTTGTCGGAACATTGTATACGTCTATAACGCTATATATCCTAGCTTAGGGTAACCTAATATGTCGAGCGTAATATTTTACAACATTCCTGGCTCGTCGGCCCCTACTTCTCGGTGGGAACATTATATACGTCTATAACGTTATATATGCAAGCCTAAGGCAATCCTAACATGTCGAATGTAATATTTTCCAACATTCGTGGCGCCTCGGCCCCTACTTCTCGGTGGGAACATTATATACGTCTATAACGTTATATATCCTAGCCTGAGGCAACCTAACATCTCGGATGTAATATTTTACAACATTCCTGGCTCATCGGCCCCTACTTCTCGGTGGGAACAATATATACGTCTGTAACGTTATATATCCTAGCCTGGGGCAACCTAACACCTCGGATGTAATATTTTACAACATTCCTGGCTCATCGGCCCCTACTTCTCGGTGGGAACAATATATACGTCTACAACGTTATATATCCTAACCTAAGGCAACCTAACACCTCGGATGTAATGTTTAACAACATTCCTGGCTCATCGGCCCCTACTTCTCGGTGGCAACGCTATATACGTCTATAACGTTATATATCCTAACCTAAGGCAACCTAACATCTCGGATGTAATATTTTACTACATTCCTGGCACGTCGGGCCCTACTTCTCGGTGGGGACATTATATACGTCTATAACGCTATATATCCTAGCCTAAGGTAACCTAACATGTCGAGCGTAATGTTCTACAACATTCCTGGCTCATCGGCCCCTCCTTCTCGGTGGCAACACTATATACGTCTATAACGTTATATATACTAACTTAAGGCAACCTAACATCTCTACCGTAATATTTTACAACATTCCTGGCATGCAAGTCCCTACTTCTCTGTGGTAACATTATATACGGCTATAACGTTATATATCCTAGCCTAAGGAAACCTAACATCTCGGATGTAATATGTTACAACATTCCCCGCGCGTCGGCCCCTACTTCTTTGTCGGAACATTGTACACGTCTATAACGCTATATATCCTAGCTTAGGGTAACCTAACATGTCGAGCGTAATATTTTACAACATTCCTGGCTCGTCGGCCCCTACTTCTCGGTGGGAACATTATATACGTCTATAACGTTATATATCCTAACCTAAGGCAACCTAACATGTCGAACGTAATATTTTACAACATTCCTGGCTCATCGGCCCCTCCTTCTCGGTGGCAACACTATATACGTCTATAACGTTATATATACTAACTTAAGGCAACCTAACATCTCTGCCGTAATATTTTACAACATTCCTGGCATGCAAGTCCCTACTTCTCTGTGGTAACATTATATACGGCTATAACGTTATATATCCTAGCCTAAGGAAACCTAACATCTCGGATGTAATATGTTACAACATTCCCCGCGCGTCGGCCCCTACTTCTTTGTCGGAACATTGTATACGTCTATAACGCTATATATCCTAGCTTAGGGTAACCTAATATGTCGAGCGTAATATTTTACAACATTCCTGGCTCGTCGGCCCCTACTTCTCGGTGGGAACATTATATACGTCTATAACGTTATATATGCAAGCCTAAGGCAATCCTAACATGTCGAATGTAATATTTTCCAACATTCGTGGCGCCTCGGCCCCTACTTCTCGGTGGGAACATTATATACGTCTATAACGTTATATATCCTAGCCTGAGGCAACCTAACATCTCGGATGTAATATTTTACAACATTCCTGGCTCATCGGCCCCTACTTCTCGGTGGGAACAATATATACGTCTGTAACGTTATATATCCTAGCCTGGGGCAACCTAACACCTCGGATGTAATATTTTACAACATTCCTGGCTCATCGGCCCCTACTTCTCGGTGGGAACAATATATACGTCTACAACGTTATATATCCTAACCTAAGGCAACCTAACACCTCGGATGTAATGTTTAACAACATTCCTGGCTCATCGGCCCCTACTTCTCGGTGGCAACGCTATATACGTCTATAACGTTATATATCCTAACCTAAGGCAACCTAACATCTCGGATGTAATATTTTACTACATTCCTGGCACGTCGGGCCCTACTTCTCGGTGGGGACATTATATACGTCTATAACGCTATATATCCTAGCCTAAGGTAACCTAACATGTCGAGCGTAATGTTCTACAACATTCCTGGCTCATCGGCCCCTCCTTCTCGGTGGCAACACTATATACGTCTATAACGTTATATATACTAACTTAAGGCAACCTAACATCTCTACCGTAATATTTTACAACATTCCTGGCATGCAAGTCCCTACTTCTCTGTGGTAACATTATATACGGCTATAACGTTATATATCCTAGCCTAAGGAAACCTAACATCTCGGATGTAATATGTTACAACATTCCCCGCGCGTCGGCCCCTACTTCTTTGTCGGAACATTGTACACGTCTATAACGCTATATATCCTAGCTTAGGGTAACCTAACATGTCGAGCGTAATATTTTACAACATTCCTGGCTCGTCGGCCCCTACTTCTCGGTGGGGACATTATATACGTCTATAACGCTATATATCCTAGCCTAAGGTAACCTAACATGTCGAGCGTAATGTTCTACAACATTCCTGGATCATCGGCCCCTCCTTCTCGGTGGCAACACTATATACGTCTATAACGTTATATATACTAACTTAAGGCAATCTAACATCTCTACCGTAATATTTTACAACATTCCTGGCATGCAAGTCCCTACTTCTCTGTGGTAACATTATATACGGCTATAACGTTATATATCCTAGCCTAAGGAAACCTAACATCTCGGATGTAATATGTTACAACATTCCCCGCGCGTCGGCCCCTACTTCTTTGTCGGAACATTGTACACGTCTATAACGCTATATATCCTAGCTTAGGGTAACCTAACATGTCGAGCGTAATATTTTACAACATTCCTGGCTCGTCGGCCCCTACTTCTCCGTGGGAACATTATATACGTCTATAACGTTATATATCCTAACCTAAGGCAACCTAACATGTCGAACGTAATATTTTACAACATTCCTGGCTCATCGGCCCCTACTTCTCGGTGGGAACAATATATACGTCTATAACGTCATATACCCTAACCTAAGGCAACCTAACACCTCGGATGTAATATTTTACTACATTCCTGGCACGTCGGGCCCTACTTCTCGGTGAGGACATTATATACGCCTATAACGCTATATATCCTAGCCTAAGGTAACCTAACATGTCGAGCGTAATGTTCTACAACATTCCTGGCTCATCGGCCCCTCCTTCTCGGTGGCAACACTATATACGTCTATAAAGTTATATATACTAACTTAAGGCAACCTAACATGTCTACCGTAATATTTTACAACATTCCTGGCATGCAAGTCCCTACTTCTCTGTGGTAACATTATATACGGCTATAACGTTATATATCCTAGCCTAAGGAAACCTAACATCTCGGATGTAATATGTTACAACATTCCCCGCGCGTCGGCCCCTACTTCTTTGTCGGAACATTGTACACGTCTATAACGCTATATATCCTAGCTTAGGGTAACCTAACATGTCGAGCGTAATATTTTACAACATTCCTGGCTCATCGGCCCCTACTTCTCGGTGGGAACAATATATACGTCTATAACGTTATATATCCTAGCCTAAGGCAACCTAACATGTCGGATGTAATATTTTACTACATTCCTGGCACGTCGGCCCCTACCTCTCGGTGGGAACATTATATACGTCTATAACGATATATATGCAAGCCTAAGGCAATACTAACATGTCGAATGTAATATTTTCCAACATTCCTGGCGCGTCGGCCCCTACTTCTCGGTGGGAACATTATATACGCATATAACGTTATATATCCTAGCCTGAGGCAACCTAACATCTCGGATGTAATATTTTACAACATTCCTGGCTCATCGGCGCCTACTTCTCAGTGGGAACAATATATACGTCTATAACGTTATATATCCTAACCTAAGGCAACCTAACACCTCGGATGTAATGTTTAACAACATTCCTGGCTCGTCGGCCCCTACTTCTCGGTGGGAACATTATATACGTATATAACGTTATATATCCTAACCTAAGGCAACCTAACATGTCGAACGTAATATTTTACAACATTCCTGGCTCAGGGGCCCCTAATTCTCGGCGGGAACAATATACACGTCTATAACGTTATATATCCTAACCTATGGCAACCTAACTCCTCGGATGGTACGTTTTACAACATTCCTGGCTCATCAGCCCCTACTTCTCGGTGGCAACACTATATACGTCTATAACGTTATATATACTAACCTAAAGATACCTAACATGTCGGATGTAATATTTTACTACATTCCTGGCACGTCGGCCCCTACTTCTCGGTGGGAACATTATATACGTCTATAACGTTATATACGCAAGCCTAAGGCAATCCTAACATGTCGAATGTAATATTTTCCAACATTCCTGGCGCCTCGGCCCCTACTTCTCGGTGGGAACATTATATACGTATATAACGTTATATATCCTAGCCTGAGGCAACCTAACATCTCGGATATAATATTTCACTACATTCCTGGCACGTCGGCCCCTACCTCTCGGTGGGAACATTATATACGTCTATAACGCTATATATGCAAGCCAAAGGCAATCCTAACATGTCGAATATAATATTTTCCAACATTCCTGGCGCGTCGGCCCCTACTTCTCGGTGGGAACATTATATACGTCTATAACGTTATATATCCTAGCCTGAGGCAACCTAACATCTCGGATGTAATATTTTACAACATTCCTGGCTCATCGGCCCCTACTTCTCGGTGGGAACAATATATACGTCTATAACGTCATATACCCTAACCTAAGGCAACCTAACACCTCGGATGTAATATTTTACTACATTCCTGGCACGTCGGGCCCTACTTCTCGGTGGGGACATTATATACGTCTATAACGCTATATATCCTAGCCTAAGGTAACCTAACATGTCGAGCGTAATGTTCTACAACATTCCTGGCTCATCGGCCCCTCCTTCTCGGTGGCAACACTATATACGTCTATAACGTTATATATACTAACTTAAGGCAACCTAACATCTCTACCGTAATATTTTACAACATTCCTGGCATGCAAGTCCCTACTTCTCTGTGGTAACATTATATACGGCTATAACGTTATATATCCTAGCCTAAGGAAACCTAACATCTCGGATGTAATATGTTACAACATTCCCCGCGCGTCGGCCCCTACTTCTTTGTCGGAACATTGTACACGTCTATAACGCTATATATCCTAGCTTAGGGTAACCTAACATGTCGAGCGTAATATTTTACAACATTCCTGGCTCGTCGGCCCCTACTTCTCGGTGGGAACATTATATACGTCTATAACGTTATATATCCTAGCCTAAGGCAATCCTAACATGTCGAATGTAATATTTTCCAACATTCGTGGCGCCTCGGCCCCTACTTCTCGGTGGGAACATTATATACGTCTATAACGTTATATATCCTAGCCTGAGGCAACCTAACATCTCGGATGTAATATTTTACAACATTCCTGGCTCATCGGCCCCTACTTCTCGGTGGGAACAATATATACGTCTGTAATGTTATATATCCTAGCCTGGGGCAACCTAACACATCGGATGTAATATTTTACAACATTCCTGACTCATCGGCCCCTACTTCTCGGTGGGAACAATATATACGTCTATAACGTTATATATCCTAACCTAAGGCAACCTAACACCTCGGATGTAATGTTTAACAACATTCCTGGCTCATCGGCCCCTACTTCTCGGTGGCAACGCTATATACGTCTATAACGTTATATATCCTAACCTAAGGCAACCTAACATCTCGGATGTAATATTTTACTACATTCCTGGCACGTCGGGCCCTACTTCTCGGTGGGGACATTATATACGTCTATAACGCTATATATCCTAGCCTAAGGTAACCTAACATGTCGAGCGTAATGTTCTACAACATTCCTGGATCATCGGCCCCTCCTTCTCGGTGGCAACACTATATACGTCTATAACGTTATATATACTAACTTAAGGCAATCTAACATCTCTACCGTAATATTTTACAACATTCCTGGCATGCAAGTCCCTACTTCTCTGTGGTAACATTATATACGGCTATAACGTTATATATCCTAGCCTAAGGAAACCTAACATCTCGGATGTAATATGTTACAACATTCCCCGCGCGTCGGCCCCTACTTCTTTGTCGGAACATTGTACACGTCTATAACGCTATATATCCTAGCTTAGGGTAACCTAACATGTCGAGCGTAATATTTTACAACATTCCTGGCTCGTCGGCCCCTACTTCTCCGTGGGAACATTATATACGTCTATAACGTTATATATCCTAACCTAAGGCAACCTAACATGTCGAACGTAATATTTTACGACATTCCTGGCTCATCGGCCCCTACTTCTCGGTGGGAACAATATATACGTCTATAACGTCATATACCCTAACCTAAGGCAACCTAACACCTCGGATGTAATATTTTACTACATTCCTGGCACGTCGGGCCCTACTTCTCGGTGAGGACATTATATACGCCTATAACGCTATATATCCTAGCCTAAGGTAACCTAACATGTCGAGCGTAATGTTCTACAACATTCCTGGCTCATCGGCCCCTCCTTCTCGGTGGCAACACTATATACGTCTATAAAGTTATATATACTAACTTAAGGCAACCTAACATGTCTACCGGAATATTTTACAACATTCCTGGCATGCAAGTCCCTACTTCTCTGTGGTAACATTATATACGGCTATAACGTTATATATCCTAGCCTAAGGAAACCTAACATCTCGGATGTAATATGTTACAACATTCCCCGCGCGTCGGCCCCTACTTCTTTGTCGGAACATTGTACACGTCTATAACGCTATATATCCTAGCTTAGGGTAACCTAACATGTCGAGCGTAATATTTTACAACATTCCTGGCTCATCGGCCCCTACTTCTCGGTGGGAACAATATATACGTCTATAACGTTATATATCCTAGCCTAAGGCAACCTAACATGTCGGATGTAATATTTTACTACATTCCTGGCACGTCGGCCCCTACCTCTCGGTGGGAACATTATATACGTCTATAACGATATATATGCAAGCCTAAGGCAATACTAACATGTCGAATGTAATATTTTCCAACATTCCTGGCGCGTCGGCCCCTACTTCTCGGTGGGAACATTATATACGCATATAACGTTATATATCCTAGCCTGAGGCAACCTAACATCTCGGATGTAATATTTTACAACATTCCTGGCTCATCGGCGCCTACTTCTCAGTGGGAACAATATATACGTCTATAACGTTATATATCCTAACCTAAGGCAACCTAACACCTCGGATGTAATGTTTAACAACATTCCTGGCTCGTCGGCCCCTACTTCTCGGTGGGAACATTATATACGTATATAACGTTATATATCCTAACCTAAGGCAACCTAACATGTCGAACGTAATATTTTACAACATTCCTGGCTCAGGGGCCCCTAATTCTCGGCGGGAACAATATACACGTCTATAACGTTATATATCCTAACCTATGGCAACCTAACTCCTCGGATGGTACGTTTTACAACATTCCTGGCTCATCAGCCCCTACTTCTCGGTGGCAACACTATATACGTCTATAACGTTATATATACTAACCTAAAGATACCTAACATGTCGGATGTAATATTTTACTACATTCCTGGCACTTCGGCCCCTACTTCTCGGTGGGAACATTATATACGTCTATAACGTTATATACGCAAGCCTAAGGCAATCCTAACATGTCGAATGTAATATTTTCCAACATTCCTGGCGCCTCGGCCCCTACTTCTCGGTGGGAACATTATATACGTATATAACGTTATATATCCTAGCCTGAGGCAACCTAACATCTCGGATATAATATTTCACTACATTCCTGGCACGTCGGCCCCTACCTCTCGGTGGGAACATTATATACGTCTATAACGCTATATATGCAAGCCAAAGGCAATCCTAACATGTCGAATATAATATTTTCCAACATTCCTGGCGCGTCGGCCCCTACTTCTCGGTGGGAACATTATATACGTCTATAACGTTATATATCCTAGCCTGAGGCAACCTAACATCTCGGATGTAATATTTTACAACATTCCTGGCTCATCGGCCCCTACTTCTCGGTGGGAACAATATATACGTCTATAACGTCATATACCCTAACCTAAGGCAACCTAACACCTCGGATGTAATATTTTACTACATTCCCGGCACGTCGGGCCCTACTTCTCGGTGGGGACATTATATACGCCTATAACGCTATATATCCTAGCTTAGGGTAACCTAACATGTCGAGCGTAATGTTCTACAACATTCCTGGCTCATCGGCCCCTCCTTCTTGGTGGCAACACTATATACGTCTATAAAGTTATATATACTAACTTAAGGCAACCTAACATCTCTACCGTAATATTTTACAACATTCCTGGCATGCAAGTCCCTACTTCTCTGTGGTAACAATATATACGGCTATAACGTTATATATCCTAGCCTAAGGAAACCTAACATTTCGGATGTAATATGTTACAACATTCCCCGCGCGTCGGCCCCTACTTCTTTGTCGGAACATTGTATACGTCTATAACGCTATATATCCTAGCTTAGGGTAACCTAATATGTCGAGCGTAATATTTTACAACATTCCTGGCTCGTCGGCCCCTACTTCTCGGTGGGAACATTATATACGTCTATAACGTTATATATGCAAGCCTAAGGCAATCCTAACATGTCGAATGTAATATTTTCCAACATTCGTGGCGCCTCGGCCCCTACTTCTCGGTGGGAACATTATATACGTCTATAACGTTATATATCCTAGCCTGGGGCAACCTAACATCTCGGATGTAATATTTTACAACATTCCTGGCTCATCGGCCCCTACTTCTCGGTGGGAACAATATATACGTCTGTAACGTTATATATCCTAGCCTGGGGCAACCTAACACCTCGGATGTAATATTTTACAACATTCCTGGCTCATCGGCCCCTACTTCTCGGTGGGAACAATATATACGTCTACAACGTTATATATCCTAACCTAAGGCAACCTAACACCTCGGATGTAATGTTTAACAACATTCCTGGCTCATCGGCCCCTACTTCTCGGTGGCAACGCTATATACGTCTATAACGTTATATATCCTAACCTAAGGCAACCTAACATCTCGGATGTAATATTTTACTACATTCCTGGCACGTCGGGCCCTACTTCTCGGTGGGGACATTATATACGTCTATAACGCTATATATCCTAGCCTAAGGTAACCTAACATGTCGAGCGTAATGTTCTACAACATTCCTGGCTCATCGGCCCCTCCTTCTCGGTGGCAACACTATATACGTCTATAACGTTATATATACTAACTTAAGGCAACCTAACATCTCTACCGTAATATTTTACAACATTCCTGGCATGCAAGTCCCTACTTCTCTGTGGTAACATTATATACGGCTATAACGTTATATATCCTAGCCTAAGGAAACCTAACATCTCGGATGTAATATGTTACAACATTCCCCGCGCGTCGGCCCCTACTTCTTTGTCGGAACATTGTACACGTCTATAACGCTATATATCCTAGCTTAGGGTAACCTAACATGTCGAGCGTAATATTTTACAACATTCCTGGCTCGTCGGCCCCTACTTCTCGGTGGGAACATTATATACGTCTATAACGTTATATATCCTAACCTAAGGCAACCTAACATGTCGAACGTAATATTTTACAACATTCCTGGCTCATCGGCCCCTCCTTCTCGGTGGCAACACTATATACGTCTATAACGTTATATATACTAACTTAAGGCAACCTAACATCTCTGCCGTAATATTTTACAACATTCCTGGCATGCAAGTCCCTACTTCTCTGTGGTAACATTATATACGGCTATAACGTTATATATCCTAGCCTAAGGAAACCTAACATCTCGGATGTAATATGTTACAACATTCCCCGCGCGTCGGCCCCTACTTCTTTGTCGGAACATTGTATACGTCTATAACGCTATATATCCTAGCTTAGGGTAACCTAACATGTCGAGCGTAATATTTTACAACATTCCTGGCTCGTCGGCCCCTACTTCTCGGTGGGAACATTATATACGTCTATAACGTTATATATCCTAGCCTGAGGCAACCTAACATCTCGGATGTAATATTTTACAACATTCCTGGCTCATCGGCCCCTACTTCTCGGTGGGAACAATATATACGTCTATAACGTCATATACCCTAACCTAAGGCAACCTAACACCTCGGATGTAATATTTTACTACATTCCTGGCACGTCGGGCCCTACTTCTCGGTGGGGACATTATATACGCCTATAACGCTATATATCCTAGCCTAAGGTAACCTAACATGTCGAGCGTAATGTTCTACAACATTCCTGGCTCATAGGCCCCTCCTTCTCGGTGGCAACACTATATACGTCTATAAAGTTATATATACTAACTTAAGGCAACCTAACATCTCTACCGTAATATTTTACAACATTCCTGGTATGCAAGTCCCTACTTCTCTGTGGTAACATTATATACGGCTATAACGTTATATATCCTAGCCTAAGGAAACCTAACATCTCGGATGTAATATGTTACAACATTCCCCGCGCGTCGGCCCCTACTTACTTGTCGGAACATTGTACACGTCTATAACGCTATATATCCTAGCTTAGGGTAACCTAACATGTCGAGCGTAATATTTTACAACATTCCTGGCTCGTCGGCCCCTACTTCTCGGTGGGAACATTATATACGTCTATAAAGTTATACATCCTAACCTAAGGCAACCTAACATGTCGAACGTAATATTTTACAACATTCCTGGCTCATCGGCCCCTCCTTCTCGGTGGCAACACTATATACGTCTATAACGTTATATATACTAACTTAAGGCAACCTAACATCTCTACCGTAATATATTACAACATTCCTGGCATGCAAGTCCCTACTTCTCTGTGGTAACATTATATACGGCTATAACGTTATATATCCTAGCCTAAGGAAACCTAACATTTCGGATGTAATATGTTACAACATTCCCCGCGCGTCGGCCCCTACTTCTTTGACGGAACATTGTATACGTCTATAACGCTATATATCCTAGCTTAGGGTAACCTAACATGTCGAGCGTAATATTTTACAACATTCCTGGCTCGTCGGCCCCTACCTCTCGGTGGGAACATTATATACGTCTATAACGTTATATATGCAAGCCTAAGGCAATCCTAACATGTCGAATGTAATATTTTCCAACATTCGTGGCGCCTCGGCCCCTACTTCTCGGTGGGAACATTATATACGTCTATAACGTTATATATCCTAGCCTGAGGCAACCTAACATCTCGGATGTAATATTTTACAACATTCCTGGCTCATCGGCCCCTACTTCTCGGTGGGAACAATATATACGTCTGTAATGTTATATATCCTAGCCTGGGGCAACCTAACACATCGGATGTAATATTTTACAACATTCCTGACTCATCGGCCCCTACTTCTCGGTGGGAACAATATATACGTCTATAACGTTATATATCCTAACCTAAGGCAACCTAACACCTCGGATGTAATGTTTAACAACATTCCTGGCTCATCGGCCCCTACTTCTCGGTGGCAACGCTATATACGTCTATAACGTTATATATCCTAACCTAAGGCAACCTAACATCTCGGATGTAATATTTTACTACATTCCTGGCACGTCGGGCCCTACTTCTCGGTGGGGACATTATATACGTCTATAACGCTATATATCCTAGCCTAAGGTAACCTAACATGTCGAGCGTAATGTTCTACAACATTCCTGGATCATCGGCCCCTCCTTCTCGGTGGCAACACTATATACGTCTATAACGTTATATATACTAACTTAAGGCAATCTAACATCTCTACCGTAATATTTTACAACATTCCTGGCATGCAAGTCCCTACTTCTCTGTGGTAACATTATATACGGCTATAACGTTATATATCCTAGCCTAAGGAAACCTAACATCTCGGATGTAATATGTTACAACATTCCCCGCGCGTCGGCCCCTACTTCTTTGTCGGAACATTGTACACGTCTATAACGCTATATATCCTAGCTTAGGGTAACCTAACATGTCGAGCGTAATATTTTACAACATTCCTGGCTCGTCGGCCCCTACTTCTCCGTGGGAACATTATATACGTCTATAACGTTATATATCCTAACCTAAGGCAACCTAACATGTCGAACGTAATATTTTACAACATTCCTGGCTCATCGGCCCCTACTTCTCGGTGGGAACAATATATACGTCTATAACGTCATATACCCTAACCTAAGGCAACCTAACACCTCGGATGTAATATTTTACTACATTCCTGGCACGTCGGGCCCTACTTCTCGGTGAGGACATTATATACGCCTATAACGCTATATATCCTAGCCTAAGGTAACCTAACATGTCGAGCGTAATGTTCTACAACATTCCTGGCTCATCGGCCCCTCCTTCTCGGTGGCAACACTATATACGTCTATAAAGTTATATATACTAACTTAAGGCAACCTAACATGTCTACCGTAATATTTTACAACATTCCTGGCATGCAAGTCCCTACTTCTCTGTGGTAACATTATATACGGCTATAACGTTATATATCCTAGCCTAAGGAAACCTAACATCTCGGATGTAATATGTTACAACATTCCCAGCGCGTCGGCCCCTACTTCTTTGTCGGAACATTGTACACGTCTATAACGCTATATATCCTAGCTTAGGGTAACCTAACATGTCGAGCGTAATATTTTACAACATTCCTGGCTCGTCGGCCCCTACTTCTCGGTGGGAACATTATATACGTCTATAAAGTTATACATCCTAACCTAAGGCAACCTAACATGTCGAACGTAATATTTTACAACATTCCTGGCTCATCGGCCCCTCCTTCTCGGTGGCAACACTATATACGTCTATAACGTTATATATACTAACTTAAGGCAACCTAACATCTCTACCGTAATATATTACAACATTCCTGGCATGCAAGTCCCTACTTCTCTGTGGTAACATTATATACGGCTATAACGTTATATATCCTAGCCTAAGGAAACCTAACATTTCGGATGTAATATGTTACAACATTCCCCGCGCGTCGGCCCCTACTTCTTTGACGGAACATTGTATACGTCTATAACGCTATATATCCTAGCTTAGGGTAACCTAACATGTCGAGCGTAATATTTTACAACATTCCTGGCTCGTCGGCCCCTACCTCTCGGTGGGAACATTATATACGTCTATAACGTTATATATGCAAGCCTAAGGCAATCCTAACATGTCGAATGTAATATTTTCCAACATTCGTGGCGCCTCGGCCCCTACTTCTCGGTGGGAACATTATATACGTCTATAACGTTATATATCCTAGCCTGAGGCAACCTAACATCTCGGATGTAATATTTTACAACATTCCTGGCTCATCGGCCCCTACTTCTCGGTGGGAACAATATATACGTCTGTAATGTTATATATCCTAGCCTGGGGCAACCTAACACATCGGATGTAATATTTTACAACATTCCTGACTCATCGGCCCCTACTTCTCGGTGGGAACAATATATACGTCTATAACGTTATATATCCTAACCTAAGGCAACCTAACACCTCGGATGTAATGTTTAACAACATTCCTGGCTCATCGGCCCCTACTTCTCGGTGGCAACGCTATATACGTCTATAACGTTATATATCCTAACCTAAGGCAACCTAACATCTCGGATGTAATATTTTACTACATTCCTGGCACGTCGGGCCCTACTTCTCGGTGGGGACATTATATACGTCTATAACGCTATATATCCTAGCCTAAGGTAACCTAACATGTCGAGCGTAATGTTCTACAACATTCCTGGATCATCGGCCCCTCCTTCTCGGTGGCAACACTATATACGTCTATAACGTTATATATACTAACTTAAGGCAATCTAACATCTCTACCGTAATATTTTACAACATTCCTGGCATGCAAGTCCCTACTTCTCTGTGGTAACATTATATACGGCTATAACGTTATATATCCTAGCCTAAGGAAACCTAACATCTCGGATGTAATATGTTACAACATTCCCCGCGCGTCGGCCCCTACTTCTTTGTCGGAACATTGTACACGTCTATAACGCTATATATCCTAGCTTAGGGTAACCTAACATGTCGAGCGTAATATTTTACAACATTCCTGGCTCGTCGGCCCCTACTTCTCCGTGGGAACATTATATACGTCTATAACGTTATATATCCTAACCTAAGGCAACCTAACATGTCGAACGTAATATTTTACAACATTCCTGGCTCATCGGCCCCTACTTCTCGGTGGGAACAATATATACGTCTATAACGTCATATACCCTAACCTAAGGCAACCTAACACCTCGGATGTAATATTTTACTACATTCCTGGCACGTCGGGCCCTACTTCTCGGTGAGGACATTATATACGCCTATAACGCTATATATCCTAGCCTAAGGTAACCTAACATGTCGAGCGTAATGTTCTACAACATTCCTGGCTCATCGGCCCCTCCTTCTCGGTGGCAACACTATATACGTCTATAAAGTTATATATACTAACTTAAGGCAACCTAACATGTCTACCGTAATATTTTACAACATTCCTGGCATGCAAGTCCCTACTTCTCTGTGGTAACATTATATACGGCTATAACGTTATATATCCTAGCCTAAGGAAACCTAACATCTCGGATGTAATATGTTACAACATTCCCAGCGCGTCGGCCCCTACTTCTTTGTCGGAACATTGTACACGTCTATAACGCTATATATCCTAGCTTAGGGTAACCTAACATGTCGAGCGTAATATTTTACAACATTCCTGGCTCGTCGGCCCCTACTTCTCGGTGGGAACATTATATACGTCTATAAAGTTATACATCCTAACCTAAGGCAACCTAACATGTCGAACGTAATATTTTACAACATTCCTGGCTCATCGGCCCCTCCTTCTCGGTGGCAACACTATATACGTCTATAACGTTATATATACTAACTTAAGGCAACCTAACATCTCTACCGTAATATTTTACAACATTCCTGGCATGCAAGTCCCTACTTCTCTGTGGTAACATTATATACGGCTATAACGTTATATATCCTAGCCTAAGGAAACCTAACATTTCGGATGTAATATGTTACAACATTCCCCGCGCGTCGGCCCCTACTTCTTTGTCGGAACATTGTATACGTCTATAACGCTATATATCCTAGCTTAGGGTAACCTAACATGTCGAGCGTAATATTTTACAACATTCCTGGCTCGTCGGCCCCTACTTCTCGGTGGGAACATTATATACGTCTATAACGTTATATATGCAAGCCTAAGGCAATCCTAACATGTCGAATGTAATATTTTCCAACATTCGTGGCGCCTCGGCCCCTACTTCTCGGTGGGATCATTATATACGTCTATAACGTTATATATCCTAGCCTGAGGCAACCTAACATCTCGGATGTAATATTTTACAACATTCCTGGCTCATCGGCCCCTACTTCTCGGTGGGAACAATATATACGTCTGTAACGTTATATATCCTAGCCTGGGGAAACCTAACACCTTGGATGTAATATTTTACAACATTCCTGGCTCATCGGCCCCTACTTCTCGGTGGGAACAATATATACGTCTACAACGTTATATATCCTAACCTAAGGCAACCTAACACCTCGGATGTAATGTTTAACAACATTCCTGGCTCATCGGCCCCTACTTCTCGGTGGCAACGCTATATACGTCTATAACGTTATATATCCTAACCTAAGGCAACCTAACATCTCGGATGTAATATTTTACTACATTCCTGGCACGTCGGGCCCTACTTCTCGGTGGGGACATTATATACGTCTATAACGCTATATATCCTAGCCTAAGGTAACCTAACATGTCGAGCGTAATGTTCTACAACATTCCTGGCTCATCGGCCCCTCCTTCTCGGTGGCAACACTATATACGTCTATAACGTTATATATACTAACTTAAGGCAACCTAACATCTCTACCGTAATATTTTACAACATTCCTGGCATGCAAGTCCCTACTTCTCTGTGGTAACATTATATACGGCTATAACGTTATATATCCTAGCCTAAGGAAACCTAACATCTCGGATGTAATATGTTACAACATTCCCCGCGCGTCGGCCCCTACTTCTTTGTCGGAACATTGTACACGTCTATAACGCTATATATCCTAGCTTAGGGTAACCTAACATGTCGAGCGTAATATTTTACAACATTCCTGGCTCGTCGGCCCCTACTTCTCGGTGGGAACATTATATACGTCTATAACGTTATATATCCTAACCTAAGGCAACCTAACATGTCGAACGTAATATTTTACAACATTCCTGGCTCATCGGCCCCTCCTTCTCGGTGGCAACACTATATACGTCTATAACGTTATATATACTAACTTAAGGCAACCTAACATCTCTGCCGTAATATTTTACAACATTCCTGGCATGCAAGTCCCTACTTCTCTGTGGTAACATTATATACGGCTATAACGTTATATATCCTAGCCTAAGGAAACCTAACATCTCGGATGTAATATGTTACAACATTCCCCGCGCGTCGGCCCCTACTTCTTTGTCGGAACATTGTATACGTCTATAACGCTATATATCCTAGCTTAGGGTAACCTAACATGTCGAGCGTAATATTTTACAACATTCCTGGCTCGTCGGCCCCTACTTCTCGGTGGGAACATTATATACGTCTATAAAGTTATACATCCTAACCTAAGGCAACCTAACATGTCGAACGTAATATTTTACAACATTCCTGGCTCATCGGCCCCTCCTTCTAGGTGGCAACACTATATACGTCTATAACGTTATATATACTAACTTAAGGCAACCTAACATCTCTACCGTAATATATTACAACATTCCTGGCATGCAAGTCCCTACTTCTCTGTGGTAACATTATATACGGCTATAACGTTATATATCCTAGCCTAAGGAAACCTAACATTTCGGATGTAATATGTTACAACATTCCCCGCGCGTCGGCCCCTACTTCTTTGTCGGAACATTGTATACGTCTATAACGCTATATATCCTAGCTTAGGGTAACCTAACATGTCGAGCGTAATATTTTACAACATTCCTGGCTCGTCGGCCCCTACCTCTCGGTGGGAACATTATATACGTCTATAACGTTATATATGCAAGCCTAAGGCAATCCTAACATGTCGAATGTAATATTTTCCAACATTCGTGGCGCCTCGGCCCCTACTTCTCGGTGGGAACATTATATACGTCTATAACGTTATATATCCTAGCCTGAGGCAACCTAACATCTCGGATGTAATATTTTACAACATTCCTGGCTCATCGGCCCCTACTTCTCGGTGGGAACAATATATACGTCTCTAATGTTATATATCCTAGCCTGGGGCAACCTAACACATCGGATGTAATATTTTACAACATTCCTGACTCATCGGCCCCTACTTCTCGGTGGGAACAATATATACGTCTATAACGTTATATATCCTAACCTAAGGCAACCTAACACCTCGGATGTAATGTTTAACAACATTCCTGGCTCATCGGCCCCTACTTCTCGGTGGCAACGCTATATACGTCTATAACGTTATATATCCTAACCTAAGGCAACCTAACATCTCGGATGTAATATTTTACTACATTCCTGGCACGTCGGGCCCTACTTCTCGGTGGGGACATTATATACGTCTATAACGCTATATATCCTAGCCTAAGGTAACCTAACATGTCGAGCGTAATGTTCTACAACATTCCTGGATCATCGGCCCCTCCTTCTCGGTGGCAACACTATATACGTCTATAACGTTATATATACTAACTTAAGGCAATCTAACATCTCTACCGTAATATTTTACAACATTCCTGGCATGCAAGTCCCTACTTCTCTGTGGTAACATTATATACGGCTATAACGTTATATATCCTAGCCTAAGGAAACCTAACATCTCGGATGTAATATGTTACAACATTCCCCGCGCGTCGGCCCCTACTTCTTTGTCGGAACATTGTACACGTCTATAACGCTATATATCCTAGCTTAGGGTAACCTAACATGTCGAGCGTAATATTTTACAACATTCCTGGCTCGTCGGCCCCTACTTCTCCGTGGGAACATTATATACGTCTATAACGTTATATATCCTAACCTAAGGCAACCTAACATGTCGAACGTAATATTTTACAACATTCCTGGCTCATCGGCCCCTACTTCTCGGTGGGAACAATATATACGTCTATAACGTCATATACCCTAACCTAAGGCAACCTAACACCTCGGATGTAATATTTTACTACATTCCTGGCACGTCGGGCCCTACTTCTCGGTGGGGACATTATATACGCCTATAACGCTATATATCCTAGCCTAAGGTAACCTAACATGTCGAGCGTAATGTTCTACAACATTCCTGGCTCATCGGCCCCTCCTTCTCGGTGGCAACACTATATACGTCTATAACGTTATATATACTAACTTAAGGCAACCTAACATCTCTACCGTAATATTTTACAACATTCCTGGCATGCAAGTCCCTACTTCTCTGTGGTAACATTATATAAGGCTATAACGTTATATATCCTAGCCTAAGGAAACCTAACATCTCGGATGTAATATGTTACAACATTCCCCGCGCGTCGGCCCCTACTTCTTTGTCGGAACATTGTACACGTCTATAACGCTATATATCCTAGCTTAGGGTAACCTAACATGTCGAGCGTAATATTTTACAACATTCCTGGCTCGTCGGACCCTACTTCTCGGTGGGAACATTATATACGTCTATAACGTTATATATCCTAACCTAAGGCAACCTAACATGTCGAACGTAATATTTTACAACATTCCTGGCTCATCGGCCCCTCCTTCTCGGTGGCAACACTATATACGTCTATAACGTTATATATACTAACTTAAGGCAACCTAACATCTCTACCGTAATATTTTACAACATTCCTGGCATGCAAGTCCCTACTTCTCTGTGGTAACATTATATACGGCTATAACGTTATATATCCTAACCTAAGGAAACCTAACATCTCGGATGTAATATGTTACAACATTCCCCGCGCGTCGGCCCCTACTTCTTTGTCGGAACATTGTACACGTCTATAACGCTATATATCCTAGCTTAGGGTAACCTAACATGTCGAGCGTAATATTTTACAACATTCCTGGCTCGTCGGCCCCTACTTCTCGGTGGGAACATTATATACGTCTATAACGTTATATATGCAAGCCTAAGGCAATCCTAACATGTCGAATGTAATATTTTCCAACATTCGTGGCGCCTCGGCCCCTACTTCTCGGTGGGAACATTATATACGTCTATAACGTTATATATCCTAGCCTGAGGCAACCTAACATCTCGGATGTAATATTTTACAACTATCCTGGCTCATCGGCCCCTACTTCTCGGTGGGAACAATATATACGTCTGTAACGTTATATATCCTAGCCTGGGGCAACCTAATCCAGCGGATGTAATATTTTACAACATTCCTGGCTCATCGGCCCCTACTTCTCGGTGGGAACAATATATACGTCTATAACGTTATATATCCTAACCTAAGGCAACCTAACACCTCGGATGTAATGTTTAACAACATTCCTGGCTCATCGGCCCCTACTTCTCGGTGGCAACACTATATACGTCTATAACGTTATATATCCTAACCTAAGGCAACCTAACATCTCGGATGTAATATTTTACTACATTCCTGGCACGTCGGGCCCTACTTCTCGGTGGGGACATTATATACGTCTATAACGCTATATATCCTAGCCTAAGGTAACCTAACATGTCGAGCGTAATGTTCTACAACATTCCTGGCTCATCGGCCCCTCCTTCTCGGTGGCAACACTATATACGTCTATAACGTTATATATACTAACTTAAGGCAACCTAACATCTCTACCGTAATATTTTACAACATTCCTGGCATGCAAGTCCCTACTTCTCTGTGGTAACATTATATAAGGCTATAACGTTATATATCCTAGCCTAAGGAAACCTAACATCTCGGATGTAATATGTTACAACATTCCCCGCGCGTCGGCCCCTACTTCTTTGTCGGAACATTGTACACGTCTATAACGCTATATATCCTAGCTTAGGGTAACCTAACATGTCGAGCGTAATATTTTACAACATTCCTGGCTCGTCGGCCCCTACTTCTCGGTGGGAACATTATATACGTCTATAACGTTATATATCCTAACCTAAGGCAACCTAACATGTCGAACGTAATATTTTACAACATTCCTGGCTCATCGGCCCCTCCTTCTCGGTGGCAACACTATATACGTCTATAACGTTATATATACTAACTTAAGGCAACCTAACATCTCTACCGTAATATTTTACAACATTCCTGGCATGCAAGTCCCTACTTCTCTGTGGTAACATTATAGACGGCTATAACGTTATATATCCTAACCTAAGGAAACCTAACATCTCGGATGTAATATGTTACAACATTCCCCGCGCGTCGGCCCCTACTTCTTTGTCGGAACATTGTACACGTCTATAACGCTATATATCCTAGCTTAGGGTAACCTAACATGTCGAGCGTAATATTTTACAACATTCCTGGCTCGTCGGCCCCTACTTCTCGGTGGGAACATTATATACGTCTATAATGTTATACATCCTAACCTAAGGCAACCTAACATGTCGAACGTAATATTTTACAACATTCCTGGCTCATCGGCCCCTCCTTCTCGGTGGCAACACTATATACGTCTATAACGTTATATATACTAACTTAAGGCAACCTAACATCTCTACCGTAATATTTTACAACATTCCTGGCATGCAAGTCCCTACTTCTCTGTGGTAACATTATATACGGCTATAACGTTATATATCCTAGCCTAAGGAAACCTAACATTTCGGATGTAATATGTTACAACATTCCCCGCGCGTCGGCCCCTACTTCTTTGTCGGAACATTGTATACGTCTATAACGCTATATATCCTAGCTTAGGGTAACCTAACATGTCGAGCGTAATATTTTACAACATTCCTGGCTCGTCGGCCCCTACTTCTCGGTGGGAACATTATATACGTCTATAACGTTATATATGCAAGCCTAAGGCAATCCTAACATGTCGAATGTAATATTTTCCAACATTCGTGGCGCCTCCGCCCCTACTTCTCGGTGGGAACATTATATACGTCTATAACGTTATATATCCTAGCCTGAGGCAACCTAACATCTCGGATGTAATATTTTACAACATTCCTGGCTCATCGGCCCCTACTTCTCGGTGGGAACAATATATACGTCTGTAACGTTATATATCCTAGCCTGGGGCAACCTAACACATCGGATGTAATATTTTACAACATTCCTGGCTCATCGGCCCCTACTTCTCGGTGGGAACAATATATACGTCTATAACGTTATATATCCTAACCTAAGGCAACCTAACACCTCGGATGTAATGTTTAACAACATTCCTGGCTCATCGGCCCCTACTTCTCGGTGGCAACACTATATACGTCTATAACGTTATATATCCTAACCTAAGGCAACCTAACATCTCGGATGTATTATTTTACTACATTCCTGGCACGTCGGGCCCTACTTCTCGGTGGGGACATTATATACGTCTATAACGCTATATATCCTAGCCTAAGGTAACCTAACATGTCGAGCGTAATGTTCTACAACATTCCTGGCTCATCGGCCCCTCCTTCTCGGTGGCAACACTATATACGTCTATAACGTTATATATACTAACTTAAGGCAACCTAACATCTCTACCGTAATATTTTACAACATTCCTGGCATGCAAGTCCCTACTTCCCTGTGGTAACATTATATACGGCTATAACGTTATATATCCTAGCCTAAGGAAACCTAACACCTCGGATGTAATATGTTACAACATTCCCCGCGCGTCGGCCCCTACTTCTTTGTCGGAACATTGTACACGTCTATAACGCTATATATCCTAGCTTAGGGTAACCTAACATGTCGAGCGTAATATTTTACAACATTCCTGGCTCGTCGGCCCCTACTTCTCGGTGGGAACATTATATACGTCTATAAAGTTATACATCCTAACCTAAGGCAACCTCACATGTCGAACGTAATATTTTACAACATTCCTGGCTCATCGGCCCCTCCTTCTCGGTGGCAACACTATATACGTCTATAACGTTATATATACTAACTTAAGGCAACCTAACATCTCTACCGTAATATTTTACAACATTCCTGGCATGCAAGTCCCTACTTCTCTGTGGTAACATTATATACGGCTATAACGTTATATATCCTAGCCTAAGGAAACCTAAACTTTCGGATGTAATATGTTACAACATTCCCCGCGCGTCGGCCCCTACTTCTTTGTCGGAACATTGTATACGTCTATAACGCTATATATCCTAGCTTAGGGTAACCTAACATGTCGAGCGTAATATTTTACAACATTCCTGGCTCGTCGGCCCCTACTTCTCGGTGGGAACATTATATACGTCTATAACGTTATATATGCAAGCCTAAGGCAATCCTAACATGTCGAATGTAATATTTTCCAACATTCGTGGCGCCTCGGCCCCTACTTCTCGGTGGGAACATTATATACGTCTATAACGTTATATATCCTAGCCTGAGGCAACCTAACATCTCGGATGTAATATTTTACAACATTCCTGGCTCATCGGCCCCTACTTCTCGGTGGGAACAATATATACGTCTGTAACGTTATATATCCTAGCCTGGGGCAACCTAACACATCGGATGTAATATTTTACAACATTCCTGGCTCATCGGCCCCTACTTCTCGGTGGGAACAATATATACGTCTATAACGTTATATATCCTAACCTAAGGCAACCTAACACCTCGGATGTAATGTTTAACAACATTCCTGGCTCGTCGGCCCATACTTCTCGGTGGGAACATTATATACGTCTATAACGTTATATATCCTAACCTAAGGCAACCTAACATGTCGAACGTAATATTTTACAACATTTCTGGCTCAGGGGCCCCTAATTCTCGGCGGGAACAATATACACGTCTATAACGTTATATATCCTAACCTATGGCAACCTAACACCTCGGATGGTACGTTTTACAACATTCCTGGCTCATCAGCCCCTACTTCTCGGTGGTAACACTATATACGTCTATAACGTTATATATACTAACCTAAAGATACCTAACATGTCGGATGTAATATTTTACTACATTCCTGGCACGTCGGCCCCTACTTCTCGGTGGGAACATTATATACGTCTATAACGTTATATATGCAAGCCTAAGGCAATCCTAACATGTCGAATGTAATATTTTCCAACATTCCTGGCGCGTCGGCCCCTACTTCTCGGTGGGAACATTATATACGTCTATAACGTTATATATCCTAGCCTGGGGCAACCTAACATCTCGGATGTAATATTTTACTACATTCCTGGCACGTCGGCCCCTACCTCTCGGTGGGAATATTATATACGTCTATAACGCTATATATGCAAGCCAAAGGCAATCCTAACATGTCGAATGTAATATTTTCCAACATTCCTGGCGCGTCGGCCCCTACTTCTCGGTGGGAACATTATATACGTCTATAACGTTATATATCCTAGCCTGAGGCAACCTAACATCTCGGATGTAATATTTTACAACATTCCTGGCTCATCGGCCCCTACTTCTCGGTGGGAACAATATATACGTCTATAACGTTATATATCCTAGCCTAAGGCAACCTAACATGTCGGATGTAATATTTTACTACATTCCTGGCATGTCGGCCCCTACATCTCGATGGGAACATTATATACGTCTATAACGCTATATATGCAAGCCTAAGGCAATCCTAACATGTCGAATGTAATATTTTCCAACATTCCTGGCGCGTCGGCCCCTACTTCTCGGTGGGAACATTATATACGCATATAACGTTATATATCCTAGCCTGAGGCAACCTAACATCTCGGATGTAATATTTTACAACATTCCTGGCTCATCGGCCCCTACTTCTCGGTGGGAACAATATATACGTCTATAACGTTATATATCCTAACCTAAGGCAACCTAACACCTCGGATGTAATGTTTAACAACATTCCTGGCTCGTCGGCCCCTACTTCTCGGTGGGAACATTATATACGTCTATAACGTTATTTATCCTAACCTAAGGCAACCTAACATGTCGAACGTAATATTTTACAACATTTCTGGCTCAGGGGCCCCTAATTCTCGGCGGGAACAATATACACGTCTATAACGTTATATATCCTAACCTATGGCAACCTAACACCTCGGATGGTACGTTTTACAACATTCCTGGCTCATCAGCCCCTACTTCTCGGTGGCAACACTATATACGTCTATAACGTTATATATACTAACCTAAAGATACCTAACATGTCGGATGTAATATTTTACTACATTCCTGGCACGTCGGCCCCTACTTCTCGGTGGGAACATTATATACGTCTATAACGTTATATATGCAAGCCTAAGGCAATCCTAACATGTCGAATGTAATATTTTCCAACATTCCTGGCGCGTCGGCCCCTACTTCTCGGTGGGAACATTATATACGTCTATAACGTTATATATCCTAGCCTGGGGCAACCTAACATCTGGGATGTAATATTTTACTACATTCCTGGCACGTCGGCCCCTACCTCTCGTTGGGAACATTATATACGTCTATAACGCTATATATGCAAGCCAAAGGCAATCCTAACATGTCGAATGTAATATTTTCCAACATTCCTGGCGCGTCGGCCCCTACTTCTCGGTGGGAACATTATATACGTCTATAACGTTATATATCCTAGCCTGAGGCAACCTAACATCTCGGATGTAATATTTTACAACATTCCTGGCTCATCGGCCCCTACTTCTCGGTGGGAACAATATATACGTCTATAACGTTATATATCCTAGCCTAAGGCAACCTAACATGTCGGATGTAATATTTTACTACATTCCTGGCACGTCGGCCCCTACCTCTCGATGGGAACATTATATACGTCTATAACGCTATATATCCTAGCTTAAGGCAACCTAACGTGTCGAATGTAATATTTTACAACAGTCTTGGCTCGTCGGCACCTACTTCTCGGTGGGAACATTATATAAGTCAATAACGTTATATATCCTAACCTAAGGCAACCTAACATTTCGGGTGTAATATTTAACTACATTCCTGGCACGTCGGCCCCTACTTCTCTTTGGGAACATTATATACGTCTATAACGCTATATATCCTAGCCTAAGGCAACCTAATATTTCGAATGTAATATTTTATAACATTCCTGGCTAGTCGGCCCCCACTTCTCGGTGGGAACATTATATACATCAATAACGTAATATAACATAACCTAACCCATCTAGCCCCTCGCTGGTAATGTTTTACAGAAACTCCGTCGTGTCTGACCGTACCTCTCCGTAGGAACATTATATACGTCTATAACGTTATATATCCTAACCTAAGGCAACCTCACACCTCGGATGTAGTATTTTACAACATTCCAGGCGGGTCGGCCCCTACTTCTCGGTGGGCACATTATATACGTCTATTACGTAATATAACCTAACCTAACCCATCTGGAACCTCGCCGTTAATGTTTTACAGAATCCCGTTCGTGTCGTCCCCTATGTCTCGGTGGGGACATAATATACGTCTATAACGTTATACATCCTAACCTAAGGCAACCTTACGTGTCAGGTGTATTATTTTACACCATTCCTGGCGTGTCGGCCCCTACTTCTCGAGGGGAGCATTATATACGTCTATAATGTAACATAACCTAACCTAAACCATCTAGTCCCTCGCTGGTAATGTTTTTCAGAATCCCGTTCGTGTCGCCCCATACGCCTCGGTTGGTAAATTATGTATGTCTATAATGTTATATAGCCTAACTTAAGGCAACCTAACGTCTCGAATGCAGTATTTTACAACATATCTGGCAGGTTGGCCCATACCTCTCTGTTCGAACATTACATACGTCTATAACGTAATATAACCTAGCCTAACCCATCTAGCCTTTCGCTGGTAATGATTTACAGAATCCCGGTCGTGTCGGCCCGTACGTCTCTGTTGGGACATTATATACGTCTATACAGTTATATACCCTAACCTAAGGCAGCCTAACACCTCGGATGTAGTATCTTACAACTATACTGGCCTGTCGGCCCCTACTTCTCGGTGGGGACACTATATACGTCTATAACGTTATATATCCCAACCTAAGGCAACCTAGCATCTCGAATGTAGTATTTTACAACATTCCTGGCGTTACGGCTCCTACTTCTCGGTGGGAAAATTATATACTTCTATAACGTCGTATATCCTAACGCAAGGCAACCTAACATCTCGAATGTAATATTTTACTACATTCCTGTCCCGTCGGCCCCTACTTCTCGGTGGGAACATTATATAAGTCAATAACGTTGTATATCCTAACCTGAGGCAACATAACATCTGGGATGTAATATTTTACTACATTCCTGTCACGTCGGCCCCTACTTCTCGGTGGGAACATTATATACGTCTATAACGCTATATATCCTAGCTTAAGGCAACCTAACGTGTCGAATGTAATATTTTACAACAGTCTTGGCTCGTCGGCACCTACTTCTCGGTGGGAACATTATATAAGTCAATAACGTTATATATCCTAACCTAAGACAACCTAAAATTTCGGGTGTAATATTTAACTACATTCCTGGCACGTCGGCCCCTACTTCTCGGTGGGAACATTATATAAGTCAATAACGTTGTATATCCTAACCTAAGGCAACCTAACATCTCGGATGTAAAATTTTACTACATTCCTGGCACGTCGACCCTACTTCTCGGTGGGAACGTTATATACGTCTATAACGCTATATATCCTAGCCTAAGGCAATCTAACATGTCGAATGTAATATTTTAGAACATTCCTGACGCGTTGGCGCCTATTTCTCGCTGGGAACGCTATATAAGACAATAACGTTATATATCCTAACCTATGGCAACCTAACATCTCGAATGTAATATTTTACTACATTCCAGGCACGTCGGCTCCTACATCTCGGTGGGTACATTATATACGTCTATAACTTTATATATCCTAACGTAAGGCAACCTGACATGTCGAATGTAATATTTTACAACATTCCTGGCATGTCGGCACCTACTTCTCGGTGGGAACAGTATATACATCTATAACGTTATATATCCTAGCCTAAGGCAACCTAACATCTAAGATGTAATATTTTACTACATTCCTGGCGCGTCGGCACCTACTTCTCGGTGGGAACATTATATAAGTCAATAACGTTGTATATCCTAACCTAAGGCAACCTAACATCTCGGATGTAAAATTTTACTACATTCCTGGCACGTCGACCCTACTTCTCGGTGGGAACGTTATATACGTCTATAACGCTATATATCCTAGCCTAAGGCAACCTGACATGTCGAATGTAATATCTTACAACATTCCTGGCGCGTCGGCACCTACTTCTCGGTGGCAACAGTATATACGTCTATAACGTTATATATCGTAAACTAAGGCAACCTATCATCCCTACCGTAATATTTTACAACATTCCTGGCATTCAAGTGCCTAGTTCTCTGCGGTAACATTATAAACGTTTATAACGTTAGATATCCTAACCTAAGGCAACCTAACATCTCTACCGTAATATTTTACAACATTCCTGGCGCGTCGGCACCTCCTTCTCGGTGGGAACAGTATATACGTCTATAACGTTATATATCCTAAACTAAGGCAACCTATCATCTCTACCGTAATATTTTACAACATTCCTGGCATGCAAGTGCCTAGTTCTCTGTGGTAACATTATATACGTCTATAACGTTATATATCCTAACCTAAGGCAACGTAACATCTCTACCGTAATATTTTACAACATTCCTGGCGCGTCGGCACCTCCTTCTCGGTGGGAACAGTATATACGTCTATAACGTTATCTATCCTAGCCTAAGGCGACCTAACATGTCGAATGTAATATTTTACATCATTCATGGCGTGTCGTCGCCTGCTTCTCGATGGGGACTTTATATACGTCTATAACGTTGTATATCCTAACCTAACGCAACCTAACATCTGGGATGTAATATTCCTGGAGTGTCGTCGCCTACTTCTGGATGGGGACATTATATACATCTATAATGTTATTCATCCTAACCTAAGGGAACCTAACATCTCGGGTGTAATATTTCACAACATTCCTGAAGCGTCGGCCCCTATTTCTCGTTGGAAATATTATATACGTCTATAACGTTATATATCCTAGCCTAAGGCAACCTAACATGTCGAATGTAATATTTTGCAACATTCTGGCGTGACGTCGCCTGCTTTTCGAAGGTCACATTATATACGTCTATAACGTCTTATATCCTAACGTAACGCAACCTAACATCTGGGATGTAATATTTTACAACATTCCTGGCATGTCGGACCCTATGTCTCGGTGGGTACATTATATACGTCTATAACGTTGTATATACTCACCTAACGCAACCTAACATCTCGAATGTAATATTTTGCAACATTCCTGCAATGTCGGTACCTACTTCTCTGTGGGATCATTGTATAAGTCTATAACGATATATGTCCTAGCCTAATGCAACCTAACATATCGGATGTAATATTTTACAACATTCTGGCTTGTCGGTCCCCACGTCTCGATCTGGACATTATATATGTCTATAACGTTATACATCCTAACCTAAGGGTACCTAACATGTTGAATGTAATATTTTACAAGATTCCTGGCGCGTAGGCACCTACTTCTCGGTGGGAACAGTATATACGTCTATAACGTTATATATCCTAAACTAAGGCAACCTATCATCTCTACCGTAATATTTTACAACATTCCTGGCATGCAAGTTCCTAGTTCTCTGTGGTAACAATATATACGTCTATAACGCTATATATCCTAGCCTAAGGCAACCTAACTCGGCGAATGTAATATTTTACAACATTCCTGGCGTGTCGTCGCCTGCTTCTCGATGGGGACATTATATACATCTATAACGTTATATATCCTAACTTAAGGGAACCTATCACTTCGGGTGTAATATTTTACAACATTCCTGACGCGTCGGCCGCTATTTCTCGGTGGGAACATTCTATACGTCTATAACGTTGTATATCCTAATCTAACGCAACCTAACATCTGGGATGTAATATTTTAAAACATTCCTGGCATGTCGGTCCCTACATCTCGGTGGGAACATTATATACGTCTATAACGATATATATCCTAACCTAATGCAACCCAACATCTCGGATGTAATATTTTACAACATTCCTGGCGCTTCGGCTGCTACTTTTCGGTGGGAACATTATATACGTCTATAACGTTACATATCATAACGTATGGCAACATAACATCTCGGATGTTATATTTTACAACATTCCTGGCGTGTCGTCGCCTGCTTCTCGATGGGGACTTTATATACGTCTATAACGTTGTATATTCTAACCTAACGTAACCTAACATCTGGGATGTAATATTTTACAACATTCCTTGCGTGTCGTCGCCTACTTCTGGATGGGGACATTATATACATCTCTAACGTTATATATCCTAACCTAAGGGAACCTAACATCTCGGGTGTAATATTTTACAACATTCCTGACGCGTCGGCCGCTATTTCTCGGTGGGAATATTGTATACGTCTATAACGTTGTATATCCTAACCTAACGCAACCTAACATCTGGGATGTAATATTATACAACATTCCAGGCATGTCGGTCCCTACTTCTCGGTGGGAACATTCTAGACGTCTATAACGTTGTATATCCTAACGTAAGGGAACCTAACATCTCGGGTGTAATATTTTACAACATTCCTCGCGCGTTGGCCCCTATTTCTCGGTGGGAACATTATATACGTCTATAACGTTATATATCCTAGCCTAAGGCGACCTAAAATGTCGAACGTAATGTTTTACATCATTCCCGCTGTGTCGGCCCGTAGTTCTCGGTGGTAACAATACATACGACTATAACGGTATATATCCTAGCCTAAGTCAACCTAACATGTCGAATGTATTATTTTACCACATTCCTGGCTCGTTGGCCCCTACTTCTCGGTGGGAACATTATATATGTCTATAACGCTGTATGTCCTAGCCTGAAACAACCTAACATGTCGAATATAATATTTTACAATATTCCTGGCGCGTCGGCAACTACTTCTCGGTGGGAACTGTATATACGTCTATAACGTTATATATCCTAACCTAAGACAACCTAACATGTCGAATGTATTATTTTACCACATTCCTGGCTCGTTGGCCCCTACTTCTCGGTGGGAACATTATATACGTCTATAAAGTTATATCTCCTAACCTAAGGGAACCTAACATTCCTGGCTCGTCGGCCCCTACTTCTCGTTGGAAATATTATATACGTCTATAACGTTATATATCGTAGCCTAAGGCAACCTAACATGTCGAATGTAATATTTTGCAACATTCTGGCGTGACGTCGCCTGCTTTTCGAAGGTCACATTATATACGTCTATAACGTCTTATATCCTAACGTAACGCAACCTAACATCTGGGATGTAATATTTTACAACATTCCTGGCATGTCGGACCCTATGTCTCGGTGGGTACATTATATACGTCTATAACGTTGTATATACTCACCTAACGCAATCTAACATCTGGGATGTAATATTTTAAAGCATTCCTGGCATGTCGGTCCCTACGTGTCGGTGAGAACATTATATACGTCTATAACGATATATATCCTAACCTAAGACAACCTTACATCTCGGATCTAATATTTTACAACATTCCTGGCGTGTCGTCGCCTGCTTCTCGATTGGGACATTATATACGTCTATAACGATGTATATGCTAACCTAAGGCAACCTAACATCTCGAATGTAATATTTTACAACATTCCTGCAATGTCGGTACCTACTTCTATGTGGGATCATTGTATAAGTCTATAACGATATATGTCCTAGCCTAATGCAACCTAACATATGGGATGTAATATTTTACAACATTCTGGCTTGTCGGTCCCCACGTCTCGATCTGGACATTATATACGTCTATAACGTTATACATCCTAACCTAAGGGTACCTAACATCTCGGGTGTAATATTTTACAACATTCCTGGAATTTCGGCCCGTAGTTCTCGGTGGTAATATTATATACATCTATAACGTTATATATCCTAGCCTAAGGCAACCTAACATCTCGGATGTAATATTTGACAACATTCCTGGCGTGTTAGCCCGTACTTCTCGGTGGGAACATCATACACGTCTATAGCGATATATATACTAACCGAAGGCAACCTAATACCTCGGATGTAATATTTTGCAACATTCCTGGCGCGTCGGCTCCTACTTTTCGGTGGGAACATTATATACGTCTATAACGTTACATATCATAACGTATGGCAACATAACATCTCGGATGTTATATTTTATAACATTCCTGGCGTGTCGTCGCCTGCTTCTCGATGGGGACTTTATATACGTCTATAACGTTGTATATTCTAACCTAACGTAACCTAACATCTGGGATGTAATATTTTACAACATTCCTTGCGTGTCGTCGCCTACTTCTGGATGGGGACATTATATACATCTCTAACGTTATATATCCTAACCTAAGGGAACCTAACATCTCGGGTGTAATATTTTACAACATTCCTGACGCGTCGGCCGCTATTTCTCGGTGGGAATATTGTATACGTCTATAACGTTGTATATCCTAACCTAACGCAACCTAACATCTGGGATGTAATATTATACAACATTCCAGGCATGTCGGTCCCTACTTCTCGGTGGGAACATTCTAGACGTCTATAACGTTGTATATCCTAACGTAAGGGAACCTAACATCTCGGGTGTAATATTTTACAACATTCCTCACGCGTTGGCCCCTATTTCTCGGTGGGAACATTATATACGTCTATAACGTTATATATCCTAGCCTAAGGCGACCTAAAATGTCGAACGTAATGTTTTACATCATTCCCGCTGTGTCGGCCCGTAGTTCTCGGTGGTAACAATACATACGACTATAACGGTATATATCCTAGCCTAAGTCAACCTAACATGTCGAATGTATTATTTTACCACATTCCTGGCTCGTTGGCCCCTACTTCTCGGTGGGAACATTATATATGTCTATAACGCTGTATGTCCTAGCCTGAAACAACCTAACATGTCGAATATAATATTTTTCAATATTCCTGGCGCGTCGGCAACTACTTCTCGGTGGGAACTGTATATACGTCTATAACGTTATATATCCTAACCTAAGACAACCTAACATGTCGAATGTATTATTTTACCACATTCCTGGCTCGTTGGCCCCTACTTCTCGGTGGGAACATTATATACGTCTATAAAGTTATATCTCCTAACCTAAGGGAACCTAACGTCACGGATGTAATATTTTACTACATTCCTGGCTCGTCGGCCCCTACTTCTCGGTGGGAACATTATATACGTCTATAACGTTATTTATCCTAGCCTAAGGCAACCTAACATCTCGGATGTAATATTTTACAACATTCCTGGCGCGTCGGCATCTACTTCTCGGTGGGAACAGTATATAAGTCTATAACGTTACTTATCCTAGCCTAAGGCAACCTAACATCTCGGATGTAATATTTTACTACATTCCTGGCGCGCCGGCCCCTACTTCTCGCTGGGAACACTATATTCGTCTATACCGTTACACATCCTAGCCTAAGGCAACCTCACACCTCGGATGTAATATTTTACTACATTCCTGGCACGCCGGCCCCTACTTCTCGGTGGGAACATTATATACGTCTATAACGTTATATATCCCAACCTAAGGCAACCTAACATCGCGGATGTAATATTTTACTACATTCCTTGCTCGTCGGCCCCTACTTCTCGGTGGGAACATTATACATGTCTATAACATTACTTATCCTAGCCTAAGGCAACCTAACATCTCGGATGTTATATTTTACTACATTCCCGGCGCGCCGGCCCCTACTTCTCGGTGGGAACATTATATACGTCTATAACGTTATATATCCTAGCCTAAGGCAAACCTAACATCTCGGATGTAATATTTTACAACATTCCTGGCGCGTCGGCATCTACTTCTCGGTGGGAGCAGTATATAAGTCTATAACGTTATATATCCTAACCTAAGGCAACCTAACATCACGGATGTAATATTTTACAACATTCTGGCTTGTCGGTCCCCACGTCTCGATCTGGACATTATATACGTCTATAACGTTATACATCCTAACCTAAGGGTACCTAACATCTCGGGTGTAATATTTTACAACATTCCTGGCATTTCGGCCCGTAGTTCTCGGTGGTAATATTATATACATCTATAACGTTATATATCCTAGCCCAAGGCAACCTAACATCTCGGATGTAATATTTGACAACATTCCTGGCGTGTTAGCCCGTACTTCTCGGTGGGAACATCATACACGTCTATAGCGATATATATCCTAACCGAAGGCAACCTAATATCTCGGATGTAATATTTTACAACATTCCTGGCGCGTCGGCTCCTACTTTTCGGTGGGAACATTATATACGTCTATAACGTTATATATCCTAACATAAGGCAACATAACATCTCGGATGTAATATTTTACAACATTCCTGGCGTGTCGTCGCCTGCTTCTCGATAGCGACATTATATACATCTGTAAGGTTGTATATGCTAACCTAAGGCAACCTAACGTCTCGGATGTAATATTTTACAACATTCCTGACAAGTCGGCCCCTATTCCTCGGTGGGTACACTATATACGTCTATAACGTTATATATCCTAGCCTAAGGCGACCTAACATGTCGAATGTAATATTTTGCAACATTCCTGACGCGTCGGCTCCTATTTCTCGCTGGGAACGTTAAATAAGACAATAACGTTATATATCCTAACCTGTGGCAACCTAACATCTCGGATGTAATATTTTACTACATTCCTGGCACGTCGGCTCATACATCTCGGTGGGAACATTATATACGTCTATAACATTATATATCCTAACGTAAGGCAACCTAACATCTCTACCGTAATATTTTACAACATTCCTGGCATGCAAGTGCCTAGTTCTCTATGGTAACATTATATACGTCTATAACGTTATATATCCTAGCCTAAGGCAACCTAACTCGTCGAATGTAATATTTTACAACATTCCTGGCGTGTCGTCGCCTGCTTCTCGATGGGGACATTATATACATCTATAACGTTATATATCCTAACCTAAGGGAACCTATCACTTCGGGTGTAATATTTTACAACATTCCTGACGCGTCGGCCGCTATTTCTCGGTGGGAACATTCTATGCGTCTATAACGTTGTATATCATAATCTAACGCAACCTAACATCTGGGATGTAATATTTTAAAACATTCCTGGCATGTCGGTCCCTACTTCTCGGTGGGAACATTATATACGTCTATAACGATATATATCCTAACCTAATGCAACCCAACATCTCGGATGTAATATTTTACAACATTCCTGGCGCTTCGGCTGCTACTTTTCGGTGGGAACATTATATACGTCTATAACGTTACATATCATAACGTATGGCAACATAACATCTCGGATGTTATATTTTACAACATTCCTGGCGTGTCGTCGCCTGCTTCTCGATGGGGACTTTATATACGTCTATAACGTTGTATATTCTAACCTAACGCAACCTAACATCTCGGGTGTAATATTTTACAACATTCCTGACGCGTCGGCCGCTATTTCTCGGTGGGAATATTGTATACGTCTATAACGTTATATATCCTAGCCTAAGGCAACCTAACATCTCGGATGTAATATTTGACAAGATTCCTGGCGTGTTAGCCCGCACTTCTCGGTGGGAACATCGTATACGTCTATAGCGATATATATCCTGTCGTAAGGCAACATAACATCTCGGATGTAATATTTTACAACATTCCTGGCGGGTCGTCGCCTACTTCTCGATGGGGACATTATATACATCTATAACGTTATATATCCTAACCTAAGGGAACCTATCACTTCGGGTGTAATATTTTACAACATTCCTGACGCGTCGGCCGCTATTTCTCGGTGGGAACATTCTATGCGTCTATAACGTTGTATATCATAATCTAACGCAACCTAACATCTGGGATGTAATATTTTAAAACATTCCTGGCATGTCGGTCCCTACTTCTCGGTGGGAACATTATATACGTCTATAACGATATATATCCTAACCTAATGCAACCCAACATCTCGGATGTAATATTTTACAACATTCCTGGCGCTTCGGCTGCTACTTTTCGGTGGGAACATTATATACGTCTATAACGTTACATATCATAACGTATGGCAACATAACATCTCGGATGTTATATTTTACAACATTCCTGGCGTGTCGTCGCCTGCTTCTCGATGGGGACTTTATATACGTCTATAACGTTGTATATTCTAACCTAACGCAACCTAACATCTCGGGTGTAATATTTTACAACATTCCTGACGCGTCGGCCGCTATTTCTCGGTGGGAATATTGTATACGTCTATAACGTTATATATCCTAGCCTAAGGCAACCTAACATCTCGGATGTAATATTTGACAAGATTCCTGGCGTGTTAGCCCGCACTTCTCGGTGGGAACATCGTATACGTCTATAGCGATATATATCCTGTCGTAAGGCAACATAACATCTCGGATGTAATATTTTACAACATTCCTGGCGGGTCGTCGCCTACTTCTCGATGGGGACATTATATACATCTATAACGTTGTATATCATAACCAAGGGCAACCTAACACCTCGGATGTAATATTTTACAACATTCCTGGCATGTCGGACCCTACTTCTCGGTGGGAACATTCTATACGTCTATAACGTTGTATATCCTAACCTAAGGGAACCTAACATCTCGGGTGTAATATTTCAGAACATTCCTGACGCGTCGGTCCCTATTTCTCGGTGGGAACATTATATACGTCTATAACGTTATATATCCTAGTCTAAGGCAACCTAACTTGTAGAATGTAATATTTTACAACATTCCTGGCGGGTCGTCGCCTACTTCTCGATGGGGACATTATATACATCTATAACGTTGTATATCCTAACCTAGGGCAACCTAACACCTCGGATGTAATATTTTACAACATTCCTGGCATGTCGGACCCTACTTCTCGGTGGGAACATTCTATACGTCTATAACGTTGTATATCCTAACCTAAGGGAACCTAACATCTCGGGTGTAATATTTCAGAACATTCCTGACGCGTCGGTCCCTATTTCTCGGTGGGAACATTATATACGTCTATAACGATATATATCCTAGTCTAAGGCAACCTAACTTGTAGAATGTAATATTTTACAACATTCCTGGCGTGTCGTCGCCTACTTCTCGATGGGGACATTATATCCATCGATAACGTTGTATATCCTAACTTAAGGCAACCTAACATCTCGGATGTAATATTTTACTACATTCCCGGCGCGCCGGCCCCTACTTCTCGGTGGGAACATTATATACGTCTATATCGCTATATATCATAACGTAAGGCAACCTAACATGTCGAGCGTAATATTTTACAACATTCCTGGCTCGTCGGCCCCTACTTCTCAGTGGGAACATTATATACGTCTATAACGTTATATATCCTAGCCTAAGGCAACCTAACTTCTCGGATGTAATATTCTACTACATTCCCGGCGCGCCGGCCCCTACTTCTCGGTGGGAACATTATATACGTCTATAACGTTATATATCCTAGCCTAAGGCAAGCCTAACATCTCGGATGTAATATTTTTCAACATTCCTGGCGCGTCGGCACCTACTTATCGCTGGGAACAGTATATAAGTCTATAACGTTATATATCCCAACCTAAGGCAACCTAACATCGCGGATGTAATATTTTAATGCATTCCTGGCTCGTCGGCACCTACTTCACGGTGGGAACATTATATACGTCTATAACGCTATATATCCTAGCCTAAGGCAACCTAACATCTCGGATGTAATATTTTAATACATTCCTGGCGCGCCGGCCCCTACTTCTCGCTGGGAACACTATATTCGTCTATAACGTTACACATCCTAGCCTAAGGCAACCTAACATCTCGGATGTAGTATTTTACTACATTCCTGGCACGTCGGCCACTACTTCTCGGTGGGAACATTATATAAGTCTATAACGCTATATATCCTAGCCTAAGGCAAAATATCATGTCGAATGTAATATTTTCAAACATTCCCGTCACTTCGGCACCTACTTCTCGGTGAGAACATTATATACGTCTATAACGTTATATATCCTAGCCTAAGGCAACCTAACATCTCGGATGTAATATTTTACTATATTCCTGGCGCGCCTTTCCCTACTTCTCGCTGGGAACATTATATACGTCTAGAACGCTATATATCCTACCCTAAGGCAACCTAACATCTCGGATGTGATATTTTACTACATTCCTGGCGCGCCGGCCCCTACTTCTCGCTGGGAACACTATATTCGTCTGTAACGTTACACATCCTAGCCTAAGGCAACCTAACATCTCGGATGTAACATTTTACTATATTCCTGGCGCGCCGGCCCCTACTTCTCGGTGGGAACATTATATACGTCTATAACTTTATATATCCTAGCCTAAGGCAATCCTAACATCTCGGATATAATATTTTACAACATTCCTGGCGCGTCGGCACCTACTTCTCGGTGGGAACAGTATATAAGTCTATAACGTTATATATCCTAACCTAAGACAACCTAACATCACGGATGTAATATTTTACTACATTCCTGGCTCATCGGCGCCTACTACTCGGTGGGAACATTATATACGTCTATAACGTTACTTATCCTAGCCTAAGGCAACCTAACATCTCGGATGTAATATTTTACTACATTCCTGGCGGGCCGGCCCCTACTTCTCGGTGGGAACATTATATACGTCTATAATGCTACATATCCTTGCCTAAGGCAACCTAACATCTCGGATGTAATATTTTACTACATTCCTGGCGCTCCTGCCCCTACTTCTCGGTGGGAACATTATATACGTCTATAATGCTACATATCCTTGCCTACGGCAACCTAACATCTCGGATGTAATATTTTACTACATTCCTGGCGCGCCGGCCCCTACTTCTCGGTGGGAACATTTTATATATCTATATCGCTATATATCATAACGTAAGGCAACCTAACATGTCGAGCATAATATTTCACAACATTGCTGGCGCGTCGGCATCTACTTCTCGGAGGGGACAGTATATAAGTCTATAACGTTATATATCCTAGCCTAAGGCAGCCTAACTTCTCGGATGTAATATTTTACTACATTCCCGGCGCGCCGGCCCCTACTTCTCGGTGGGAACATTATATACGTCTATAACGTTATATATCCTAGCCTAAGGCAAGCCTAACATCTCGGATGTAATGTTTTACAACATTCCTGGCGTGTCTGCCCCTATTTCTGGGTGGGAACATTATATACGTCTATAACGTGATATATCCTAGCCTATGGCAATCCTAACATCTCGGATGTAATATTTGACAACATTCCTGGCGTGTAGGCCCGTACTTCTCGGTGGGAATATCATATACGTCTATAACGTTATACATCCTAGCGTAAGGCAATCCTAACATGTCGAATGTAATATTTTACAGCAATCCTGGCGCGTCGGCCCCTACTTCTCGGTGGGAACATTATATACGTCTATAACGCTATATATCCTAGCCTAAGGCAACCTAACACCTCGGATGTAATGTTTTACAACATTCCTGGCGTGTCTGCCCCTATTTCTGGGTGGGAACATTATATACGTCTATAACGTGATATATCCTAGCCTATGGCAATCCTAACATCTCGGAAGTAATATTTTATAACATTCCTGGCGCGCCGGCCCATACTTCTCGGTGGGAACATTATATACGTCTATATCGCTATATATCATAACGTAAGGCAACCTAACATGTCGAGCGTAATATTTTACAACATTCCTGGCTCGTCGGCCCCTACTTCTCAGTGGGAACATTATATACGTCTATAACGTTATATATCCTAACCTAAGAGAACCTAACATCTCGGATGTAATATTTGACAACATTCCTGGCGTGTAGGCCCGTACTTCTCGGTGGGAATATCATATACGTCTATAACGTTATACATCCTAGCGTAAGGCAATCCTAACATGTCGAATGTAATATTTTACAGCAATCCTGGCGCTTCGGCCCCTACTTCTCGGTGGCAACATTATATATGTCTATAACGCTATGTATCCTAGCCTAAGGCAACCTAACACCTCGGATGTAATGTTTTACAACATTCCTGGCGTGTCGGCCCCTATTTCTCGGTGGGAACATTATATACGTCTATAACGTGATATATCTTAGCCTAAGGCAATCCTAACATCTCGGAAGTAATATTTTACAACATTCCTGGCGCGTCGGCATCTACTTCTCGGTGGAAACATTATATACGTCTAAAACACTATATATCCTAGCTTAAGGCAACCTAACATGTCGAATGTAATATTTTACAACATTCCTGGCGCATCGGCACCTACTTCTCGGTGGGAACAGTATATCCGTCTATAACGTTATGTATCCTAGCCTAAGGCAATTCTAACATCTCGGATGTAATATTTTACAACACTCCTGGCGCGTCGGCACCTACTTCTCGGAGGGAACAGTATATAAATCTATAACGTTATATATCCTAGCCTAAGGCAACCTAACATGTCGAATGTAATATTTTACAACATTCCTGGCGCGTCGGCACCTACTTCTCGGTGGGAACAGTATATACGTCTATAACGTTATATATCCTAGCCTAAGGCAAACCTAACATGTCAAATGTAAAATTTTACAACATTCCTGGCGCGTCGGTCCCTATTTCTCGGTGGGAACATTATATAAGTCAATAACGTTATATATCCTAACCTAATGCAACCTAACATCTCGGATGTGATATTTTACTACATTCCTGGCACGTCGGCCACTACTTCTCGGTGGGAACATTATATAAGTCTATAACGCTATATATCCTAGCCTAAGGCAACTTAACACCTCGGATGTAATGTTTTACAACATTCCTGGCGTGTCGGCCCCTATTTCTCGGTGGGAACATTATATACGTCTATAACGTGATATATCCTAGCCTAAGGCCATCCTAACATCTCGGAAGTAATATTTTACAACATTCCTGGCGTGTAGGCCCGTAATTCTCGGTGGGAATATCATATACATATATAACGTTATACATCCTAGCGTAAGGCAATCCTAACATGTCGAATGTAATATTTTACAGCAATCCTGGCGCGTCGGCCCCTACTTCTCGGTGGCAACATTATATATGTCTATAACGCTATATATCCTAGCCTAAGGCAACCTAACACCTCGGATGTAATGTTTTACAACATTCCTGGCGTGTCGGCCCCTATTTCTCGGTGGGAACATTATATACGTCTATAACGTGATATATCCTAGCCTAAGGCAATCCTAACATCTCGGAAGTAATATTTTACAACATTCCTGGCGCGTCGGCATCTACTTCTGGGTGGAAACATTATATACGTCTAAAACACTATATATCCTAGCTTAAGGCAACCTAACATGTCGAGCGTAATATTTTACTACATTCCTGGCACGTCTGCTCCTACTTTTCGGTGGGAACATTATATACGTCTATAACGCCATATATCCTAACCTAAGGCAACCAAAAATGTCGAGCGTAATATTTTATAACGTTCCTGACTCGTAGGACCCTACTTCTCGGTGGGAACATTATATACGTCTATAACGTTATATATCCTAACCTAAGAGAACCTAACATGTCGAATGTAATATTTTACAGCAATCCTGGCGCGTCGGCCCCTACTTCTCGGTGGGAACATTATATACGTCTATAACGCTATATATCCTAGCCTAAGGCAACCTAACACCTCGGATGTAATGTTTTACAACATTCCTGGCGTGTCTGCCCCTATTTCTGGGTGGGAACATTACATACGTCTATAACGTGATATATCCTAGCCTATGGCAATCCTAACATCTCGGATGTAATATTTGACAACATTCCTGGCGTGTAGGCCCGTACTTGTCGGTGGGAATATCATATACGTCTATAACGTTATACATCCTAGCGTAAGGCAATCCTAACATGTCGAATGTAATATTTTACAGCAATCCTGGCGCGTCGGCCCCTACTTCTCGGTGGGAACATTATATACGTCTATAACGCTATATATCCTAGCCTAAGGCAACCTAACACCTCGGATGTAATGTTTTACAACATTCCTGGCGTGTCGGCCCCTATTTCTGGGTGGGAACATTATATACGTCTATAACGTGATACATCCTAGCCTATGGCAATCCTAACATCTCGGAAGTAATATTCTATAACATTCCTGGCGCGCCGGCCCCTACTTCTCGGTGGGAACATTATATACGTCTATATCGCTATATATCATAACGTAAGGCAACCTAACATGTCGAGCGTAATATTTTACAACATTCCTGGCTCGTCGGCCCCTACTTCTCGGTGGGAACATTATATACGTCTATAACGTTATATATCCTAACCTAAGAGAACCTAACATCTCGGATGTAATATTTGACAACATTCCTGCCGTGTAGGCCCGTACTTCTCGGTGGGAATATCATACACGTCTATAACGTTATACATCCTAGCGTAAGGCAATCCTAACATGTCGAATGTAATATTTTACAGCAATCCTGGCGCGTCGGCCCCTACTTCTCGGTGGCAACATTATATATGTCTATAACGCTATATATCCTAGCCTAAGGCAACCTAACACCTCGGATGTAATGTTTTACAACATTCCTGGCGTGTCGGCCCCTATTTCTCGGTGGGAACATTATATACGTCTATAACGTGATATATCCTAGCCTATGGCAATCCTAACATCTCGGAAGTAATATTTTGCAACATTCCTGGCGCGTCGGCATCTACTTCTCGGTGGGAACAGTATATAAGTCTATAACGTTACTTATCCTAGTCTAAGGCAACCTAACATCTCGGATGTAATATTTTACTACATTCCTGGCTCGTCGGCCCCTACTTCGTGGTGGTAACATTATATACGTCTTTAACGTTATATATCCTAGCCTAAGGCAACCTAACATCTCGGATGTATTATTTTACAACGTTCCGGGCATGTCGGTCCCTACTTCTCGGTGGGAACATTATATACGTCTATAACGCCATATATCCTAACCTAAGGCAACCAAAAATGTCGAGCGTAATATTTTATAACATTCCTGACTCGTAGGACCCTACTTCTCGGTGGGAACATTATATACGTCTATAACGTTATATATCCTAACCTAAGAGAACCTAACATCTCGGATGTAATATTTGACAACATTCCTGGCGTGTAGGCCCGTACTTCTCGGTGGGAATATCATATACGTCTATAACGTTATACATCCTAGCGTAAGGCAATCCTAACTTGTCGAATGTAATATTTTACAGCAATCCTGGCGCGTCGGCCCCTACTTCTCGGTGGCAACATTATATATGTCTATAACGCTATATATCCTAGCCTAAGGCAACCTAACACCTCGGATGTAATGTTTTACAACATTCCTGGCGTGTCGGCCCCTATTTCTCGGTGGGAACATTATATACGTCTATAACGTGATATATCCTAGCCTAAGGCAATCCTAACATCTCGGAAGTAATATTTTACAACATTCCTGGCGCGTCGGCATCTACTTCTCGGTGGAAACATTATATACGTCTAAAACACTATATATCCTAGCTTAAGGCAACCTAACATGTCGAGCGTAATATTTTACTACATTCCTGGCACGTCTGCTCCTACTTTTCGGTGGGAACATTATATACGTCTATAACGCCATATATCCTAACCTAAGGCAACGAAAAATGTCGAGCGTAATATTTTATAACATTCCTGACTCGTAGGACCCTACTTCTCGGTGGGAACATTATATACGTCTATAACGTTATATATCCTAACCTAAGAGAACCTAACATGTCGAATGTAATATTTTACAGCAATCCTGGCGCGTCGGCCCCTACTTCTCGGTGGGAACATTATATACGTCTATAACGCTATATATCCTAGCCTAAGGCAACCTAACACCTCGGATGTAATGTTTTACAACATTCCTGGCGTGTCTGCCCCTATTTCTGGGTGGGAACATTATATACGTCTATAACGTGATATATCCTAGCCTATGGCAATCCTAACATCTCGGATGTAATATTTGACAACATTCCTGGCGTGTAGGCCCGTACTTCTCGGTGGGAATATCATATACGTCTATAACGTTATACATCCTAGCGTAAGGCAATCCTAACATGTCGAATGTAATATTTTACAGCAATCCTGGCGCGTCGGCCCCTACTTCTCGGTGGGAACATTATATACGTCTATAACGCTATATATCCTAGCCTAAGGCAACCTAACACTTCGGATGTAATGTTTTACAACATTCCTGGCGTGTCTGCCCCTATTTCTGGGTGGGAACATTATATACGTCTATAACGTGATATATCCTAGCCTATGGCAATCCTAACATCTCCGAAGTAATATTTTATAACATTCCTGGCGCGCCGGCCCATACTTCTCGGTGGGAACATTATATACGTCTATATCGCTATATATCATAACGTAAGGCAACCTAACATGTCGAGCGTAATATTTTACAACATTCCTGGCTCGTCGGCCCCTACTTCTCAGTGGGAACATTATATACGTCTATAACGTTATATATCCTAGCCTAAGGCAACCTAACTTCTCGGATGTAATATTCTACTACATTCCCGGCGCGCCGGCCCCTACTTCTCGGTGGGAACATTATATACGTCTATAACGTTATATATCCTAGCCTAAGGCAAGCCTAACATCTCGGATGTAATATTTTTCAACATTCCTGGCGCGTCGGCACCTACTTATCGCTGGGAACAGTATATAAGTCTATAACGTTATATATCCCAACCTAAGGCAACCTAACATCGCGGATGTAATATTTTACTACATTCCTTGCTCGTCGGCCCCTACTTCTCGGTGGGAACATTATACATGTCTATAACATTACTTATCCTAGCCTAAGGCAACCTAACATCTCGGATGTTATATTTTACTACATTCCCGGCGCGCCGGCCCCTACTTCTCGGTGGGAACATTATATACGTCTATAACGTTATATATCCTAGCCTAAGGCAAACCTAACATCTCGGATGTAATATTTTACAACATTCCTGGCGCGTCGGCATCTACTTCTCGGTGGGAGCAGTATATAAGTCTATAACGTTATATATCCTAACCTAAGGCAACCTAACATCTCGGATGTAATATTTTAATACATTCCTGGCGCGCCGGCCCCTACTTCTCGCTGGGAACACTATATTCGTCTATAACGTTACACATCCTAGCCTAAGGCAACCTAACATCTCGGATGTAGTATTTTACTACATTCCTGGCACGTCGGCCACTACTTCTCGGTGGGAACATTATATAAGTCTATAACGCTATATATCCTAGCCTAAGGCAAAATATCATGTCGAATGTAATATTTTCAAACATTCCCGTCACTTCGGCACCTACTTCTCGGCGAGAACATTATATACGTCTATAACGTTATATATCCTAGCCTAAGGCAACCTAACATCTCGGATGTAATATTTTACTATATTCCTGGCGCGCCTTCCCCTACTTCTCGCTGGGAACATTATATACGTCTAGAACGCTATATATCCTACCCTAAGGCAACCTAACATCTCGGATGTGATATTTTACTACATTCCTGGCGCGCCGGCCCCTACTTCTCGCTGGGAACACTATATTCGTCTGTAACGTTACACATCCTAGCCTAAGGCAACCTAACATCTCGGATGTAACATTTTACTATATTCCTGGCGCGCCGGCCCCTACTTCTCGGTGGGAACATTATATACGTCTATAACTTTATATATCCTAGCCTAAGGCAATCCTAACATCTCGGATATAATATTTTACAACATTCCTGGCGCGTCGGCACCTACTTCTCGGTGGGAACAGTATATAAGTCTATAACGTTATATATCCTAACCTAAGGCAACCTAACATCACGGATGTAATATTTTACTACATTCCTGGCTCATCGGCGCCTACTACTCGGTGGGAACATTATATACGTCTATAACGTTACTTATCCTAGCCTAAGGCAACCTAACATCTCGGATGTAATATTTTACTACATTCCTGGCGGGCCGGCCCCTACTTCTCGGTGGGAACATTATATACGTCTATAATGCTGCATATCCTTGCCTAAGGCAACCTAACATCTCGGATGTAATATTTTACTACATTCCTGGCGCTCCTGCCCCTACTTCTCGGTGGGAACATTATATACGTCTATAATGCTACATATCCTTGCCTACGGCAACCTAACATCTCGGATGTAATATTTTACTACATTCCTGGCGCGCCGGCCCCTACTTCTCGGTGGGAACATTTTATATATCTATATCGCTATATATCATAACGTAAGGCAACCTAACATGTCGAGCATAATATTTCACAACATTGCTGGAGCGTCGGCATCTACTTCTCGGAGGGGACAGTATATAAGTCTATAACGTTATATATCCTAGCCTAAGGCAGCCTAACTTCTCGGATGTAATATTTTAATACATTCCCGGCGCGCCGGCCCCTACTTCTCGGTGGGAACATTATATACGTCTATAACGTTATATATCCTAGCCTAAGGCAAGCCTAACATCTCGGATGTAATATTTTTCAACATTCCTGGCGCGTCGGCACCTACTTATCGCTGGGAACAGTATATAAGTCTATAACGTTATATATCCTAGCCTAAGGCAACCTAACATGTCGAATGTAATATTTTACAACATTCCTGGCGCGCCGGCCCCTACTTCTCGGTGGCAACATTATATACGTCTATATCGCTATATATCATACCGTAAGGCAACCTAACATGTCGAGCGTAATATTTTACTACATTCCTGGCACGTCTGCCCCTACTTTTCGGTGGGAACATTATATACGTCTATAACGCCATATATCCTAACCTAAGGCAACCAAAAATGTCGAGCGTAATATTTTATAACATTCCTGACTCGTAGGACCCTACTTCTCGGTGGGAACATTATATACGTCTATAACGTTATATATCCTAACCTAAGAGAACCTAACATGTCGAATGTAATATTTTACAGCAATCCTGGCGCGTCGGCCCCTACTTCTCGGTGGGAACATTATATACGTCTATAACGCTATATATCCTAGCCTAAGGCAACCTAACACCTCGGATGTAATGTTTTACAACATTCCTGGCGTGTCTGCCCCTATTTCTGGGTGGGAACATTATATACGTCTATAACGTGATATATCCTAGCCTATGGCAATCCTAACATCTCGGACGTAATATTTGACAACATTCCTGGCGTGTAGGCCCGTACTTCTCGGTGGGAATATCATATACGTCTATAACGTTATACATCCTAGCGTAAGGCAATCCTAACATGTCGAATGTAATATTTTACAGCAATCCTGGCGCGTCGGCCCCTACTTCTCGGTGGGAACATTATATACGTCTATAACGCTATATATCCTAGCCTAAGGCAACCTAACACCTCGGATGTAATGTTTTACAACATTCCTGGCGTGTCTGCCCCTATTTCTGGGTGGGAACATTATATACGTCTATAACGTGATATATCCTAGCCTATGGCAATCCTAACATCTCGGAAGTAATATTTTATAACATTCCTGGCGCGCCGGCCCATACTTCTCGGTGGGAACATTATATACGTCTATATCGCTATATATCATAACGTAAGGCAACCTAACATGTCGAGCGTAATATTTTACAACATTCCTGGCTCGTCGGCCCCTACTTCTCAGTGGGAACATTATATACGTCTATAACGTTATATATCCTAACCTAAGAGAACCTAACATCTCGGATGTAATATTTGACAACATTCCTGGCGTGTAGGCCCGTACTTCTCGGTGGGAATATCATATACGTCTATAACGTTATACATCCTAGCGTAAGGCAATCCTAACATGTCGAATGTAATATTTTACAGCAATCCTGGCGCTTCGGCCCCTACTTCTCGGTGGCAACATTATATATGTCTATAACGCTATATATCCTAGCCTAAGGCAACCTAACACCTCGGATGTAATGTTTTACAACATTCCTGGCGTGTCGGCCCCTATTTCTCGGTGGGAACATTATATACGTCTATAACGTGATATATCCTAGCCTAAGGCAATCCTAACATCTCGGAAGTAATATTTTACAACATTCCTGGCGCGTCGGCATCTACTTCTCGGTGGAAACATTATATACGTCTAAAACACTATATATCCTAGCTTAAGGCAACCTAACATGTCGAATGTAATATTTTACAACATTCCTGGCGCATCGGCACCTACTTCTCGGTGGGAACAGTATATCCGTCTATAACGTTATGTATCCTAGCCTAAGGCAATTCTAACATCTCGGATGTAATATTTTACAACACTCCTGGCGCGTCGGCACCTACTTCTCGGAGGGAACAGTATATAAATCTATAACGTTATATATCCTAGCCTAAGGCAACCTAACATGTCGAATGTAATATTTTACAACATTCCTGGCGCGTCGGCACCTACTTCTCGGTGGGAACAGTATATACGTCTATAACGTTATATATCCTAGCCTAAGGCAAACCTAACATGTCAAATGTAAAATTTTACAACATTCCTGGCGCGTCGGTCCCTATTTCTCGGTGGGAACATTATATAAGTCAATAACGTTATATATCCTAACCTAATGCAACCTAACATCTCGGATGTAATATTTTACTACATTCCTGGCACGTCGGCCACTACTTCTCGGTGGGAACATTATATAAGTCTATAACGCTATATATCCTAGCCTAAGGCAACTTAACACCTCGGATGTAATGTTTTACAACATTCCTGGCGTGTCGGCCCCTATTTCTCGGTGGGAACATTATATACGTCTATAACGTGATATATCCTAGCCTAAGGCCATCCTAACATCTCGGAAGTAATATTTTACAACATTCCTGGCGTGTAGGCCCGTAATTCTCGGTGGGAATATCATATACGTATATAACGTTATACATCCTAGCGTAAGGCAATCCTAACATGTCGAATGTAATATTTTACAGCAATCCTGGCGCGTCGGCCCCTACTTCTCGGTGGCAACATTATATATGTCTATAACGCTATATATCCTAGCCTAAGGCAACCTAACACCTCGGATGTAATGTTTTACAACATTCCTGGCGTGTCGGCCCCTATTTCTCGGTGGGAACATTATATACGTCTATAACGTGATATATCCTAGCCTAAGGCAATCCTAACATCTCGGAAGTAATATTTTACAACATTCCTGGCGCGTCGGCATCTACTTCTGGGTGGAAACATTATATACGTCTAAAACACTATATATCCTAGCTTAAGGCAACCTAACATGTCGAGCGTAATATTTTACTACATTCCTGGCACGTCTGCTCCTACTTTTCGGTGGGAACATTATATACGTCTATAACGCCATATATCCTAACCTAAGGCAACCAAAAATGTCGAGCGTAATATTTTATAACATTCCTGACTCGTAGGACCCTACTTCTCGGTGGGAACATTATATACGTCTATAACGTTATATATCCTAACCTAAGAGAACCTAACATGTCGAATGTAATATTTTACAGCAATCCTGGCGCGTCGGCCCCTACTTCTCGGTGGGAACATTATATACGTCTATAACGCTATATATCCTAGCCTAAGGCAACCTAACACCTCGGATGTAATGTTTTACAACATTCCTGGCGTGTCTGCCCCTATTTCTGGGTGGGAACATTACATACGTCTATAACGTGATATATCCTAGCCTATGGCAATCCTAACATCTCGGATGTAATATTTGACAACATTCCTGGCGTGTAGGCCCGTACTTGTCGGTGGGAATATCATATACGTCTATAACGTTATACATCCTAGCGTAAGGCAATCCTAACGTGTCGAATGTAATATTTTACAGCAATCCTGGCGCGTCGGCCCCTACTTCTCGGTGGCAACATTATATATGTCTATAACGCTATATATCCTAGCCTAAGGCAACCTAACACCTCGGATGTAATGTTTTACAACATTCCTGGCGTGTCGGCCCCTATTTCTCGGTGGGAACACTATATACGTCTATAACGTGATATATCCTAGCCTAAGGCAATCCTAACATCTCGGAAGTAATATTTTACAACATTCCTGGCGCTTCGGCATCTACTTCTCGGTGGAAACATTATATACGTCTAAAACACTATATATCCTAGCTTAAGGCAACCTAACATGTCGAATGTAATATTTTACAACATTCCTGGCGCATCGGCACCTACTTCTCGGTGGGAACAGTATATACGTCTATAACGTTATGTATCCTAGCCTAAGGCAATTCTAACATCTCGGATGTAATATTTTACAACACTCCTGGCGCGTCGGCACCTACTTCTCGGAGGGAACAGTATATAAATCTATAACGTTATATATCCTAGCCTAAGGCAACCTAACATGTCGAATGTAATATTTTACAACATTCCTGGCGCGTCGGCACCTACTTCTCGGTGGGAACAGTATATACGTCTATAACGTTATATATCCTAGCCTAAGGCAAACCTAACATGTCAAATGTAAACTTTTACAACATTCCTGGCGCGTCGGTCCCTATTTCTCGGTGGGAACATTATATAAGTCAATAACGTTATATATCCTAACCTAATGCAACCTAACATCTCGGATGTAATATTTTACAGTAATCCTGGAGCGTCGGCCCCTACTTCTCGGTGGGAACATTATATACGTCTATAACGCTATATATCCTAGCCTAAGGCAACCTAACACCTCGGATGTAATGTTTTACAACATTCCTGGCGTGTCGGCCCCTATTTCTGGGTGGGAACATTATATACGTCTATAACGTGATACATCCTAGCCTATGGCAATCCTAACATCTCGGAAGTAATATTCTATAACATTCCTGGCGCGCCGGCCCCTACTTCTCGGTGGGAACATTATATACGTCTATATCGCTATATATCATAACGTAAGGCAACCTAACATGTCGAGCGTAATATTTTACAACATTCCTGGCTCGTCGGCCCCTACTTCTCGGTGGGAACATTATATACGTCTATAACGTTATATATCCTAACCTAAGAGAACCTAACATCTCGGATGTAATATTTGACAACATTCCTGGCGTGTAGGCCCGTACTTCTCGGTGGGAATATCATATACGTCTATAACGTTATACATCCTAGCGTAAGGCAATCCTAACATGTCGAATGTAATATTTTACAGCAATCCTGGCGCGTCGGCCCCTACTTCTCGGTGGCAACATTATATATGTCTATAACGCTATATATCCTAGCCTAAGGCAACCTAACACCTCGGATGTAATGTTTTACAACATTCCTGGCGTGTCGGCCCCTATTTCTCGGTGGGAACATTATATACGTCTATAACGTGATATATCCTAGCCTATGGCAATCCTAACATCTCGGAAGTAATATTTTGCAACATTCCTGGCGCGTCGGCATCTACTTCTCGGTGGGAACAGTATATAAGTCTATAACGTTACTTATCCTAGTCTAAGGCAACCTAACATCTCGGATGTAATATTTTACTACATTCCTGGCTCGTCGGCCCCTACTTCGTGGTGGTAACATTATATACGTCTTTAACGTTATATATCCTAGCCTAAGGCAACCTAACATCTCGGATGTATTATTTTACAACGTTCCGGGCATGTCGGTCCCTACTTCTCGGTGGGAACATTATATACGTCTATAACGTTATATATCATAACCTAAGGGAGCCTAACGTCTCGGGTGTAATATTTTACAAAATTCGTGACGCGCCGGCCCCTATTTCTCGGTGGGAACATGATATACGTCTATAACGATATATATCCTAGCCTAAGGCGACCTATCATATCGAATGTAATATTTTACATCATTCCTGGCGTGTCGGCACGTAGTTCTCGGTGGTAACATTATATACGTCTATAACGTTAGATATCCTCGCCTAAGGCAACCTAACATGTCGAATGTAATATTTTACAACATTCCTGACGTGTAGTCGCCTGCTTATCGATGGGGACACTATATACGTCTAGAACGTTGTATATCCTAACCTAACGCAACCTAACATCTCGGATGTAATATTTGACACCATTCCTGGCGTGTCGGACTGTACTTCTCGGTGGGAACATCATATACGTCTATAACGTTATATATCCTAGCCTAAGGCGACCTAACATGTCGAATGTAATATTTTTCATCATTCGTGGCGTGTCGTCGCCTACCTCTCGATGGGGACATTATATACATAAATAACGTTGTATGTCCTAACGTAAGGCAGCATAAAATCTCGGATGTAATATTTTACAACATTCCTGGCATGTCGTCGCCTGCTTCTTGATGGGGACATTATACACGTCTATAACGTTGTATATCCTAACCTAAGGCAACCTAAAATTTCGGATGTATTATTGTACAACATTCCTGGCATGTCGGTACCTACTTCTCGGTGGGAACATTATATACGTCTATAACGATATATATCCTAGCCTAAGGCAACCTAACATCTCGGACGTAATATTTTACAACATTCCTGGCGTGTCGACGCCTGCTTCTCGATGGGGACATTATATACGTCTATAACGTTTTATACCCTAACCTAAGGCAACCTAACATCTCGGTGGTAATATTTTCAACATTCCTGGCATGTCGGTCCCTACTTCTCGATGGGGACATTATATGCGCCTGTAACGTTGTACATCATAACCTAAGGGAACCTAACATGTCGAATTTAATATTTTACATCATTCCTGTCGTGTCGGCCCATATTTCTCGGTGGTAACATTATATGAGTCTATAACGTTACATATCCTAGCCTAAGGCGACCTAACATGTCGAATGTAATATTTTACAACGTTCCTGGCGTGTCGTCGCCTGCTTCTCGAAGGGGGCATTAGATACGTCTATAACGTTGTATATCCTAACCTAACGCAACCTAATATCTGGGATGTAATATTTTACAACATTCCTGGCATGTCGGTCCCTACGACTCGGTGGTAAAATTATATACGTCTATAACGATATATATCCTAACCTCAGGCAACCTAACACCTCGGATGTAATATTTTACTACATTCCTGGCGCGTCGGCACCTACTTCTCGTTCGGAACATTATATACGTCTATAACGTGATATATCCTAGCCTAAGGCAATCCTAACACCTCGGATGTAATATTTTACAACATTCCTGGCGCGTCGGCACCTATTTCTCGGTGGGAACATTATATACGTCTATAACGATATATATCCTTACCTAAGGGAACCTAACATATCGGGTGTAATATTTTACAACATTCGTGACGCGTCGGCCCCTATTTCTCGGTGGGAACATGATATACGTCTATAACAATATATATCCTAGCCTAAGGCGACCTAACATGTCGAATGTACTATTTTACAACATTCCTGGCATATCGGTTCCTATTTCTCGGTGGGAACATTATATACGTCTATAACGTTATATATCCTAGCCTAAGGCGACCTAACATGTCGAATATAATATTCTACAACATTCATGGCGTGTCGCCGCCTACTTCTCGATGGGGACATTATATACGTCTATAACGTTATTTATTCTAACGTAAGGCAAGATAACATCTCCACCGTAATATTTTACAACATTCCTGGCATGCCGGTACCTACTTCTCTGTGGTAACGTTATATACGTCTATAACGTTATATATCCTAGCCTAAGGCAACCTAACATCTCGGATGTAATATTATACTACATCCCTGGCGCGCCGGCCCCTACTTCTCGGTGGGAACATTATGTACGACTATAACGCTATATATCCTAGCCTAAGGCAACCTAACATGTCGAGCGTAATATTTTATAACATTCCTGGCTCGTCGGCACCTACTTCGTGGTGGTAACATTATATAAGTCTGTAACGTTATATATCCTAGCCTAAGGCAACCTAACATCTGGGATGTAATATTTTACAACATTCCTGGCATGTCGGACCCTACTTCTCGGTGGGAACATTATATACGTCTATAACGTTATATATCACAACCTAAGGGAACCTAACATCTCGGGTGTAATATTTTACAACATTCCTGACGCGTCGGCCCCTATGTCTCGGTGGGAACATGATATACGTCTATAACGTTATATATCCTAGCCTAAGGCGACCTAACACTTCGAATGTAATATTTTACATCATTCGTGGCGTGTCGCCCCCTACTTCTCAATGGGGACATTATATACATCTATAACGTTATATATCCTAACCTAAGGGAACCTAATATCTCGGGTGTAATATTTTACAACATTCCTGACGCGTCGGACCGTACTTCTCGGTGGGAACATCATATACGTCTATAACGTTATATATCCTAACCTAAGGCAACCTAACATCTAGGATGTAATATTTTACAACATTCCTGTCGTGTCGGTTCTTACTTCTTGGTGGGAACTTCATATACGTCTATAGCGATATTTATCCTAACCGAAGACAACCTAACATCTGGGATGTAATATTTTACAACATTCCTGGCATGTCGGTCCCTACGTCTCGGTAGCAACATTATATACTTCTTTAACGCTATATATCCTAGCGTAAGGCAACCTAATATGTCGAGCGTAATATTTTACAACATCCCTGGCTCGTCGGCCCCTACTTCGTGGTGTTAACATTATATACGTCTGTAACGTTATATATCCTAGCCTAAGGCAACCTAACATCTCGGATGTATTATTTTACAACGTTCCTGGCATGTCGGTACCTACTTCCCGGTGGGAACATTATATACGTCTATAACGATATATATCCTAACCTAAGGTAACCTAACATCTCGGATGTAATATTTTACAGGATTCCTGTCGTGTCGGTCCTTACTTCTCGGTGAGAAAATTATGTACGTCTATAACGTTAGATATCCTAGCCTAAGGCGACCTATCATGTCGAATGTAATATTTTACAACATTCCTGACGTGTCGTCGCCTGCTTATCGATGGGGACACTATATACGTCTATAACGTTGTATATCCTAACCTAACGCAACCTAACATCTCGGATGTAATATATGACACCATTCCTGGCGTGTCGGACCGTACTTCTCGGTGGGAACATCATATACGTCTATAACGCTATATATCATAACCTGAGGCAAACTAACCTCTATAACGTAATATTTTACAACATTCCTGGCGTGTCGTTGCCTACTTCTCGATGGGGACGTTATAGACGTCTATAACGTAATATATCCTAACGTAAGGCAACATAACATCTCGGATGTAATATTTCACAGCATTCCTGGCATGTCGGTCCCTACTTCTCGATGGGGACATTATATACGCCTGTAACGTTGTACATCATAACCTAAGGGAACCTAACATCTCGGGTGTAATATTTTGCAACATTCCTGACGCGTCGGCCCCTATTTCTCGGTGGGAACATTATATACGTCTATAACGTTATATATCCTAGCCTAAGGCGACCTAACATGTCGAATATAATATTTTACAACATTCCTGGCATGTCGTCGCCTGCTTCCTGATGGGGACATTATACACGTCTATAACGTTGTACATTCTAACCTAAGGCAACCTAACATCTCTGATGTATTATTTCACAACATTCCTGGCATGTCGGTCCCTTCGTCTCGGTGGGAACATTATATATGTCTATAACGATATATATCATAACCTAAGGGAACCTAACGTCTGCGATGTAATATTTAACAACATTCCTGGCATGTCGGTCCCTACGTCTCGGTGGGAAAATTATATACGTCTATAACGATACATATCCTAACCTCAGGCAACCTAACATCTCGGATGTAATAGTTGACAACATTCCTGGCGCGTCCGCCCGTACTTCTCGGTGGCAACATTATATACGCCTATAACGTTATATATCCTAGCCTAAGGCGACCTAACATGTCGAATGTAATATTTTACAACATTCCTGGCGCGTCGGCTCCTACTTCTCGATGGGGACATTATATACATCTATATCGTTGTATATTCTAACCTAAGGCAACCAAACATCTCGAATGTAATGTTTTACAACATTCCTGGCATGTCGGTCCCTACTTCTCGGTGGGATCATTGTATACGTCTATAACGATATATGTCCTAGCCTAAGGCAACCTAACATCTCGGATGTAATGTTTTATAACATTCATGGCGTGTCGTCGCCTGCTTCTCGATGGGGACATTATATACGTCTATAACGTTGGATACCTTAACCTAATGCAACCTAACATCTGGGATGTAATATTTTACAACATTGCTGGCGTGCCGTCGTCTACTTCAGCATGGGGCATTATGTACGTCTATAACGATATATATCTTAACCTAAGGCAACCGAACATCTCGGATGTAATATTTTACTACATTCCTGGCGCGTCGGCACCTACTTCTCGGTCGGAACATTATATACGTCTATAACGTGATATATCCTAGCCTAAGGCAATCCTAACACCTCGGATGTAATATTTTACAACATTCCTGGCGCGTCGGCACCTATTTCTCGGTGGGAACATTATATACGTCTATAACGATATATATCCTTACCTAAGGGAACCTAACATCTCGGGTGTAATATTTTACAACATTCGTGACGCGTCGGCCCCTATTTCTCGGTGGGAACATGATATACGTCTATAACGTTATATATCCTAGCCTAAGGCGACCTAACAAGTCGAATGTACTATTTTACAACATTCCTGGCATGTCGGTTCCTATTTCTCGGTGGGAACATTATATACGTCTATAACGTTATATATCCTAGCCTAAGGCGACCTAACATGTCGAATATAATATTCTACAACATTCATGGCGTGTCGCCGCCTACTTCTCGATGGGGACATTATATACGTCTATAACGTTATTTATTCTAACGTAAGGCAAGATAACATCTCCACCGTAATATTTTACAACATTCCTGGCATGCCGGTACCTACTTCTCTGTGGTAACGTTATATACGTCTATAACGTTATATATCCTAGCCTAAGGCAACGTAACATCTCGGATGTAATATTATACTACATCCCTGGCGCGCCGGCCCCTACTTCTCGGTGGGAACATTATGTACGACTATAACGCTATATATCCTAGCCTAAGGCAACCTAACATGTCGAGCGTAATATTTTATAACATTCCTGGCTCGTCGGCCCCTACTTCGTGGTTTTAACATTATATAAGTCTGTAACGTTATATATCCTAGCCTAAGGCAAACTAACATCTGGGATGTAATATTTTACAACATTCCTGGCATGTCGGACCCTACTTCTCGGTGGGAACATTATATACGTCTATAACATTATATATCACAACCTAAGGGAACCTAACATCTCGGGTGTAATATTTTACAACATTCCTGACGCGTCGGCCCCTATGTCTCGGTGGGAACATGATATACGTCTATAACGATATATATCCTAACCTAAGGCAACCTAACATCTCAGATGTATTATTTTACAACATTCCTGTCATGTCGGTACCTACTTCTCGGTGGGAACATTCTATACGTCTATAACGTTATATATCATAATCTAAGGTAACCTATCATCTCGAATGTAGTATTTCACAACATTCCAGGCGTGTCGTCGCCTGCTTCTCAATGGGGACATTATATACGTCTATAACCTTGTATATCCTAACCTAAGGGAACGTAACATCTCGGCTGTAATATTGTACAACATTCCTGACCCGTCGGCCCCTATTTCTCGGTGAGAACATTATATATGTTTATAACGTTATATATCGTACCCTAAGACAACATAACACCTGGGATGTAACATTTTACAACATTCCAGGCGTGACGGCGCCTACTTCCCGATGGGGACATTATATACGTCTATAACGTTGTATATACTAACCTAAGGCAACCTAACATCTCGGATGTAATATTTTACAACATTCCTGGCTCATCGGCGCCTACTTCTCAGTGGGAACAATATATACGTCTATAACGTTATATATCCTAACCTAAGGCAACCTAACACCTCGGATGTAATGTTTAACAACATTCCTGGCTCGTCGGCCCCTACTTCTCGGTGGGAACATTATATACGTATATAACGTTATATATCCTAACCTAAGGCAACCTAACATGTCGAACGTAATATTTTACAACATTCCTGGCTCAGGGGCCCCTAATTCTCGGCGGGAACAATATACACGTCTATAACGTTATATATCCTAACCTATGGCAACCTAACTCCTCGGATGGTACGTTTTACAACATTCCTGGCTCATCAGCCCCTACTTCTCGGTGGCAACACTATATACGTCTATAACGTTATATATACTAACCTAAAGATACCTAACATGTCGGATGTAATATTTTACTACATTCCTGGCACGTCGGCCCCTACTTCTCGGTGGGAACATTATATACGTCTATAACGTTATATACGCAAGCCTAAGGCAATCCTAACATGTCGAATGTAATATTTTCCAACATTCCTGGCGCCTCGGCCCCTACTTCTCGGTGGGAACATTATATACGTATATAACGTTATATATCCTAGCCTGAGGCAACCTAACATCTCGGATATAATATTTCACTACATTCCTGGCACGTCGGCCCCTACCTCTCGGTGGGAACATTATATACGTCTATAACGCTATATATGCAAGCCAAAGGCAATCCTAACATGTCGAATATAATATTTTCCAACATTCCTAGCGTGTCGGCCCGTACTTCTCGTTGGGATCATTATATACGTCTATAACGTTGTATATGCTAGCGTAAGGCAACATAGCATCTCGGATGTTATATGTTACAACATTCCTGGCGTGTCGCCGCCTGCTTCTCGATGGGGACATTATATACGTCTATAGCCTTATATATACTAACCTAAGGCGACCTAACATGTGGAGTTTAATATTTTACAGCATTCGTGGCGTGTCGTCGCCTACTTCTCGATGGGGACATTATACACGTCTATAACGTTATATATCCTAACGTAAGGCAGCATAACATCTCGGATGTAACATTTTACAACATTCCTGGCGTGTCGTCGCCTGCTTCTCGATGGGGGCATTATATACGTCTATAAAGATGTATATCCTAACCTAACGCAACCTAACATCTGGGATGTAATATTTTACAACATTCCTGGCGTGTCGTCGCCCGCTTCCCGATTGGGACATTATATACGTCTATAACGTTGTATATCCTAACCTAAGTGAACCTAACATCTCGGGTGTAATATTTTACAACATTCCTGACGCGTCGGCCCCTATTTCTCGGTGGGAAAACTATATACGGCTATAACGTTATTTGTCATAGCCTAAGGCAACATAATATCTCTACCGTAATATTTTACAACATTCCTGGCGTGTCGTCGCCTGCTTCTCGATGGGGACATTATATATGTCTACAACGTTGTATATCCTAACCTAACGCAACCTAACATCTGGGATGTAATATTTTACAACATTCCTGGCATGTCGGTCCCTACGTCTCCGTGGTAACATTATATACGTCTATAACGTTATATACCCTAACCTAAGGCAACCTAACATGTCGAATGTAATATTTTACAATATTCCTGGCGCGTCGGCCCCTACTTCCCGGTGGGAACATTATATAAGTCAATAACGTTAAATGTCCTAACCTAAGGCAACCTAGCATCTCGGATGTAATATTGTACTACATTCCTGGCACGTCGGCCCCTACTTCTCGGTGAGAACGTTATATACATCTATAACGCTATATATCCTAGCCTAAGGCAACCTATCATGTCGAATGTAATATTTTACAACATTCCTGACGCGCCGGCCCCTACTAATCAGTGGGAACATTACATAAGTCAATACCGTTATATATACTAACCTAAGGCAACCTAACACCTCGGACGTGATATTGTACTACATTCCTGGCACGTCGGCCTCTACTTCTCCGTGGGAACGTTATATTCGTCTATAGCGCTATATATTATAGCCTAAGGCAACCTAACATGTCGAATGTAATATTTTACAATATTCCTGGCGCGTCGGCCCCTACTTCCCGCTGGGAACATTATATAAGTCTATAACGCTATATACCCTAGCCTAAGGCAACCTAACATGTCGGATGTAATATTTTACAACATTCCTGGCGCGTCGGCACCTACTTCTCGGTGGCATCATTATATACGTCTATAACGCTATATATCCTAGCCTAAGGCAACCTAACATTATTGAATGTAATATTTTACAACATTCCTGGCGCGACGGCCCCTGCTACTCGGCGGGATCATTATATACGTCTATAACGTTATATATCCTAGCCTAAGGCAACCTAACATCTCGGATGTAATATTTTACAACATTCGTGGCATGTCGGCCGCTAACTCTCGGTGGTAACATTATATACGTCTATATCGTTATATATCCTAGCCTAAGGCAACATAACATGTCGAATGTAATAGTTTACTACATTCTGGCGTGTCGTCGCCTGCTTCTCTATGGGTACATTATATACGTCTATAAAGTTGTATATACTAACCTAACGCAACCTATCATCTGAGATGTAATATTTTACAACATTCCTGGCATGTCGGTCCCTACGTCTCGGTGGGAACATTCTATACGTCTGTAACGTTGTATATCCTAACCTAAGTGAACCTAACATTTCGGGTGTAATATTTTACAACATTCCTGACGCGTCGGCCCCTATTTCTCGGTGGGAAAACTATATACGGCTATAACGTTATTTGTCATCGCCTAAGGCAACATAATATCTCTACCGTAATATTTTACAACATTCCTGGCGTGTCGTCGCCTGCTTCTCGATTGGGACATTATATATGTCTATAACGTTGTATATCCTAACCTAACGCAACCTAACATCTGGGATGTAATATTTTACAACATTCCTGGCATGTCGGTCCCTACGTCTCCGTGGTAACATTATATACGTCTATAACGTTATATACCCTAACCTAAGGCAACCTAACATGTCGAATGTAATATTTTACAATATTCCTGGCGCGTCGGCCCCTACTTCCCGGTGGGAACATTATATAAGTCTATAACGCTATATACCCTAGCCTAAGGCAAACTAACATGTCGGATGAAATATTTTACAACATTGCTGGCGCGTCGGCACCTACTTCTCGGTGGGAACGTTATATACGTCTATAACGCTATATATCCTAGCCTAAGACAACCTAACATGTCGAATGTTATATTTTACAATATTCCTGGCGCGTGGGCACCTACCTCTCGGTGGCATCATTATATACGTCTATAACGCTATATATCCTAGCCTAAGGCAACCTAACATGTTGAATGTAATATTTTACAACATTCCTGGCGCGACGGCCCCTGCTACTCGGCGGGATCATTATATACGTCTATAACGTTATATATCCTAGCCTAAGGTAACCTAACATCTCGGATGTAATATTTTACAACATTCGTGGCATGTCGGCCGCTAACTCTCGGTGGTAACATTATATACGTCTATATCGTTATATATCCTAGCCTAAGGCAACATAACATGTCGAATGTAATAGTCTACTACATTCTGGCGTGTCGTCGCCTGCTTCTCTATGGGGACATTATATTCGTCTATAAAGTTGTATATACTAACCTAACGCAACCTAACATCTGGGATGTAATATTTTACAACATTCCTGGCATGTCGGTCCCTACGTCTCGGTGGGAACATTCTATACGTCTGTAACGTTGTATATCCTAACCTAAGGGAACCTAACATCTCGGGTGTAATATTTTACAACATTCCTGACGCGTCGGCCCCTACTTCTCGGTGGAAACATTGTATACGTCTATAACGATATATATCCTAGCTTAACGCAACATAACATCTCGGATGTAATATTTTACAACATTCCTGGCATGTCGGTCCCTACGTCTCGGTGGGGATATTATATACGTCTATAACGTTGTATATCCTAACCTAACGCAAACTCACATCTGGGATGTAATATTTTACAACATTCCTGGCATGTCGGTCCCTACTTCTCGGTGGGAACATTATATACGTATATAACGATATATATCCTAACCTAAGGGAACCTAACATATCTAATGTATTATTTTACAACATTCCTGGCATGTCGGTCCCTACTTCTCGGTGGGAACATTCTATACATCTATAACTTTGTATATCATAACCTAAGGGAACCTAACATCTCGGGTGTGATATTTTACAACATTCCTGACGCGTCGGCACCTATTTCTCGGTGTGAACATTATACACGTCTATAATGTTATATATCCTAACCTAAGGCATCCTAACATCTCGGATGTAGTATTTTCCAACATTCCTGGCGGGTCGGCCTCATCTTCTCGGTGGGAACATTATATACGTCTATAACGTAATAGATCCTAACCTAACCCATCTCGACCCTCGCTGGTAATGTTTTGCAGAATCCCGTTCGTGTCGTCCCGTATGTCTCGATGCGGACATTACATACGTCTATAACGTTATATTTCCTATCCTAAGGCAACCTAACATCTCGAATGTAGTATTGTCCAACATTTCTGGCGGGTCGGCCCCTACTTCTCGGTGGGAACATTATATACGTCTATAACGTAATATAACCTAACCTAACCCAGCTAGACCCTCGCTGGTAATGTTTCACAGAAACCCGTTCGTGTCGTCCCGTACATCACGGCGCGGACATTATATACCTCTATAACGTTATATATCCTATCCTAAGGCAACCTAACATCTCGCATGTATTATTTTCCAACATTCCTGTCGGGTCGGCCCCTACTTCTCGGTCCGAACATTATATACGTCTATAACGTAATAGATCCTAACCTAACCCATCTAGGGCCTCGCTGGCAATGTTTTACAGAATCCCGTTCGTGTCGTCCCGTACGTCTCGGTGCGGGCATTATATACGTCTATAACGTTATATATCCTAACCTAAGGCAACCTAACATCTCGATTGTAGTACTTTAAACATTCCAGGCGGGTCGGCCCCGACATCTCGGTGGGAACATTATATACGTCTATAACGTAATAGATCCTAACCTAACCCATCTCGACCCTCGCTGGTAATGTTTTGCAGAATCCCGTTCGTGTCGTCCCGTATGTCTCGGTGCGGACATTATATACGTCTATAACGTGATATTTCCTTTCCTAAGCCAACCCAACATTTCGAATGTAGTATTTTACAACATTCCAGGCGGGACGGCCCCTACTTCTCGGTGGGAACATTATATACTTCTATAACGTAATGTAACCTAACCTAACCCAGCTAGACCCCCGCTGGTAATGTTTCACAGAATCCCGTTCGTGTCGTCCCGTACATCTCGACGCGGATATTATATACCTCTACTACGTTATATATGCTAACCTAAGGCAACTTAACGTCTCGGATGTAGTATTTTCCATCATTCCTGGCGGGTCGGCCCCTACTTCTCGGTCGGCACATTATATACGACCATAACGTAATATAACTTAACCTGACCCATCTAGACCCTCGCTGGTAGTGTTTTACAGAATCCCGTTCGTGTCGTCCCGTACGTCTGGGTGCGGACATTACAATCGTCTATAACGTTATATTTCCTATCCTAAGGCAACTTAACATCTCGAATGTAGTATTTTCCAACATTCCTGGCGGGTCGGCCCCCATTTCTCGGTGGGCACATTATATACGTCTATAACGTAATATAACCTAGCCTGACCAATCTAGAACCTCGCTGGTAATGTTTTACAGAATGCCGTTCGTGTCTACCCGTACGTCTCGGTGCGGACATTGTATACGTCTATAACGTTATATATTCTAACCTAAGACATCCTAACATCTCGGATGTAGTATTTTCCAACATTCATGGCGGGTCGGCCGCTAGTCCTCGGTGGGCACATTATATACGAACATAACGTAATATAACCTAACCTGACCCATCTGGAACCTCGCTGGTAGTGTTTTACAGAATCCCGTTCGTGTCTACCCGTACGTCTCGGTGCGGACATTATATACATCTATAACGTTATATTTCCTATCCTAAGGCAACTTAACATCCCGAATGTAGTATTTTCCAACATTTCTGGGGGGTCGAGCCCTACTTCTCGGTGAGAACATTATATATGTCTATAACGTAATATAACCTAACCTAACCCAGCTAGACCCTCGCTGGTAATGTTTCAGAGAATCCCGTTCGTGTCGTCCCGTACGTCACGGCGCGGACATTATATGCTTCTATAACGTTATATATCCTATCCTAAGGCAACCGAACATCTCGGATGCATTATTTTCCAACATTCCTGGCGGGTCGGCCCCTACTTCTCGGTGGGAACATTATATACGCCTATAACGTAATATATCCTAACCTAACCCCTCTAGAGCCTCGCTGGTAATGTTTCACAGAATCCCGTTCGTGTCGTCCCGTTCATCTCGGCGCGGACATTATACACGTCTATAACGTTATATATCCTATCCTAAGGCAACCTAACATCTCGGATGTAGTATTATCCAACATTTCTGGCGGTACGGCTCCTACTGCTCGGTGGGAACATTAGATACGTCTATATCGTAATATAACCTAACCTAACCCATCACGACCCTCGCTGGTAATGTTTTACAGAATCCCGTTCGTGTCGTCCCGTACATCTCGACGCGGATATTATATACGTCTACTATGTTATATATCCTAACCTAAGGCAACTTAACATCTCGGATGTAGTATTTTCCAACATTCCTGGCGTGTCGGCCCCTACTTCTCGGTGGGGACATTATATACGACCATAACGTAATATAACCTAACCTGACCCATCTAGACCCTCGCTGGTAATGTTTTACAGAATCCCGTTCGTGTGGTCCCGTAAGTCTCGGTGCGGGCATTACATACGTCTATAACGTGATATTTCCTTTCCTATGCCAACCCAACATTTCGAATGTAGTATTTTACAACATTCCAGGCGGGACGGCCCCTACTTCTCGGTTGGAACAACATATACTTCTATAACGTAATGTAACCTAACCTAACCCAGCTAGACCCTCGCTGGTAATGTTTCACAGAATCCCGTTAGTGTCGTCCCGTACATCTCGACGCGGATATTATATACGTCTACTACGTTATATATCCTAACCTAAGGCAACTTAACATCTCGGATGTAGTATTTTCCAACATTCCTGGCGGGTCGGTCCCTACTTCTCGGTGGGCACATTATATCCGTCTATATCGTAATATAACCTAACCTAACACATCACGACCCTCGCCGGTAATGTTTCACAGAGTCCCGTTCGTGTCGTCCCGTACATCTAGGCGCGGACATTATATACGTCTATAACGTTATATATCCTAACCTACGGAAACATAACATATCGAATGTTGTATTTTACAACATTCCAGGTGGGGCGGCCACTACTTCTCGGTGGGCACATTATATACGACGATAACGTAATATAACCTAATCTGACCCATGCAGACCCTCGCTGGTAGTGCTTTACAGAATCCCCTTCGTGTCGTCCCGTACGTCTCGGTGCGGACATTATATACGTCTATAACGTTATATATCCTAACCTAAGGCAACTTAACATCTCGGATGTATTATTTTCCAACATTCCTGGCGGGTCGGCCCCTACTTCTCTGTGGGAACTTTATATACGTCTATAACGTAATATAACCTAACCTAACCCATCTAGACCCTCGCTGGTAATGTTTCACAGAGTCCCGTTCGTGTCGTCCCGTACATCTCGGCGCGGACATTATATACGTCTATAACGTTATATATCCTAACCTACGGCAACATAACATATCGAATGTTGTATTTTACAACATTCCAGGCGGGGCGGCCACTACTTCTCGGTGGGCACATTATATACGACGATAACGTAATATAACCTAATCTGACCCATGCAGACCCTCGCTGGTAGTGCTTTACAGAATCCCGTTCGTGTCGTCCCGTACGTCTCGGTGCGGACATTATATACGTCTATAACGTTATATATCCTATCCTAAGGCAACCTAACATCTCGGATGTAGTATTTTACAACATTCCAGGCGGGACGGCCCCTACTTCTCGGTGGGAACATTATATACTTCTATAACGTAATGTAACCTAACCTAACCCAGCTAGACCCTCGCTGGTAATGTTTCAGAGAATCCCGGTCGTGCCGTCCCGTACGTCTTGGTGTGGACATTATATACGTTTATAACGTTATATATCCTAACCTAAGGCAACCTAACTTCTCGGATGTAGTATTTTCCAACATTCCTGGCGGGTTGGCCCCTACTCCTCGGTGGGAACATTATAAACGTCTATAACGTTATAGAGCCTAATCTAACCCATCTAGATCCTCGCTGGTAATGTTTCACAGAGTCCCGTTCGTGTCGTCCCGTACATCCCGGCGCGGACATTATATACGTCTATAACGTTATATATCCTAACCTAAAGCAACATAACATCTCGAATGTTGTATTTTTACAACATTCCAGGCGGGGCGGCCACTACTTCTCGGTGGGCACATTATATACGACCATAACGTAATATAACCTAATCTGACCCATGCAGACCCTCGCTGGTAGTGTTTTACAGAATCCCGTTCGTGTCTACCCGTACGTTTCGATGCGGACATTATATACGTCTATAACGTTATATTTCCTATTCTAATGCAACTTAACATCTCGAATGTAGTATTTTCCAACATTTCTGGCGTGTCGGCCCGTACTTCTCGGTGGGAACATTATATACGTCTATAACGTAATAGATCCTAACCTAACCCATCTAGAGCCTCGCCGGTAATGTTTTACAGAATCCCGTTCGTGTCGTCCCGTACATCTCGACGCGGATATTATATACGTCTACTACGTTATATATCCTAACCTAAGGCAACTTAACATCTCGGATGTAGTATTTTCCAACATTCCTGGCGTGTCGGCCCCTACTTCTCGGTGGGGACATTATATACGACCATAACGTAATATAACCTAACCTGACCCATCTAGACCCTCGCTGGTAATGTTTTACAGTATCCCGTACCTGTCTACCCGTACGTCTCGTTGCGGACATTATATACGTCTATAACGTTATATATTCTAACCTAAGACATCCTAACATCTCGGATGTAGTATTTTCCAACATATCTGGCGGGTCGGCCCCTACTTCTCTGTGGGAACCTTATATACGTCTATAACGTAACATAACCTAACCTAACCCATCTAGACCCTCGCTGGTAATGTTTCACAGAGTCCCGTTCGTGTCGTCCCGTACATCCCGGCGCGGACATTATATACGTCTATAACGTTATATATCCTAACCTAAAGCAACATAACATCTCGAATGTTGTATTTTTACAACATTCCAGGCGGGGCGGCCACTACTTCTCGGTGGGCACATTATATACGACCATAACGTAATATAACCTAATCTGACCCATGCAGACCCTCGCTGGTAGTGTTTTACAGAATCCCGTTCGTGTCTACCCGTACGTTTCGATGCGGACATTATATACGTCTATAACGTTATATTTCCTATTCTAATGCAACTTAACATCTCGAATGTAGTATTTTCCAACATTTCTGGCGGGTCGGCCCCTACTTCTCGGTGGGAACATTATATACGTCTATAACGTAATAGATCCTAACCTAACCCATCTAGAGCCTCGCCGGTAATGTTTTACAGAATCCCGTTCGTGTCGTCCCGTACATCTCGACGCGGATATTATATACGTCTACTACGTTATATATCCTAACCTAAGGCAACTTAACATCTCGGATGTAGTATTTTCCAACATTCCTGGCGTGTCGGCCCCTACTTCTCGGTGGGGACATTATATACGACCATAACGTAATATAACCTAACCTGACCCATCTAGACCCTCGCTGGTAATGTTTTACAGTATCCCGTACGTGTCTACCCGTACGTCTCGGTGCGGACATTATATACGTCTATAACGTTATATATTCTAACCTAGGACATCCTAACATCTCGGATGTAGTATTTTCCAACATATCTGGCGGGTCGGCCCCTACTTCTCGGTGGGAACAGTATATACGTCTACAACGTAATATAACCTAACCTAATCCAGCTAGACCCTCGCTGGTAATGTTTCACAGAATCCCGTTAGTGTCGCCCCGTTCATCTCGGCGCGGACATTATATACGTCTATAATGTTATATATCCTATCCTAAGGCAACCTAACATCTCGGATGTAGTATTTTCCAACATTTCTGGCGTGTCGGCCCCTACTTCTCGGTGGGGACATTATATACGACCATAACGTAATATAACCTAACCTGACCCATCTAGACCCTCGCTGGTAGTGTTTTACAGAATCCCGTTCGTGTCTACCCGTTCGTCTCGGTGCGGACATTATATACATCTATAACGTTATATATCCTAACCTAAGGCAACCTGACATATCGCATGTCGTATTTTACAACCTTCCCGGCGGGTCGGCCCCTACGTCTCGGTGGGAATATTATATATGTCTATAACGCTATATATCCTAGCCTAAGGCAACCTAACATGTCGAGCGTAATATTTTACAACATTCCTGGCTCGTCGGCCCCTGCTTCTCGGTGGTAACATTATGTACGTCTATAAGGTTATATATCCCAGCCTAAGGCAATCTAACATCTGGCATGTAGTATTTTACAACATTCCTGGCGGGGCGGCCCCTATTTCTCGGTGGGAACATTATATACGTCTATAACGTAAGATAACCTAACCTAACCCATCTAGCCTCTCGATGGTAGTGTTTTACAAGATTCCAGGCGTGTCGGTTCCTTCATATCGGTGGGAACATAATCTCATGGTCTGAGATGCCATACCTATTACCTGCAGTGTTGGGTTGAAGTAACCTCTTATTGGCTCTGGGGAATCTGTGCACAAATATATGGAGGAGGCCCGGCACTTAACATCGTTTGCATCAGCCCCACCACCCGCCCCCGCGCTGAGAGTCTCTGAATGTTTTCAGGAGACTCTCTTCTGGGCAGTGCACGCACTGGCATGTGGGAGATAGACGTGATCACCCGTTTATCTCCGCATCTCGCAATACGCGTGCAATGACTCAAAGGTTGATCCCGAATATTTTGAGTTTATGTGTTTTGTACGAGCATGATAATCTAAGTTCATTTCTTTTTTTTTTTTCTTTGAGTTACCCACCGTGGTTACAGTGTCTTCCGTCGTCGGTAACTTCTGTGTTTCCTCTGTCGTTTGGTTACATGGATCTTCTTGAGTTACCGACCTTGGTTATTAAACATTCAGATGTCGGTAACTCTCCGTCTACGTTTATTTTTCCTCTTCTTCATTTGTCGTCGACCAGTTACCGACCATTATGTATTCAGCAACTGTCTGCCACGCAATGTCTTCTTTCTTCATTTATTTATCCATTGCCAGTACCTTGCCTCGCTTTCGGTTGTCATTTTGCAAATGTTTGTCATGATGACTCCCGTACACGAAAACCTCGCGCATTCACACACACGAAATTCTCGCGCACTCACGCACACGAGATTGTTCGCGCCCGCACTATACGCATTGTTCACCACTTTCCTCTTGGGGTTTTTCTTCTTTCTTCGGTCTGTGGTTTCCAACGATGCAACTCTTCTGTGTATATATCATTGTTTTTGTCTTCAGCGAAGCTTCTTCTTCGTCTTCGCATGATCCGCGAAGATCGCGTCTCCATTGAGCTTGCCACTAGCGTCATGGTAGCAATGCAGGAGAAGACCAGCCTACCGAAAGGATCTTTGAAGCGGAACTGTCGTACCGTTTCAGGAAACAACAGCCCCCGCTCGCACGGTTGGACGCGGCAGACGTCTACGACGCCGACCACGCAGGACACGCCGGGCAGGGAATTCGCGCTCTTCCTCCTCCTTCCTTCTACTTCCTTCAAAGCCGTGACTTTATCACAAAACAAAGCCATTGCCTGCCAGGAACTCTGTTTTAGCATCATTTTATCAAAGATATTGCTCAGAGTTAAATCTGGCCCTACCTCGCTTACCAGAGCGCGCCGTGGCAGCTGCCGTGCTGGACAGCGCTGTAGCGTGTGACACCCGCTGTCGTACTCCTCTTTGCAATGGGGGCTCAATGACGTGTTTTCTTTGCCTATCCGCTTCAGAAATGACGCAAAATATCCCGGTGAACATCTGCGTCATTCTGTACGTGAGCACGCCGCTTTTTCTTTCCGTCCATCTCATGATATTTTGACGAAGCAAACTTATCGTCTAATGGTTCGTGTGACGGCTCATGGCTTGCTTTCGTACGAGATCGTCCTGTATACTCTTATCGCATCTTCCCTCCACGGTCTACGCACCGTTTTCAAGTTCTTTTTACTCGCGACAAGAACTTCGCTCTATGGCATAATGTGGCTAAAATGTAGTGTCGCACTATCCAATCTGGGCGCCAATGCAAAATGCGACTCGAAATTCCACTTGCTATCGAGGTGAAGTCCAAGATATTTAATATCTTTTTTTACCTCAACAGTTGTATTCGCAATTTTTTTCATCTCTCGGCATTCAGCTCTTCTTTTATTGTCACGCGGGTCAATCAAGAGTAAAACTTCCGTTTTTTCCGCGGCAATCGGAAAGCCAAGTTCACGGAACTTCATCGTTACCGATACCACTCCCCCTTCTGCACGACAGATGGTCCTGCTTTCGTTGCTTCTAGTGGCAAGTACTAGCGTGTCATCGGCATAACATGTAATATGTACTCCTATCGGAAGTGGCTGAAAGATAGCTATGTTATATCCGATGTTCCACAGTAACGGTTCAAGAACCGATCCCTGCGGAACACCGCGATTGACCACCCTCTCAAAGTATCTGTCTTTTCCATTGTAAGTAATGGTTCTATCGCTCAGGTAGTTATTTATTACCATACGTAGGTATTCCGGAAAATCATTGCTCCACGTATGGCCGCCCACGAGAGGGAATTGAAGGCATTCTTCATGTCAAAAGATACCGCAAAAGCAATCCCCCCGTTTTTTGTGGCTGTTTCTGCAATCGACTTTACATTTCTTATCGCATCGATTACGGATCGACCTTCCCTGAAACCGTACTGGCAATCCGCTAAATCTCGTCCTCTCGTCGTAAAATGCTGAACGAGTCTCCGGTGAATTACTCTTTCGAAGATTTTTCCTATCTCGTCCAGCAGAACGATAGGACGATAAGCAGACGGATCTTCTTCCGGCCTTCCGGGCTTTTTCAGCAAGAACATTCTGCCAGATTTCCACTTTCTTAGAAATTTTCCGGTCTGCAAGCATTCCGTGAAGATCCTCTGCAGCCGTCGGGCAAAGAAACCTAGAATTCCTAGCCAAGTTCAGCCAGGAACTTCATTCCGGCCTGGCGCAGTGCTGTTTCTCTTAAGTTTTTGCACTGCGCGGGCGATCTCTGATTGCGCCATTTTCCTCTCGTGGAAATAGATTCTCAACAACCCGCTCCAGGAAGTTTGGTTGCATCGTTTCTGATATAGGAGGCGCCCATGGTCTTAGTTTGTCCATTACCATTTTGTATGGACGCCCCCACGGATCCTCTTGCAAGGTGGACATTAGTCGCTCCCGTGCCCGTGTCTTGGAGTCAGATATTGCGGACTGCAGCTTCTTTTTCTTATTTTTATAGCTTTCGTTGCACCGCAGGATGTTTTCTATGTTTCTCATGGACCGGCGACCCTTCTCCCTTTTGTACTGGTGGCGCGTTAGCGTACATGCTGCACAAATTCGCGATATTGTTTCGTTCCACCAATACACAGGTCGTCTTTGCACATTGGGTTTTGTACGTAGCATGCAAGCGTTGTACACCGCTGTCACGGTATCCATTAATTCTGCTATTTCCTCGTCCACATTCACTGGACCTTCTTTTTTCGAGTCCATGTTGCGGATAAAGCAGCAACCCGCATATAATCGTCGTTCAGCTTCTTAACGGCTCATTTTTTTACGTGGTGCTGCTATCAAGAATTTCTGAGGCGTTTTGCTTGGGCTGTGGATATCTGTATCCAAATACACTTATGGTCCGACAGATTGTCCATGTTGTCGACTTCTCAATTTTGCACTCTTTTCGCTGTGAGAGCATTTCCCACGGAGATATCTACTATGCTATCTCCTTGAAATCGCGAGCTCGTTGCTTCCGCTCCACGATTTAGGATCTGTAAGTTTGCAGCATTCGCCCACTTCAGCATCGAGTGACCGCGATCTATTGTGCTTTTCGAATGTCACATGACTGCATGCGCATTGAAATCTCCAAGTACAAATTCTGGGCGGTTCCAAATGTTTTTAATTGCGCTCCATATTTCGTCCAGTAAGCGCTCTTAATCGCTCAACGGCTAATTCAGCGGTGTGTACACACCCACCACCACGTATTCCGCCCAGTTCACCGCGATGTAGCTGTTTCCATTTGCTATTTTGGTTATAGGCTTGTATCCTCGATCCAATATTGACTCAATGGTATCCGATACGGTTCTGCGATGACTATAAGTTCCACCATGCTGCGCTTCATTTCGCTTATTACTAAGTCCTGTGCTTTGGCAGCATGGTGCACATTCACTTATAGTATTTGACACAGCAGGGTGAATTTTAAGTTTTGTCCATCGCCTCCTCCAGGCTAAATTCATTTTCATTTGAATCTCCTTCGATATATAGGGCGGCAAACCTGTTTTCCACCGCCATTCCAACGATGGAGTGCTCTATTTTTTTGCCGCTTTCCGTCTTATTGGCGGTTTTACCGGTGTAAAAACTGCCAGCTTTGCTCTAATTTGAAACTCTCGCATTGATTGTTTGCATTTTCATCTGTTTAGGTACGTATGGTATTGTTTGCATCCTTCCCACTACGCACTTGTTACAAATCTTCTCTTCTCTTCTCTCAGCTTTATGCACCGTTAATTATCTTAGTACTTATTGCCTGTTTTAGGCACGCGTGGAGTGATTTATCCCCAACCCGCACGTAGGAACTGTATTCTAGACTCTCTATTTACAGAGGTATGATATGTTCGTTTTTTGACATGTAAACAGATTGTATTTTCTTCTTCTTCTAACTCTTGAAATTCTTTCTTTTAGGTGTGCAATGAGCTTTATTCACACCAGGAGCTCCTTATTATTCGTTTTTCTATAGTACGCGTGAATCAGATTTCGTTTTCAGTATGTATTAAACAGCCTTTAACCTATCTTTGTTATGTCTGCTAGACACTTAGTTCTTTCTCTTCAGTTATAAGTTCTCACTTCACAATATATATCTATATGTGCATTTTAATGAATGGTTCTTATAATTGTTTGTGTTACAGATATGGAGAGGATTACAAACACTCTAACCACGTCTTGGTCTTCTTAATATTACACACTTACTGCAGTTTGTTGAACAATATCTTTTATACCATTCACTTTAACTTTTTGTAATGCATGTAATATTTTTATTCTGTCTTTCTTTGTTTGGAATTGATTCTGTCGTATCTTCACTATGTTTGTTTCACTTATCATACATTTGCATGTAGAAAGTGTTTATTTACTTCACTGCAAACTGCACAGGATGTAAAGCTTCCGTATTTAACGAGCTTTTTAACCTGTTTTGACTTGTCGACATGCGTGCGACGCCGACGAGTGTTTACCCCCTCCACACTGTCTATTTATTGCCTTCCTGTCCTCCTTTTTTGTAGGTAAACAGGTTGGCACTTGAGAGGTAGGTCAGTGACAGTCGACTTTTGAGAACACTTTCCGCGGTGGGTCAAGAGCTCCCCTGCCGTGAAACACTTATCTGCCCGACCCCCTTCTGTCAGCGTGGGCACAAGTCTTTTTTCTTTTAACTTTTCATGTTTATTTTCACCCATCCGGTAGTTTTAATTTATTTATAATCAAAACTACTTTTATTGCACTTGATGTACGATTGTTATTTACAATTCTGTGTCATTCTGTTTACAGTGTGTGCTCGCACTCACTGCGCTTATTTGTTGTCTTTCTTCGGTGCGTTACGAATTTATTAGAGTTTTTATTTACTTTTAAATTCGTGACGTATCACGAATTATAATCATTATTGAGATGCTGTCTCTCTCGCACTACGGGTCCTTTATCACCGTGACAGATTGATACTTGCGATCTATTGTCTACTCGCTTACACCTCTGCACCTTTGTCCCTCGCGAAAGGTAAAGTTTACTGATAGTGAATGCACGTTGGCGCTCGGTCTACTATTTCAACTCTTTTTATCGTTGTTTTTGGCGATTAATATCCCGTTTTGTGAGTTATTATTACGCGCGCACGATAATTATCTTCACTTTCTACCGCACCACATCCCCTTCTTCCCGTTCTTTAATAGCTTTTTATCAGCACTTTCCGCACTTCTTACACTTCTTGAGGTGTTGACCGGTGTAGCTTCCGATATCCTCTTCCTCTTCAGTTCTCCCACGATGTCGTCAGCAGCCTCCACGACTCGAAATTAGATTTGGAAATGGCGAACGACCGCGCACGTGTCGTAACCGTGAAGGATAGCGAATCCGAGCACGAAATTCGCTATTATTCGACCCTAATACCGAAAGAATCCCAGATTTATACGTCTGGATTTCACGCGATACTTACCAAAATTCGATTAAGCCGTAGCTTGTATTCGAAATTTCAAGATTTCCATTCGAAAACTCGAAAATGCACGGAGCGATGTGAAATGTGTCTATACTCTTCCCCCAAATTCAACACCTAAGGGCGGATATACCGTATCTGGAGTCCATAAAATTGGATTCATTTAATCACTTATTGACACTGTGTTGATATTAACTGCGCCAAGCGTAATTGGCAATAAAATTTGTCAAATCCAGTAAAATGAAATCACCATTCACGTTTGAAACGAGCTAAAATTTCAAAAAAATCTCTCATAGACTTTTTATTAAACTTCCAGTTCAATTATTTTTCACGAATTCGAAAAGTATTACATTTTTTAAATTCTCCTCCTATAGTACGAATTTTAATCAAATATCAGAGATAAACGATTTATTTATTTAACATTTTTACTGGGGTAACCAGTTGATAATTTCATAGGATCAGGGTTGGTGTTACATCCTCGTTCGTACCATGAATTTTGATCAGCGCTATTCGCGGAATAACGCTCGACGTAACAAAATCGTTCTAGATGTAGCAATCGGAATGAATTTTTTTTTAACCGGTCAGAGGCAATAAAGTAGGAGGGATATGCAAGGAAAACGCCAGAATGCGTCGCGTTACCGCGTTTCGAATTTTAATGGCCCGGTGGAATGATAAAGCGGTAATTAATCGTTGTCCATTGCTGCCGTCGTGAGATTTCAATGGATGCGACGCTTGGCGTCTTTCCAAATAATTATTCCTTCCTTTTTCGCCAATTAATGTTCATATATTTTTCCTTTCGAGATAGTGTTCTCCTTTTTTAAATTCCTTGTTCCTTCTTCCTTTTATGACAAATTTTTCGTCGGCAGAGGAGAAATACAACTTTTACTTCAAATATCTATTGTTAGATTTGTATAATTTATTGCAGCGTGGAAAGGTATAGAAAGATAATTTGCTTCCTTTATATTCGATGTATTTTGACGAGCAACAAAAAAATCAATAATGTTTTTATCATTCGTGAAGCATGGAGATATAGTTGATGCTTGTTACTTGATTTTTATCAGTTTTCAATACAGAAAGTATAAGAGGATTCGTTTTATGTATAATTTCGAACGAAATTCCTGATCGTTTAGACAAAACTTTATCGTATCGGGTCATTCTGGCTAATGGAAGCGGAATTTTCAATCCTTTTCACCGATGCGAAATATTTTAATCGCATTTCAGCGAATAGAGGGCTTTCTTAACATTTTCTCTTCAAATTAATTCCTTTACCAATTTTCTTTTATTAGCAATTACACATTCTGTCCTCTCTCTCTCCCTCCCTCTCTCTCTCTCTCTCTCTCTCGATGAGGCTTGTAAAATGTCCGAGAAATATCGACATGTAAAGCGGTAGAAGAATTAAAAGTAAAGTAATAATATTCCTTAGGAGCGAGTCGCCATTCATTATGAATTATGGGACGTATAATGGACGCTCTCCCTGACAAATGAGTTAATGCTCCCTCGATGGACCTGTTTAAATCGTTAAGCACCATTAGCGACTTGAAAGTCTGATTCGTAATGGAAAAGAGTGCTGGCGGCAAGCCGGGCGCGTATCGCGACGGATTTTCGCGAAAATTCAAGGACTTAAGGAATTTTAATGTAACCGCGGAGGCAGCTACCGCGCGCAAGCCTGTTTAAATATCCACAGCAGCGAAGAAATAATTCAACAGCTCAGCCAAGACAAACACTGAGCGATGCGAGATATTTAGGTGAGGAACCGTGTTCGTTTTTACGAGACGCATACCGAAAACGTTGCTGGCCGGGTAAAATTCAGTTGCGCCAGTCTCATTTAGGTTTCCTACTACACTCAGAAAATACGACTGGCACTGATCAAATTACGCCGGAGCGTGCTTCGACTACGAACGAAGTTTAAAGGCCTGTGGGCGCAGTGTATTAAATCCAAAGGGAGACACTGGCTGCTTCAAAATAGCGGCTGTTATTTGAGCGAACGAAGTAAGTTTACGAATGAGGATTCCGCATAAATTAGAAATATATTTTTAATCGAAAATAAATGTGGAGTGTGATATCGAGTGAGAGAAATTGGGAAATTTTGGATAATTTTAACACGTGACAACAGTTTCATTAAATGAATTGAATAATTGGTTGATAGAGACCTAAATGCTTGTGAAGGCGCAAGGTAGAAAGGCGTAGCATGCTTTCAGTGGGGTGTGGGTTCCGTTGCAATTGGAGTCGAGTTACTAGGTAGTTTGAAATCGTAGTTGATCATTAAACATCGGCGTATCCCATAATTAGTTAATTGTAACGTTACATTGGTTACTTAACCGCTTACGTCGTAAAATTACTGTATGTTCGTACGTTTCAAGGATCTCGTAAAAAAATGGCCAAATACTAGCCTATTTAAATGAAGTAACAAAGAATAGAGAGTAATTCTACATTCAGTAATAGCACGATCGTTGTTACACTCAATTTTGTTCGTCGAAATATGATCTCATCCTGGTTTGCAACAAGAAATAATAAAAGAAGTAAAATTTGTAGAATTTGTGGGTCAGGAACAAGTATATACATATGTATATCATTCCCTGACGAATCGATGGATAAATAATTGTTCATTGTTTTACGCTGCTCAGTTTGACATCATTATTATCCCCGTCAGTTGGCGTCATAATAGCTGTGAACGAGGATGATGTGGTCAGAGACCTGGAAAAGTCTGTAAATAATTTATGTTGCGTCACATCTACGTGCAAGCGTGAGTACGTTACTATAAGCAATTCTTCCGTTTCTATTTACATCAGTCCTTTGTGCGGTTTAATCGAATCTCTGGTGTCTATTCAGTGCGACTTTTAATTGCTCCTGGTCATCCCATAATGGGATGCAGAAGGGATGCAGTCCTGAATCTGTGGTGTCAAATCCTCTCTAATTCGAACGACTTTTGATAACGACTTGCGATAATGAATGAACGTAATCTCTTTTTCGAAAGTTGGCGAACTATTGAGGAGGGTTGGCTAATTATTCGGTGCGCTATTGATCGCAGACGCTATGAAGATTAATCGAATGTTTTTTGCAAACGAATACCTTACGCGTGCTTTTCACTATTATTTTCAAACGTAATTGAGCGTTGTCTGAAATTTGTCTAATTTCGTAATTCAGTCTCGACTCGATTCGATGGTGGTACACTAATTATTAGCTATAAGTGAAGGGATATGCTAATTGGGGAAAAGAGTTTTGTCGCGAAAGTTCTCGATGGTTCTCCAGCTGTCACTTCTGAACTAAATCTAATGGAAAATTGTGCTAATTATAGCAATCCTCTAGCTACCTCTGGTGCGTCGTAAAAGCTTAAAAGTTGACGACATCCTTTACGCATCTGTTCTCCAGTGGCGTGGTTTACTACACCGTGGTTTCGCGAAACTTGGCCGTTTCTCGGGCTGGATATTCATTTTAATACCAGGATAACTTCAGTGTCTACTACAACTTTTCCCCGCGACAAATGCGCGATATTGAATTAATGGACTTTAGAAGTCCATTTCCTCATGCTTCGTACGTACAGTTTCGCATTTAAGCTGTAACACTGAAACAATCTCATTGTTCGTTCTTTTCTGCCTTTTATTATACCCATGCATACCCATGCATACCCATGCATTATTTTTTCTTTCGTACGTTCTCCTTCTTTCCGTTCGTTCTCCCGTTAATTTCTGATTTTGTTCTCTGAATATTTCGTGAGCGCCGATTGTGAGGAACCAGAAAAACACAGAAAATAGAAATTCCAACAAACCCTTGTCGTTTCTCTTTCCCGTGATTCTATGTATCAGTGAAATTTCGTACTTCGCAAACAGGAAGGTCGTAAACGGCGTTTGGTCGTGATAATTTTGAAGCGAGCGATGCGCTGCCAGCATGATTATCTTCCCGTCCCGCTTTCACGGTTTATCGTCGCAACTGCAAGAAGCATCTGGGCTAACGATTCAGGAAAATTGTTAGGTTGTTTTAATATTGCGACTTTGCCGCGCGTCCCTCTCCATTAGCGCGCGAAGTAACACTCTGATTTATTAATATATGATGTTGTAATATATTTGTTTAATTGCTCAGCGGCAAACTGCAGGATTGTTCGAAAGTCGCTTTGATTCTTTTATTCTAAATCAGCTTTAGTCGCTTGTATATCGGCTGAACAAATATTCGGAATGCATAGGATACAGTCCATAAATTTCAATGCTGTTTTACAATGTTTACGAATCTCACGATTGAACGTAGCTTCATATAACTCGAGATAAAAGTTTTTCCTTTCTATTTGATTTTCTGCAAAAAAATGTGCGAAACAACAAACATCCATTATCAATCTATTTCCGCGTTCAAAATTCGACGGTCTCTCAAGGTTTTTAAAAATCACGACGAATTAATTCTCCAAGTCGACGGAAATATACTCGAGTTTCTGAGGGTGAACCGTTTTACCTTCTGCGCAACGCGCAGATCGTTAGCATACGAAAAAACGGAGAAAACGTAAGCTTAGCGACCTCGCTATTCTCAGTTACTCACCTCTTATGAAATCCACCGCCATCTCCAGACCGTACGTGTCCTTATCACAATCGTCAAGGATGTGCGCCCCGATTTTCACACCCGGCAGAATGCCCTCGCCCTCATTGAGGTTATCCAGGGTGTAAAGCCTCGCCTCCAATGCTTGTACTCCGCCCTACGGCATAACAGGGCCGCACGTGATCGGGTCCTCCCTCTCGTGCAACAGCATAAACCCTCCGAGGAAGAGGTCGCCCTCGATGACCGCCTTCTTCTTCACTGGTCAGGCGACGAGAACCTGCGCGCTCGGGTCCATAGATCGGAACTATCTGCGGCCGTATCGAATCAGATGATGAGTTTCCGGGTTCTCGAACCGGAAGCCACGCTCGTGTCGCGCCCTCAAACGAGCGCGATCTCTTTCCGCGTCGATGGACCAGCCCGGGGTGGAAAGTCTCGGCGAAGTTCCTGATTAATTTTTTCACGATCGATCGACTCGCTATTGGAGTAATCGTCGCCGTCGTCGTCGAGTCGAACATGCTCGGAGCTCAATAACCATCTATCGCCCGGCTCGCTGTTGGCCGAGCACATGTATATCAGCACGGCAGGTAACAGAAGCTTCATGACTTCATAATTGTGAATGGTTGAGCTTGCGAACGGTTTCACACGTTGTCCTGTGTTTGCGTCGGGTGGTGGGTTCTTCAAGTCCATGGTTTCTAGTTACGTTGCGTTGCGGCGTTGGATGGTACATCGCGATGGTAGTCGATGGTGCCACGGCCTTTATGGGGCCACTGGAACCGGCTGTTTTGGAGCAAGAAAGTTCGATCCGTTTCACTTTCGCTGAGAGTTCCGCTGGTCTGATACTAATTGCTGAAGTTCTGCGATCGGGTAAAGAAACGAAGAGTGGAGGTTGACACGGCGCTGCGGAAGTTTAGAGTGATGAATGGGTGATCGTGGATGGTGACTTGTTTGCGGGGTAACCGGAGTAATCGTTCGTTCCACGTGGAACTGTTGATTCGTTTGGTAGTCTCGCGATATTCCGGATTTACTCGAATGTCATGGGAAATTTCTACCTAGCTTTGCTCCTCCCAAGAGAGCTCATCGCGAAGGAAAGTAAGCAACATTTGCTTTTGGCCACTGTTCGTTAGCAGTTACCCCTTTGTCGTCAGTGGTACGGTTCCTGTTTGCTTCTAAAACTTTTGTCACGATTACAAATGTTTCTCCTAGGCTTGGGATCCTTATTTTTCTTTCGCAAATATTCGCGAAATAGTCTATGTGTCGCGACTGCTTCTCGATAAAATTCCGAGTCGAACTTGAGGCAGGGCAATTTTCTTACGTTTACATGTCGACGAGATCGAAAGCCTATTTGAAAACGCCGCGCCAGCAGCCTCGGAACTATCGGGATTCTCTGATTGGATAATTTCGTCGGAGAATCTACAGGGCATGGACCAGTCGGTGCCATGACAGCAAAAGTGTAAATTGCTTTTGATTTGCAACGAGCCACTCGCGTTCCGATAGCGACCCGATCGCTTCGCGAACTAATTAAAAACTTTGACACGTCGCGCCCTTCTTGGTTCTCGTGTCTTCGGTGGCTGGTGGAGCTTCCTTTCTCCGTTCGAATTACCGTTTATCGCGCCCGCGATAATTCGTTACGAGGCGTACCTGTTGCTCCGCGGTGGTGGCCATGAAAATCTATTTCCATTTCATTATGCCTCCCTCCCTTTCTCGTCGCTGTGATTTTTCGACCGCTCCCCGTGTTTTTTCAAACGCGACGAACTGTTACGCAGCGCATTGTAACGAGGGATGTGGTCGCGTTACCTGTTGCGTCCCTCGACGAGGAACCGTTACCTGGTCTAGCGTAGTTTTGTCCGACTCTATCTGGAATTGGATCACGGATTGTCTAGGAACTAACTCGACAACGATCGATATTGAGAACGCGACGCCTTGCACCGATGCCACTCGATGGTTCCAAGTGGCGCTGGCGGACGTCTGGATGGCTACTCTGTCGAACGCCTGACGGAGAACGGACGTTCGTTTTGTGGGCGTTCGAGGATCTTTTCTACGAGATCTATTCTATTGGTCATTACTGATTTAGTTCAGGGAAGTCAACGATCAGAATTTCCAATCTCTACAGTTTTTAATTTGCATAATTATGATTAATAAAGTTTTTAATTCTCAAATTTTAACTCATAATTCATCGCGAAACACTTTTCAGGTTCGAACCGTGTACAATTTTGACAAAAGCTGTAGGTGTTGGCGAAACCTGTGTATAATAAATATAAATGACGCATTGAGTAATTAAATCCCACGTTCTGTAGTAATTGAGAATCAAGCCAAGGATGGTGGTTAATAATGCGATGAGTTCATGCTGTATTCGAATGGCACAAATGGCACTGTCTATTGCTGATGAAACTGTATGGTGTACAGTGGTATTTACATATTTTTTTGGATCTATTCTATTGGTCATTACTGATTTAGTTCAGGGAAGTCAATGATCAGAATTTCCAATCTCTACAGTTTTTAATTTGCATAATTATGATTAAGAAAGTTTTTAATTCCCAAATTTTAACTCATAATTCATCGCGAAACCACGATTGGAATCGATCAAATTGGAATAAACGGACGGATATTTTATTGTATCTGTTTGGTATTCGCTATTATTCTGTGGCTAAATGGAGATGGTGTATAATTAATGTAAAAAGTTCCCGAGAGAAAGTTTGCTGAAGCACTGTTAGTTTCTGTTTCAACCGCGATGAATAGAATATAATATTATATTACAATTTCGGAATCTCATTGAAAAACAAAGGAGCCTTTCCAGATAGCCATAGGCTTTTTTCTTTCATTCCATTTTGTCTGTCTGCCTAGTTTTTCCTTTTTCGTACAAAACTTCATCACGTTGAAAAAAATTCGCATATACTGTGGAGCATTACGAAACTTTTGACATGAAAATTTATACGACTTTCTAAATGATTCGGTTAAACGGACGTGAAAGAGAATAGAGCGTTGCAGTGTGCACGTATCAGTTTGTTTTTCCCTCGAAATTAATCTCAATTAAATTACAAATAAGTGAAGTCTTCTGTCAGTTAACAGCATTAATTGGTTGTGGGGAAACATTCGTATAATTTTTACTGGACTTCCTATTCCGCTAGAATTGCCAAATAATACATTTTTATCGCCAGAAAATATCTTTTAAAATGTAAACATTTGTTATTCGCATGATGGAGTATATTATATATCTTTTTCTTTTTATAAAAATTAATTTATCAAGCTAATGTGTGGTGGATTATTGGATACAGAATGGATTTGTTTCCTGAACCGACATAAACATTTTTCATCGTTACTTCCAGTAATTATCTTTGAGCATTCTGGAACGAGTGATTTATGAATGCGTTGAAAAATGTAAACCACAGGAATAACTGGTCCACGAGACACATCTGTTCATTTCTCTAAGTTTGGGGATTATTTTTTAATCTGATTTGCACGCTTTGTGTAGTGTGGGCCCGGTTCGCGGTGTTCCGACTTTGAAATTTACTTTTTTTAAACGGCTTCCTGAAAATGTTAATTACAAAAGGCATCGGCGATGATATGGAAGCTACGACTGGTTTCACCGCTTACTCGGTAATTAAATTTCTAATTAACAGATCTTACGCTCGAAGTCTCTAATCTGACCGATTACGGTCAACGACGGATAACATTTACTTTCCTTCATTCATTACCAGAAAATTGTACCGACGCGTGCTTCTGGTAACGCTATCTCGAAAATGTTACTCGAACCTACGAAAAAAGTTTTCAAACAGTCTCTTTTCTTTTTCCTTCATTTTCATTGAGACAATTATTCACTAGTTTACGGCGCAATTATTTCCGGCGATAACGTTCTTGCGTGCGCGACAAGCACAGGATCGCGTAAATTGCTATAAAACCGCGGCAGCTGCCACTTAACGAACGTGGTATTTTTCAATCACCTCCGTCTCGTCAAGCTGTATTGCCAGAGAATTTCAGAAGTAATCTTCCAAACTGTTTCTCGTGTTATATCATGCGCTAAGCGTAATCGCATGGGGATTAGTTTCTCCCTTTCGCCATTGTTTCATTTTTGTTTTAAACGATTTTTGTTAAACAATGTGTTCATTCTTTACCCGCGAATGAATTTCCGTAGTTAATTTCTTTTTGCTCCTCGCTCGAATAATTTTGCCCCCCGTTTTATCCAATGGATCGATCGATTACACCCGTGTCTTCAATGTACTCTGTTATCAGAGAGATATTTTAACGATGCTTACGATTTTCACATCGGTGACGGAACACCACTGTGACAATAGCAATTTCATGGAATCGTTCAATAAAACGCCGAAAAACCGCGGCAGGATTCGTGGGAAACGAGCCGGTCGGTTTTTCGTCCACTTGTTTGACTCTTCGTACACATTTCTTCGGCCACAATAATCCAACGGCATCGTAGGACAGAGAGCCGTTGGAGTAGTTTGAGCACGCGCGCGCGGCCCCGTGTCGTAGCAGCTACTGACTGGCTCTGCGACTGTATCAACACTACCCTCCTGTGGAACGCATCAACCCTCCGCCACCCTCGAAGCCCTGCCTCGTTCCCTACTACCCTGCCTTCCTTCTCCCTCCCGTTCATTCTCTTCCTCGATCCTCCAAACCGTCTTACCCTGTCCCACGTCACGCCTCGCGAATCCTGTTCCTTTCATTTTGCCGCGTGCAACTGTTTAAATTGTCGATCATAATTCTCTCGCGGGTAGGAATTAAAGAAAGCCAGAACGAAATGTAAAGAAGAGAGGAACGGAAGAAGTGGAAGTTTTCTTTATTCCACCGGTTGTCAGCATTGGCACTTTTAGACTTGTAAGAAGTACTTTGATAAATTATTGTCGTCGTACGTAAGGAGCTAATCCCGTGATGGCGGGTATGCGCGTGTGCGCGTGTCCCATGTAGATGGTCTGGGAGCGAAAGGCGAGGAAAATAACGGGACTGGGGTTGTGTCTTTTATTTATTTCTCGAAGAGTTCCCGGAGGGAGGCCCGACGCGCCAGTCATGACGCTGGGACGGTACTTCGATGCGACTTCTTCTGCTTATCTGCTGTTTTCTTTGGTAATGTTCTTTAGATTGCTGCGAAAGTTGGTTCACGGGGAGGCTGGAGGTAATAAAAGACAAATTGTAGAATATTACGATTCGGTTAAGCGGAGCAGGTTACTTCTCGCAGAATGAAGCTGCAGAATTTTCCCTTCTTCGGTTCATAACTTCGGTTCTGTCACCGAGATAGAAGAAAAAATTTGACGAGTAATTATAAATTTCCAAGCCGTCACGTCGCGAGTTGGGAGTTTCATATCGAATCCACATTGAGCATTACTTACTACGCGTTTCGGCGTTGCTTTGTGTTTGCAACCAGCGCGGTTCTGTTTCGTTGTCCGAAAGTTTCGCGCATCGCGTTCTCATTAAATTCAGGCGTCGAAGTTAATCGGGTTCGTAGCGATTCCCGGAACAAGTTCCCGCAACAGGAACGAACAGTGAGGGAAAACTGATGCGAGCCATCCAATTATAGCGGCGGATCGTGTAGCTATGTCGGACAAGACGCGCGATTATCGGGTTTGTCAAATGGCGGACAGATTTATTTTTCGAAAAAGAATTTCCCTTTTGACGGGTGCGTGACAGTTATACGACACGTCGGATGCTTTTTCATGGAGCCAGCGCATCGATTCGGACCGCTTTTGGCTTTGTTTTACTTTAACGTTTCTCTTTTTTCGCTCGTTCCCCTTGTATTATTATTCCTTTCATTGCATCATGCCGGATCGCTCCTTCTATTGGAAACTTGTAATGGGTGCGGTAGGTTTGAAAGGATTCGAGACCAACATCGCAGGAAATGCCATAACGGTATTGCTCGGGCATTACGTCGCGTCGATGGTATTGGTGTGCAGCGACATAAAAAAAATTCCCATGTTGCAAAAGGACGGAAATTACTTCAAAAGCGAGTTCAAGCTCCTCCTTCTTTGACCTCTCCGTCGAGACATTAATTTCGTTTTCCTTTTGGCTCGAGTAAAACGGCGATGTTTGGAATGGAACTTGGAACGAGATGGATACACTGGAATAAAAGTGAATGATGTGTAGTAAGCATCTGTGCGGATGAAGTATGCGATGCCGAAAAACATCATCGGCGACGTGAATTTCATTGGTTCCTCTAGACTCGATGAATCTCCATATCCCTTCCAGTCGATGGTGAAAAATAGGATGACACGTGCAAGCGTTAAACGTTCCTTCACTAAGTTCCGAGAACTGGGTGCCCAGAACTCGTTGCGGAGTATCTTATTAACGAAAGCGTTCGCTTTTTGCCTACGATATCCTAACTGAATATTATCCCTCGCAACAAGCAGAGAGGCGTTATATTTACACGATAAGGAAAGTTTATGAGGCAATTTTCTTCACGAACAAGCCACAAACTTCTGCGTAATTTCAGTCCTTTCCTTTCAGTGGTTTCGTTCCTTCTTTTCCCCTAACTTTCCCGCCTCATTTTTTGATATTTATCGTCTAGTGGTAAAAAACCAGAAAATAAGTATCTACACCTGAGACATCTCTCTGGAAACAGAAGAAATTTCGCGCGATCATTGTATCCCATTGAACGTTACCCTAAATAATTCGTGGATTGATGGTTAATTGAACGTTTAATCGACCGTTTCCTTCAGTGGACAAGGTTGTTTGTATCTTATCTAGTCGGATTATCACAATTAAAACGAAATCCGATAAGGGCGATTCGATATTTCAGGATAATTGATTCGATGCGAATAATGGGAGGGCTTTCTAGACCGTTGAAAATTCCAGGTTTAATATGTTACAGGCATTGTTGCATTATTCATCGAGGAAAATGCGATGAACGCGGGAAACGCGTAGTCTAATTTCAAAGAGCAAATATATGCAGCTACGATCGAAGTTTCATCTTTTTGAAGAAACACTTTCATGTCGTAGAGGAGAGGTCAGAAAGTGGAGAGTGGCTGCGCATGAGCGGGCGTAGAGAATATTTTTTCAGACTGCTGTTGTTATCGCTAGGCGAATTAACTTTTTAATCGCCGCGTGATAAAAGAAGATAACGATGGATAAATTAAAATCTGCATTTTAACAGGTTATGAAATGACGTTGCTAATGAACAAGTTTGTATCTTATAAATATTGAAAATCGATAAACGCAGAGGCAGAAATGATACAACTTTCATTTTTTTTTCTCACTTTCTCTCGAACAAAACGTATGCGGCGAAACCGACGAGTCTGTTCGATTTCGTCGGCACAAAGGGTGTATGATTGTGTTTGGTGGTTCGCTATAAATTGGTTACAACTACCTTTAAATATACCAGCATCGAAACATCGTCGATCGTTATACAATTCTCGAGTCGTATAGGAAATGCATATGAAGTCTATTATACTGGGCTTCCTCTATTACACTAGGCATCCTTTATGGTACGAATTTTCATATTTTCTTCATAGTTTGCAGCATGAAAATTTAATGCAGTCATTTCGAATTGGCTGCGAGGTGAAGAGGTGTATCATTTTAATTCGAAACGTTACATTTTTCAGTTAACAGGAACTTTGCTGAACCAGGATGCTTTAATTTTTCCATAATGAAATGTTGCTTCTTATTTTTGCCTCCTTTTAATTAAATTTTATTATTCTGTAACGAGGCGTCACTCGATTCCGTTCGTTGAAGCTGCACACCTCTACCTCTCGCACTTCCGGCTTGTGAGCGAATTTTTTCTCTCTTGTGTTGTTTAACGGGTGTTTATTAACATTCACTCGAGCTTCGCTGTTCGTTTTCAGCGTCACCTTAAAGTTCTCTCGAGATCTCGTCGTTCTGCTCCCAGCGGTTATGAGTACAAACTGCTCCTTCTTTTATTCTTCAGTTCCTTGAAAATCGAATAAATTCGCTATTTTTCCACCTCATCCGTTTCATAAATACAGAATACACCATGGTTCTTATTTTTATTTACATGACTGGCTACCTGGCCGTGTCAAGCGTCGACGGTTACACGAAAAATCGTCCAACAGAGGACGAGTCTTCCACCAGAAGAGATGCTTCCGCGTTTATGGAATATCTGAAGCATCGTTCACGAGTTAATGAGTGTGAACGAGAAATTTCTGTGCCGCTCTTCTTCATACTTTTTTTTTTCACTCCGTCTTAATTAATGATTAATTGACACTATCGTAGCGTCTCGTCTTCTTTGATATACTACGTGAAATATCTTTCCGTTTGAACAGGAAAATCGTGGACGGTGACACCTGATCCGTGCTATTATTTGTAAATATTTTTGTCTAATGAATAAAAAAGAAGACACGTTAATATATTGCATGTTAATGCAATGAAATTGGAAATTCTTCTCGGAAGCGCGACTAAAAACATTTCCAAACACCAACGTAGTAGAAATTACGACACTGGGTTTGATCTGCAACGACTACAGTCGCAACAAATCGAGGAAGCTTTTCCATCAGGAAATTGCAATTTCTTCGTTCTGGAATTTCCGTTGACCCGAAACACGAATTCTTTCAAAGCTCCGTTTCATAATGAAATCGATAGCTCGATCCCAATTGTTTTACACGACGCCCCACGAGTTACAAAGTAAATTCCTAAAACGCTACGCGAGAGGGAATATTTTAAAAACCTAGCAGCCAACTTAATTTATCCTTTGCGAAATATTGCCAGCGTGCTTTTTAAGTAACGTAGGGAAACAGAGAGGGAGAGAGAGAGAGAGAGAATACGAGCAGGGGCGAAAAAATAGATAAATGCATCTAACAGAAATATGGAACTATTTCAAAGTCAGTTTACCAAAATATGTACGTATCAGAGAATCCGTAATTTTTTTCTCGTTTGCCATTTTAATCGATTTCAGTCTTTTAGAAATTACATTTACGTCGTCTGATATGGACACGCAAACGTACTGAAATTTTCAACCGGATAAACATTGTTTTTATCATATCAACAAGTTTTTACTAGATCGTGGCATTGCTTCGATTTTGTCATTATCACCCCCCCCCCCAACTTGAGTTGGTCGCTTCATGAAAAATGGAGGTTCTAAACTGTTTGTCCGGAAGTAAGTCGTGACAAATTATCGCGTTCACTGTTCACAGTAGCGTTATCTACGCGTATTTACGTGCACCTTCTGGCCAGAAATTGATGTTTCCTCGCGGTGAAAATTAATGGAAATTTAATATCAATCCCCCGGTTGTACGCGAATAATAGAGCCGATAATCGCGTGGGAACGTCGCGAAAAGTATCCGCGTAATCGAGCGTCTACATTAGACGATATCAATTGGAAATTTCTGCGAAATAACGAAAATTCTCGTTAATTTATATGCGCGATTTCCCTGACTGTGTTTATACGAGAATATAAACGTTTCCAATTTAACTATATAATTATAAAAATCGTTCTCTAGGGATCGCTCGACGGTGCCGACATTTTTCTTTTCTGCGCAAATCGTAATTAAAATTGAAATGCGATTCGACTAATTTCAATGGGAAAGTTAATTATCCACGAACAGCTAGGACGAGGAAAACGAAAAAGCTGGAAGCCTTCACGTGCAAAAGGAGGTCAACGTGGTATTACAATAATCATATGCTAACTCAACTAGTTTGCCGTTATATTACATTCATTACCATCGGACTTTCGTGTAGTTATTAACTTCAACCTGTGTAATTTAATAAAATTCACGTTCAGTAAAGAGTTCATTTGCAAAGCAGCGTATTTGACGTGTTCCTTTATACAGAAGAATTTTATACAGCCAGTGCGCTGGGCACAAAAGTTTGTTCCTTTACGCGAATAAAGTACATAATTTTCATACCATGATTCCTTTTTCATCTCTCTGTTTTATTCAATTTTAGACGAGGTTTTCCTCGAACGCGTCACGATATCGTGGCCAACCAGTGGGTTATGAAAATTGTTGAAATATTTACGCTATGGAATTACGTATGTTCCCTACGTACGAATCTCCCGATACGTATACGTGTTCCACGTTCGCTGAGAAGCTTTAAAAGAAAAAGAAAAAAACAGGAAAAAAGAGGACGTCGGAAAAAGAAAAAAGTGGAAAAGGCTAGGCGAGAGTGGAATAGCAACACCTCCACGTCCGATCTGCAGAATATCCGAGTGCACGCGTTTTAAGCACTGCCCATAAAAATATTAATAAAAACTCGAATACTACTTTGAATATCAACGAGATTGCGTCAGCAAGAGTAACTGGGTGGAGGAGCTTGGACGTTAAAAACTGTAACCCGCATTACACCTACCATTACTTTGTAGCGAGATTAAACGTTGAGGTTTGAATATTTAATTGAACAAGTAGTGAGGAACGGCATTGCACCGACGATAGACATTCGCGGAGTAATAAAGCGTGCTTCTTATTGAGCTCGT